>WAAD01042329.1:838-11229 GCA_013389945.1 Fregata magnificens
TGCAGCACCATCTTTTACAAGAGAATGTACTTTTTTATATTAATACCCAGTCAAGTATGTAAAAAAAAGTCATTTTAGGGCATTAAGATGCAATTCCTTCGATTGCAGCAACTGCAGATCTTGAAGGAATGTACAAGATTTTTGATCGGATCGGTTTTATTTCAATAAAGTGATTGTAATTGTATCTATCCATAATTATCATAGTTCTGTAACCTTTTAATTGTGACATGATGAATTCCTTAAAAGTATGGCCAAATGTGTGGATCTGCCACATTTTTTAAGTGAAGATGGTATTCATTTGATTACTTTCACAGAAATTTTTTCACTGATCCTTTTGCACAGTTATTTGGAACAGGAATCCACCTGAGCTTCAGAAGTCTGTTCTGGATGAAATTTCTGAAAACTCTCATGCTTTTGATGAATGTCAGATTTCATTGTCATTTCCTTTTCTTGTATGTAATGTGGATTCAGAGTGAGAATGTTTTCAATGTACTTTATAAATGTCTTCTGAAAGTTTTGCTTTAAAAAATGGTGATATATAATATAAAATTTTCTCCTAAAATAACAACCAGAATTCTAAAATATGAGAAAGCCAAAGTATGTTCATTTTTAATTCAACTATTTTGGAATTTCAAAGAGTTTAAAAAGCACTTCTGTTTAGCACAAGTAATTCTATGCGAAGACTGCTGAAGAAGATTTTGCAGGGTGTCTTCAGAATTAAGGGGTTTAATTTTGTATGCCTCCTAGTACACTCTCTGTACGTGGGCTGAAATATATATTTCTCAGTACAACTATAACAACTCTGGTTGCTCTTATCATCATTTCCACATCCTACTCACAGGTTTTTTACGCTAAAAGTGGAATTTTCAAAAAAGCTTATTCTTGACCTAGCCGGTCCCATATTAAGGCTTTTACCAAACTCTATGTTTTGGCAAATACATTAGATATATTAAGAAACCTTACTCCTGTCACTCCTGTATGATTTAACAGCTTGTAAAAAGCTGCTGTATAAAGTCTTAATGCAAGAATCTGTGTTCCAAACTGTCTGCTGTTGGTATAATTTTTTTTTCCTTACCCTCACTGTATTTTAAATGCTGTTGTGCATTATTTTATTTCTAATGCATAATAAAAGAGCACATTATTTAGGTCTTTCTCTGTTTCAGGCATTTAAGTTCCTCTGACAAGTCCTACAAACTTCCTCCCATTTTTTACAGATGTCCATGCTGACAGAAAAACTAAAAAAAACCAATTAATACAAGATGGGATTTGGTCTCAGAAATAAGAAGAAACAAGTATCAGTGATATTTGGATTATATTAAAATGTTATCAGTTCAAATTGGCAACCCTGGAGTCTTCTGTTAATATGATTGAAATGTTGACCAGTAATTGATTTCTAGGGAAAATGCTTACAATTAAATTCAGTTATTATGTTAATCTCCAGTTTAATAGAGAATGACAAACAAATCACTTCATATACATTTAGCCCATTAGAATTCCACTCTCCTCCTCATCTGTATACAATTCACTCTCAAGTCTTTATGAGGTCATGGACTTTGTTGAAAAGTCAACTCCTTTAATAGGGAAAAAGTTTTAGTCACTTAATTTTGATCTGCACATGGCTAAGCTTTAATTTTTTTTTTTTACATTAAATAACAACAGACAAATCTTGAATAGCCCAAAAGAGCTTTGCCATTAACTTTAGTAGATTTGGGGGTCATCACTAAATTAAACATGCTAAATGCATTCACTATTGTTATTGGCTTGTATCTATATTCATTGGTAGTTAACTATAAAAAAGGAAAAAGACCAGAACCAGATGATGATGGCTGTTCTATAATGTATGAAGTAGGTACTGGTTTTACTGAACAAATAAAACTGTGTTCCCATCAATTGTGTTATTTTACATGTAAAGGGGGTGACTTGTCTCTGGAAAACAATATTCCAAAAATATATTCATTAGAGTAATAAAATAATGTTAATTTAATTTTAATGGAAATACTCCCTTGTTCTAAGCAAAGTCAAAGTTTTATTAAGATTTTAGCATTAAGTATATTGATGGCATATTATTTCCACACAGAGGCATGGCACGTGTTTTAACTTAAAGTGAGTAAGTGAATAATATGAATACGGTGTGCAATATGTATACTGAATGCATATGGGTATGGATGTGGTTCTTGCCCAAATGCTTTGCTGTCTGGTTATTTCTATCACTTATTTTCAGAAAGTATGTGTTGAATTCTATAACATGAGTATAGTGAGAAATAGTGTCTGTGTTCCCACTTAAATGTAATAAATCTTTACAGCCCATCTTAGAGCAGATGTATGTATACATCTACAAAGTAGTTGACAAGAGTATCAGGGGAAATGTGTAGTTTAAGCAGTAAAGTGTAATGGTATTGTCTACTTTCCAATTGCTTTTTGGAAAATAAACAAGCAAAATCATGTACGTGCCAAATTTGTATTCCTTTGAAATAGAAGACCAGTATTTATTTCTGTATTTTGGCTGATCAAAAACACTAGAATTCCTGCTCAACAGAACATAACTGAGTCCAAAATGAATGAATATATTGCACATGAATGCTGTAGTTAAAGCAAAACTGAGGTTTTTTCTTCATGCAAGGCAATAATTAACCACAATATAGCCAGGTATCAGCTGAAATTTTGAAACTGTAAGCTTGATGAGGCATTAGGAACAACAGCACTAGAGTTATAAAAGTAAACTCCATTAAAAGGAATATACACTATGTCCTTTTTCTATGTTGCCCTTACATGAGCAACATCACTGAATCTCATTTGTTCCTTAGAAATTTATTTGCCAAGGAAATCTTAGGAAAAGGAACACAGACTGAAAAGGTTGGTAACTGACCACCCTGATTCTTTAAAAATGATATAAAATGGTATTTTTTTACTATGAATCTTTGTTGATTATCTCAGAATGTAACATCTCAACTGACAGGCATTATTAGTAATCATGATTTTAAAGAATTTTACTGAAAAACGTAAACAAGTGGAACCTCTATTTCTTGGACAGAATACAATCGCACAGGAGAGTAACATTCAAAGATTTTATGTCTTCAGAAAAAATCCAGAGATACTACATTGGACACCTATGACAGAACTTAGGAAAATTTAGGCCCCCCAGCTAAAGCATTTCAATAAGCTCATCTTCCAGTAACTACAAGAATCTATGACATGTCCAGATTTATTTAGAAGCATTTGGACTGCAAATCCTTGCAGTCCCTGAAGCAACCAAACTTACTTATGGCTTCAGCCTACCCAGGAGACCCACATGCCTGTGCTGAAATCAGAAGGCCTCTGATCTGGCAGGCATGCTCGCTTCCTTCTGGCTTCATACTACAGCTCTGTGTGGCCAAGGGCCCCTACACATAGAAGGCAACTCAAGAAGGGGAGGGGTGGTGTTTCCTCTTTTTTTTCCTTGCCTCTCCTTCCTAAGCAGCCTGTGTCTGGGTTGCAGTGGTGCCTATTACCCACCAAGTCTTTGTGCTTCCAACCATGTCATAGGGCAGTGACTACATGTGAAACGGTCCCCCTTTCTGTTTGTTGCACAGACTCTGTCTCTCACTGTACAGATATTTGAGGTATATTTATACCTCCTCTCTGAGTGGAAATAAGAAAGTCCCTCTTGTAGTCCTTTCCTGTACATTCATTCTCCAGTTTTAGCATTTAGTCACCTCTTGACTTGGGTACCTACCACCCAGGAACCAAGTTTAAAGCCAAGTTTAAAACCCTTAAAGGTTACAGATCTGTTCACAAACACATTCCCTCCTTCTGAGGGAAAGAGTCATCGTAACTGATGATCATAAAAGCTGGGTTTGAAATTAACTGGCCTGTCATTGAGCATATTTGTAAGGTTTCTTCTCATTGTTAGATAGAATCCTACATCAGCCTTTGTTTTAGAGTACTGAAGCAACCTGTCCCTTGTCCTCACCCTGTTGTAAAAACTGATGGAAGATAAGCATGAAAGAAGCCTTTCTGTTTTTTCCATTAAGAGGTAATTAACCCAAGCCTTCAATGGTAATTACCTTCTGTGGATTCCAAGATGTGTGCATAGTCATGGAAGATATTAATTGATGTGGCTAGCAACAATAACAACAAAAAAGTACTAAGTTCCCCAAGCCTCACAATAGTTAGCTGTAGGATCATGCTGGGATGGATGTGTCAAGAGTTTTGTAGACAGGAGTGAGAGACAAACTACTGACCAGCTGACGTGACCTTGTTAGAGGACTGAAATCTTGCCCTAGGATAAATGTAGGGACTTAATTTCATTCTGAAGGCTGCAGTAGCAGCAACTTACACGCTCCCGCCAACACCTCCTGCTCCTCAATGCACACCCTCTTTTCCCATCATTTAGCTTCCAGGACTGTCTTTTTCCTAACCCTCTGCCGTACCCAACCTTCTTACTCCCCTCCAGGTATCTCAGTCCCCTGCAGTTCATGCACAGAAAAGATTTGCTGAGGAGAGGCAGGAATTTCATTAGCAAGAAGGAAACACCGTGGCCTGCTTTTAACCTTCTCCTTCTGCTTTTGGAGCAAAGAGGCTCTCACACAAGCTACTCTGGTGAAGGGGACCCAGTGTGGAGACGTGGACAAGATAGGCAGAGAGTACATGTGCTCAGGACTGCTCAAGACTGGTATTGCCAGTATGTGAGATAATGCTAATTATTGTATAATGCTATTAGTATTGCATGATGCTGCCTACATTTACAGTGCAGTGCTAGCATGATAGTGTCATGCTGGCCACCACAAGTCTGCCCAAAGAAGCAGCTGGAGCATCCATTGGTTCTGCAGAATGGCTCCAATGGAACCCGCCATCGGGAGGGCAGGAGCTCCAGGATCCTGAGATGGTCTCCTAAATGAGGAGGATAGATCAAAGCTGAATTATTTCTGGGAAATCTCTGTGTCTATGGGAAAGATAGTGAGTGTATATGTGTAGTCATTGTACCTATTAAGCCCTCTCAGGGTCTGGGAGGACAGATACCAGTGCCAAAGATAGACCAGTGCCGTGCTTCTGAACAGGGGAAGGAGATCTAAGAAATTCCTTCTATGAATGAGTCAGAAACACTGTTCTTCCACTATTTGGACAGTGGTATTATCAGCTTAATGATCTTTTCATGAGTTAAAGGTATATGCATTGAGATACTGATACCTGAACAATTACACAGATAAGAGTTTTGTAATTGTCTTTTATTACAAATAATTATTCTGCAGATCATTTCACCATTGCTTGGAAATTGTTAAATAATTGATCTAGAATGTATACTACAATTTTCTTAGCTGTTGCAGTTCAGGCATGAGGCCTTCCTTTTAACAGCTAAATTCTTAATACTTTGACTAAAGAATTTCATCAGGCTTAAACTCCCAGTCTACATCCCCATAATGATCAGAATCACCAAGGTTAGAGCTGGAAAAACTTTTACATGTTGTCTGGAGCAGTGCAAGCCAAAGATGGTCACTATACCACATTTGCTAATGTTTTGAATTTTCATTTGTGTATGAGCTATGTAAATTAATGTGACTATTAGGGTATAGCTGTATGATTGGAAAACATTTTAATGAATATCTTAAGGTTGATAACCTTGTAGATTCTCATCTACCTCTGCTTACAATCCCCAAGTGTTTTGTGATATGCTAGTATTAGACCTAAGCCCAGAAAAATCTCATTTCCAATCAGTAAGGAAGGTTTTTTAAGTAACCTATTCTTTTCCTTTCTGTTGCTTAAACCATGAGTTCCCACGCTGGCTAATATGCAGTGCTATTTATTATCTGCAAAATTCACCAAAAGGCAGCTAAGCCTAGATTTCTTACGTCAAACTTCCATGTAAACAATTGTTGTAGGTAACCAAGGGCAATCACACAATTGCAAGTGTACGGGAAGCTTATTCCAAAGGCAAGAATGAAAAGGGATAGTGCTCTGTACTAGTGTTAATGAGTGGAGATGGGGGTCCTTGCCACAGTCTGAGAACCTATTCAAAGTCATTGAGGAAATGCCATAGGCAGGCTTTTAAATTTATACAGCAAAACCCAAACTAATTCTGTTGTAAAGAAAACGCTATTAGTGTATTTTGTAAGTATAAACCTTACATATCTATTTATAACGTTTATCACAGTGAAAATGCAGCATATTCTGTTTGTCTCTAGTATTTTTCTGGGAATAATTTCCAAACCAGTTCCATTATTTGCAAATATTGAATATTTGTAAAATACTCCAGGCTAATTATTTGTGCATAGTTCATTTTAGTATTCACCATTTGTGGCTGAGCAATTAGATGCTTACCCATTGGGGGAATCTAATTTAATATGTTTTTAAAATTGCTTTGCTAAGTCAGAGCTCAGCTAGTATAACCTTTTTAATTGGAACATAATGGAGAATAAGTTATGACTGGTGCTTAACGCCACCTTATAATTACTGACTAAAATGTAGGGATATTTAAATGTCATTCTAATTGAATATCAATCAATGAAATCTTTTTAAATGCCAAATAATATGATCTTGGAACACCAATGAGCAAAATAATTTATTCAGAAATAATATGCATCTCTGTCATTGTTGAGCTGATTATAATACTAATCTGTACTAATAAATTAATTTCATTCCCAGCCCTTTCAAAATGCTTTATAAAATGTCATATCTTTAACTCAGAAATGCTTGTTTTAGTATAATTCTAAATATTTTTATTAATAGTGGAATGAGGAAACCTTTACAATTACTAAATGCAGAAGTTTTAGGTTATGCTAAAAATATTTAAAAAACAATTAAAGGGACAATTTTCAACTTAAGCAAGTTTATTAACGCTTTCGATCTCCTCTAGGCCATTCTTGTGTTAAAACCATTTTTTGGAATTTAAAGAAACTATCCAGATACAGAAATTTCATGTAAACAAATGTCTAAGTGTGAGGCAACATTGCGGTTTATGAAATATCGAGAGCAAAGTCATGCACCCTTGGAAGAAAAAAAAAAAATCAAAGATTTCATAAGGCACAAGGGTATCATTTTAAAAATGGCTGGTAAGGTGATGTGAGGAAAGGCTGGAGACAGGATCTGATCTCTTCTCATGCTGACAGCAATGGACTTTTTGCCATTAACTGTGAATGGTAAATGTCATCAAGCTGGTTCATATTACATCAGCAGCAGAAGCTTTTTCATGTGCTTTCAGAATCTGTCATATACCCAAGTTAGATAGCCGTAAAAACACATGTAAAGAAGAATGTTAATTGACTTTTTACTGTAAAGCTTATTCAGAAGTTTAAACAGAACTTCTGGGTTTTGTAAATAAAACAGATTTTTTCTTTCTAACCTGAGAGGTGATCAAATAATTGGTGTACATGTAGCACTGTCTAGCAAATATCAGTGCTAACTAATGAGTGATAGTTCTTATTAAATTACATTAACTAACATTAACTAACATAGTGCTGCACTGGCACGTCACCCCAGTTTACAAATGAAAAGGTGTTGCAAAATAAAAAAGACTGTCTGCAAAGTTTAAATCAGACAGAGAGGTCAAGTAAGCAGATAGCTTTTTCATAATTAGATTGCCATGACTAAACATTTAGGCACTCTTACCTGCACATTTACTGGAAATGATGTCAGAAGTCATTAATAGGTCGGGTCTCAGCAGTTTTCCAAAAGTTGAAATAATCAGATTTGGCTTTGTTTGTTCTGCGTTGCATTTTGTAAGGGATGGTTTCCAAGAATATGATATTTATTTTGTAGAAGAGTGTCTTGAAATATAAAAGACCTCCAGTTAATGTCTAGCTGACAGATCTGATACTGACTTACAGCCAGAAGTTTTTGACAATTTTAAAATGTAATAATATAAAGCAGTACCAGTGTTGCCAGCTGAGTATCCGCCCACACAAAAAACCTGCATAAAATATTATTTTTACACGATAGATGATGATGATGGTTGTTCTCTCAAAAATCATACTTTTTTTTCCAGTCTAAAACATATATGTGCAATTGGCAAGGGGATACCCTGTGTTTCACAGTCGACTTTGCTCTGGGATTTACCTGTTTTGACAGTAAAACAAAGGTAAGAGGAAAAAGAAAAGAAAACACAACTCTGTTTTATTTTACTGTTATTGAAGTTATCAGTAACTGTAATTTTTTATTTTGATCAGTAATGGTAATTTTTTGTGTTGTTGTCGAGTATTTCTTCCTCAAACGTACTGTACTTTTTATTTATATAGCACTACTGAAATGTAGTCAGTTTGGGACTTGAAAGGGGCAATTATAGTTGTGCCTTAGCATGTAAAGATAAATTTTTCAGACAGGTATAAAAATGTAGTTTCCTTTTCAAGAAATAAAAGCAAAGGAAGGTTATATTTAGCAGAGAACTTGGTTTCTTATAATGAAGAAACGTCAAGATTTTTAAATGATTGCCAGTCATGAAAAAAATGAAGTGTCACCTGATTCTATTTGTTTTGAAGCTACAGATATAAAATAGGATTAATTATTCTTCCATTGTAAGAAATTTAGGCCATGTCTAAAATAAACAGAACAAGGGCAAATGTGTTTCAAAGTCATAGTCTATAAGATTAAATTCACTGATCTTGCAGAAGAGTGGCTATATATAAAGTGCCTACAGGGGATGGTTTATGATACATGCCAACTTCCAAGCACTGTCTATAATTCTATTTGATATATAATTTAGTGATACTTTAATTGAAATTATTCTAAATGGATTTATACAGTTGTTTGCCAGTAGAAGTAAACATACATGCAAAAAATGTGCTGCATCAATAGAGCTGTACAGTAGAAGGCCTGTCCTCTGAAATATGGTCTTCAACTCCAAACTGAAAGGATTTTTAAAATATATATTAAAAAAATTCAATTAGTCATTCTGAGTTAAGAGGAAACATACTGCATTTTGTAATATTGACACAGGATCTAGGTTTTTATATGTTGGTATCTTGGGGTTTTGGGATCAAAAGGCACAAATTTATTGAAATTTTTGTGCAGAGAAATGATGACCAAGATCACTGTTATTTGAAAATTTAGACTAATTGCATTAAGTGTGCTATAATATAAGGTAGCATAAAATTTCAGGAAATACATTTGCATACCTTTCCCTGGCTGAGGTGATGCTGCATTCTGAAATTGTGCTTTTTGCACAATTGTGCAAATTTTGCGTGTAGCCATGAATCAACTATAAAAAGTAATCTCATTAGTTTGGCCTATAGAAAGTGTTTCTCTTAAATGTGAAGATTGATTGGGGTGTACTCCCACCTTTAAAATTATAAACTTCTCTATTGATAGGACTTTGAGCCACAGTGCCTACGTTCAGTATTGATGAGGAGGAGGATTTAGATCAACCTTTGTTGCTTACCTAAGGAGAAATACAGAATACCATCAGATAGATTGATTCTGTTGTTAAATTGTAAAAATTCTGGAGAGTTCAAGTACATTTATTGTTCAACTGTGTGGGAGATGGAGATGTCCTCTGCATCCTCAAGCCTGAGTGAGGCAGTAATGGGTGGCTTCCACAGTTCATCTTACTCCCCATAATTGTCAGCTGGAGATCACTGTGTTGCCCCATACTTATAGCTTTTTCAGAAAATTTCCTAACACTGAATAGATTGTTGAAGAGGTCAAGCAATTAACAGTTCATTAGGGACACAGCAATTCTGCTGAAAACTTTATTTTTTCTTCAAGATAATGAATTTCAAATTAAAGTCACCTATTGATGCAAAGAATGCTCTTATACCACAGCAGGTGTTCATAGAGGCTTATTAAAATAAAGGCCAGTTCCCTGTCTGCTCTACGACTCTAAGCCTGGATCTCAAATTTTGGGCAACCAGCTCATGTACTCATTAAAAAATGTTCTTTTTTACAGTCTGGAAAATAATTTTAAAAGGGCCTTCTTATTACAAATAACAAAAAGGGCAAGAACTTTTGCTTAGGAGTGTGGTGGGTTGACCCTGGCTGGACGCCAGGTGCCCACCAAAGCTGCTCTATCACTCCCCTCCTCAACAGGACAGGGGAGAGAAAATATAATGAAAGGCTCATGGGTCAAGATAAGGACAGGGAGAGATCACTCACCAGTTACCGTCACGGGCAAAACAGACTTGACTTGGGGGAAATTAGTTTTATTTATTACAAATCAAATCAAAGTAGGGTAATGAGAAATTAAATCAAATCTTAAAACACCTTTCCACCACCCCTCCCTTCTTCCTGGGATTAACTTCACTCCCAATTTTCTCTACCTCCTCCCCGCAAGCAGCGGAGGGGGACAGGGAATGGGGGTTGCACTCAGTTCATCACACGTTGTTTCTGCCGCTCCTTCCTCCTCAGGGAGAGGACTCCTCACACTCTCCCCCTGCTCCAGCGTGGGGTCCCTCCCACGGGAGACAGTCCTCCACAAACTTCTCCAA
>WAAD01042329.1:11369-33500 GCA_013389945.1 Fregata magnificens
AGAAATAAAACCAAGTCTTAAAACACCTTCCCCCCACCCCTCCCTTCTTCCCAGGCTTAACTTCACTCCCGATTATTCTCTACCTCCTCCCCTCAAGTGGCACAGGGGGACGGGGAACAGGGGTTGCAGTCAGTTCATCACACCTTGTTTCTGCCACTCCTTCCTCCTCAGGGGGAGGGCTCCTCACGCTCTTCCCCTGCTCCAGCATGGGGTCCGTCCCACGGGAGACAGTCCTCCATGAACTTCTCCAATGTGGATTCCTTCCACAGGTGCAGTCCTTCAGGAACAGACTGCTCCAGTGTGGGTCCCCCACAGGGTCACAAGTCCTGCCAGAAAACCTGCTTCGGTGTGGGCTCTTCTCTCCACGGGTCTGCAAGGTCCTGCCAGGAGCCTGCTCCAGCGCGGTCTTCCCATGGGATCACAGCCTCCTTTGAGCATCCACCTGCTCTGGCATGGGGTCCTCCACAGGCTGCAGGTGGATATCTGCTCCACCGTTAATCTCCACGGGCTGCAGGGGGACAGCCTGCCTCACCATGGTCTTCACCACAGGCTGCAGGGGAATCTGCTCCGGTGCCTGGAGCACCTCCTCCCCCTCCTTCTTCACTGACCTTGGTGTCTGCAGGGTTGTTCCACTCACATATTCTCACTCCTCTCCTCTAGCTGCTGCTCTGCAGCATTTTTTTCCCCTTCTTAAATATGTTACCCCAGAGGCGCTACCACCGTCGCTGATGGGCTTGGCCTTCGCCAGTGGGGATCCATCTTGGAGCTGACTGGCACTGGCTGTATTGGACATGGGGGGAAGCTTCTAGGAGCTTCTCACAGAAGCCACCCCTGTAGCCCCCCCCCACCAAAACCCAGCCACAGAGACCCAACACAGGGAGTTTAAATGTCTTTTAGAAAACTTTTCTAGAACAGTTTTGGTGGTTTCTTAAATTTATTTAAGACAATTACTTCATTTCCTACATGTTCTGTTCCAGGGTCATCATGGGCCTAACTCATTCAGCTTTTACCATTTTGGGCCCATCACAGAGATACTCTTGTGGCCTGCAGCTGCTTTATATCTGATCGTAAAGATTCTTTTTATCTTGTTGGCTTGGTTGGTTCATCTCCCCTATCCTGTGCCTCCAGCCGCTCATCCAAGATAAAGAGATCCCAAAGTGTGCATTTTCTTCCACCTTCCAGAGCCATCTACTTCTCTTCTTTTCCACTCAGTGTCAACTGTTGAGAGAGATGATGACTCCAGCAATGCCTATTATTGCTAAATTTTTCCTAAGTTCTTGTTTCATCTCCACCATAGCAGTTATATTATATAGCGAACATTTGTCTATCCTATTTAGATCCAAACTCATTTAAGCTTTGAATACTTCTCAGGTGGTCTAATTAGGCCCTCTGGACCCAGTTAAAATCTGTTCCTGAATGTAAAGTTTAAGCACCATTACAATACTGTAGCATAGTTGGGTTTTTCTTCATCTCTTATATTTGTCTAAGAAGTCAATGACGTTTATGTCTGCGGGGAACCAGGAGATGGAATCAGGCTTTTTGTGCCTTTGTAAACACTTTTTTATTTATAGGGCATTCCCTTTCAAACTATGAGTAGGGTTCTGAAGACCACTGGTAGCACTGATCTACATGAAAAAAATATTTTGCGATGAGATATAATGGAAAATGGAACATAGCAAACTTTTTTCTGTGTGTGCTTTTGCAATAGCCTTCAAAGTATTTAAATTGTGTTTCCTCAGCAGTGTCCAGGGACTGAATCACATTTCAACATGTGCATAGAATTTCATTAAGATTATAGGCATTAAGGAAACATCAGCAGGAAGTCCAGATGCAAGTTGTTACCTTGTGTTCTTTTAAAGTTATACACTTTCAGGCAATCAATAGAAAACATTCAAATAAATATAGAAAATGACATTGGTTTCAAAAATAATTTCCCAATATTTGTTTTTGAAAAATATTTCCATAACTATTAAAATATACCTGTCAGTCTAGGATTTGCCAACAGTAGTGAGATGCCATGCATAAAGCTGTAGGAGACCAAGAAGACTAGAATTCTTATATATTTTACAAGCAATTATGTCATGTAGAACATATTTTTGTGGTTTGCGAGACTACATTCAATAATAACATTTTTGCATTTCTATAGCTTATTTTATCTGAGGATTTCAAACCACGTTACACACATCAGTAAATTCAGCTTTTCAACATCTGTGTAAGACATTATTATCTACGTTATGCAGATGAGCCAGCTGAAATATGAAAGATTGAAATATAGTATGGAATTGTGTCCATAGTGAAACTGATACAAATATCCTCATGGATCTTTCTAGAATTAAACTTTTGCCGTGGATCTTGACAATATGTAGGCAACTGAAACATTTACATTTCAGAGAATTTCTAAATAATTGTTTAATTAGTGAACATTAATATTGCATCTTTTGCTTTCAGATATGATACAGAGCTGTTAATTTTATTTGCTCTGCAACCAGCCTGTTATCATGTGCTATGTTTACTGCCCTAATGCTTTATCTTCATACATAAACATTGATCATCAATCTATAGTTCTAGGTAGGAGTGTGTAAGAGTCCTTAATCAAGTTTCTTTCTCTTTAGAATGTGCTGTGGAGGTTTAAATTCTCTCAGCTCAAAGGCTCTTCAGATGATGGGAAAACAAGAGTAAAGCTGCTTTTTCAGAATCTAGACACCAAACAAATTGAGACAAAGGTAAGCAGCATCCCCTTTCTCAGTTTAGTAAAAAATGAAATGGTATCAAGGCATCAAAAATTCCATTTACTACTGCCCATGCATATGGTGAACTCCACATCACAGTTTATCTTTTTTTTCCTATTCTCTAGAAACTCCACAATAAACGGAAGTGATGTAGTGTCTATAGATTTATTAGCCTATTTGTACAAGTCTGTTACTGAGTTGTGTTATGATGGTGTTTTACTGTTTCAGAAGGATGATTTCTGAAGTTGTTTAGTCAACCTATAATAGATATAATATCTAAAAACTGCTTTTAAAAAGGATAAAGGAAGAATAAAACTATTTAAATGCTAAATACATTTTTAAACTGCTGTACAGTAGACTTAAAATTTTAAGCAAATATGTCCTTAAGGTTTACCAATAAAATAAAAGATTGTGTAACATTTGTTAGCTTTAAAAAGGGAATATTCTTGCAAGAGGCCAAGCAATTCCTGAAACCTATTGGTTCTACTGTGAATTAAGAGCACTCAGTGCTTTGCAGGATCTGGATTTAAGCTGTGGAGATAGCCAGTCACTACTATAGATGAGGTATTACTGGTGTCTCTTTTTTTTTTTCCTCTAGCAATCATCAAATAAAATTGTGAAACTTAGAATTCAGATTCCCTACTGAACTTCAGCAGTTTCTAATTCAGGATTGTAGTTTGATTCATCATCTGGAGGTTTGGCTGTAATGCCTTAATCTATGCTGATTCTGCCCTGTCATCCCAAGCTTGATGCTGAATAAATATATAAAAAGATAATTTTTCAATCATGCAGTTTTAAAAAGAATGAGGAGAACTTTGATGTGATATGACAGAGAACAGGAAGGTAAGAGTGAGGTTCAGCTGGGATTTAGTGGACGAAAGCCAAGGAAAACAACAGAAAAATATCTGAAGATCTATGAAAATTCTCAAATACTCTTACCTGGGGTTGTACAGGTTAAAGTCACTGATAAAGTGATACTTTTCTATAGTGACCATGCACAAAGGTTATATATTATGGATCCTTCTAATGTTTAAAAAAAGTTGTAAGAAGAAAATCTCTAATCTTCCTTTTTTATCGTAAAGTTACAACAAATGCAATATGTCTTTCTTTGTATATCTATATTAGTAAATTATTCAGTATTTCATTAGCAAACTTAACCTGAGTTGTCTGTTGGCTCTACTATAAAAGATATTATAATATCTGTTACAAAAGGTACAACACTATAACTTGACTATAGTAGCAGGTCATTTCCACTTTGTTTCTCACAGTACTCCTTGGAGGCAGAATAGGACTACTATTATCATTTTATATGTGATCATCTGTTGCAGAGAGCTCATGTAACTTGTTCCAGGTCAGACAGGAAGATTGTACTGGTGCAAAAGCCATAATCTGAATCTCTGAATCTGTGTATTAAATCATTAGATAATCCATGTGTGTGATTGGCCAAGGGCTCCAATTCCATTGCTTACAATGGAATTCCATTGCTTTAATACTGGATCATTCTTCTTTCTGTTGTGGTAAACAATCTGAATTTTTAAAATTTTATTTTATTTTTATTTCTGTGCTCACTTCAGTTCTTTTTAATTGGTTTTACCTGTATTTTACTCTCTAGATAGAACAATTGCAAATCTTAGCATTTTAATGAAAATTTGATTTTCTGTAAAATAATGATAAAAGTGAGTCCTAATGATAATTTTACAGCAAATTTTGTCCAGGAGACGGATTTGTTAAAACATTAAAAATTATTCTTTTGCATAGCTCTAATGAAAACATCTTGTAATTGGCAAGTTTTCATGAATATTTGTGAGGTACCTTGAAATTATCAGACGGAAGATGGTATGTGATCTGTTCATACAGAATTCTAATTATGTGTGTACCTAAATGTACATTTGTGTTGTAAATATTGGAATAGCCCAGGAAAAGCTCATTAAAGGCCAGAGGAAAGGCTGATACTAAGTAGCTGAGGATTTATCAGGATTTCAGTGACTATACCTTTTACTACTGCCTCTGCACAGTGCGGTGTACCCACTAGGATTTCACACTAAATGGAACTGGAATACAGCTGTGCAGCCCATCCACTTCAGATAAGTGGTATATATTTTCAGGTATATATGCCCACCACCCAAATGCTTTTATTTCTTAGACTTCAGACTTACAGACTAGTCGGGAAATAACCAGCACTAATACCCATAGTATAGTACAGTATCTTCCTCAGCTTATTGTACTGAAAGAGATTTCATAGAGCCAGATGGTGCTGGTCGGTGAAATGCAGCCAATAGTGAGAAACAGAAAATGTCATCAAATAATAGAAATTTCATTTTTCCTGAGTAAATGAGCCACTACGTGTGAAATAAAGCTTGATACAGATGAAATGTTGTTGTTGCAACCTGAAATACAGGTTGCAAAAGAATTTTCTGGATTATGTTTAATTTTATATGCTTATAAATTCTTAGGCAAAAAAAATCACATTTGGGAATTCTGTTTTTGCATCTTGGTGACTAGTTAGAGATGATGTTTTGTCTCTTTCTATAAATTTTAAGCCAGGTGCTTCTTCCTGTGCTCTTCAGTTTTAGATGAAGAGCAATACATTTTTCTGTTTGAAGGCGCTAATAAGGCCTAGATTCCTGTCAGTTGTTTCTCCTTCAGGTCCTTCATATTCCCTACAACTTCCCCTCATAGTTTCCCACTTAAGTATTTCCCTGCCTTTAATAATTCCGATAATAACTTCACTTTGACTCCTTGAAATCCCCCAAAAGCCATTGCAATGCATTCATATTACTACCAAGTCCCAGCATATTTTTATCCAGGCTGACAATGGGGAAAAAGCTGTTGCAGCTGGTTTGTAGGTATATGTGTATTACCTGGTTAGATAACCCATGTGTAATGAGTGGCCAAGGGACCCCTGCCCCGGCTGCTGGTCAAGGCAGGAAAGCCTTCACTTCCATGCAGGGTGGTAACAGGATCTCCCAATCCCTGCCAACAACTTGTGCCACGCTTCTAGAAATTCAGGTCCTTTGAGGTGTTCACCTCTTCGACAAATAGGGCAAAAATTGCACATATGCACACATATGTGATTTCATCACTTCATTTCTGTAGGAGATCAGACATTTTTTTAGAAGAGAGTCTTAAAAATTCTGAAATTGCAACATAGCATGTTAATGGATCTGTATGAAGGAGTAGCTCTGCAACTATTTTGAAAGGGGGAGGAGAGTGGTTGATTATGAAGTATTCCTGGATTGTGGCATTAATGTGGAATTTGTATGGTCAGCTCTTCCTTGGATCAGCAGTTTGGAATTCTTTGAACTGGAGATGCCTTTTCATGTCCCTTTGGTGGGGGGGCTCTTAAACCTGTGTGCTATTCAGCCAGATGGAGCATGTTGACTACACGTGCGCCTCTTACACATAACAAGTTCATATACAAAAAGATACTTGCTTTTGTCTTTTCTTAAGTTACAACTAAAAAAAAAGAAACGAAAACAAGAAGGAAAAAAAAAATCTCTGAATAGTAGTAGGAGAGAACTGAAGGCATGAAGGCAAGTAAGAATTCATAGTTTACTGTGGAAACTGAGCAAATAGCAAATGAGAAGGATAGGTTACATGCTTTTTTGTTTGCTCATTATTAAAAAAAAATAAAATTACATCCCACATTACAAGTAAGATCAAGAGGCTATAATCACAAACCAGAATACGGAAGGAAGGTGATTGAAATATTTTTAAATGTTAGTTTTTGCAGTATTCCGGAGCTAGTGAAAGTTATGTGTGAGAAGTTCAGGTAGATGGGTAAGATTACAGAGAGAGAAAACATAGCAGCTTTTTTTTGGTTTTTTTGTTTTTAAAGAAAAGGGGATCACGGAGAGACACAGAGAGTTACAGACCAGTCGGCCTAACTTTGATAGTAGCAAAATAACAAAATTATTAAACAAACACAAAGATTATTAAATAAATAATTTTTAATTATAGAGAATAAAGTGATAGGAAACTATCAAGGTGGATTTTTGAGAAGAGATTATAGCAAAATTGTCTCATTTCCATTTTATGACAGGCTAACTACTCTGGAGGGAAACAATGCATGTGATCAGTCTTGACTTTGTTAAGGCTTAAACATAATCCCACATGATGTTCTCATAAATATTTTTGGTAAATAGTACCTAAGTTAAGTTACCATAAAAAAAGTTAAGAGTGATTGAAAAAGAAATTCTAAAAGTAGATTCCATCATTTGCTTGTAAAATGGAAGAATATAACATACCCAAATTTGCCTGATCCACATTCATACCTCTTTAATTTCCTACGTGGTGGAAGTCTGAAGCTGGAGCATGCTCAGTGAAAATTATATCTTTTTATAATACAAATTTTCCAAGTAAATTTTCCAATGAACAAATGTGAAGAGATTTCACAGGAATAGTAAAAAGCAACCCCCTGATGCAAAACTAATCTTCCTGCCAAAATTCAGAGTCTCAGGAATTGGCTAGAATTTTCTTTTGAAAAGTAATCTGTTGCAGAAAACTGGTGTGGTAAATATCAGCCAAACCATTTTATATTTGGCAAAGTTGTATATAGCTTATGTACCTGAACACAGGATTCAATACAGGGAAATTACAATGAATCTTAATAGTAGATATTCTTAGCCTACATGACATGTACCCTGAATTTTCAAGGTTACTTTAAAAAAAATTAAAAACTAAGATTAATACTTCCAGGATTGTACTGATGATTTGTCTCCCTTAGCTAAACTGTAGCTACCTGGAAGATAAGACTTTTTTTTTCCAAGCATATTTTAATTGAGCTTTTCCTTTTTCTTCTCATCTTATTTTTTTGTTCCTTTTATACTATGTGGAAAAGATGGAATTATATTTTAACAATTCATTCACCCTAAGAACAGAAAGAGAGTTTATTTATCTTTCTTCACTACATTTGCTCTTTTACTAACTTGGTCTCAAATATTTCATTGAAGAAAGAAAAGAAATCATAATGTTGCTAGACTATTGTGAGCCATATCGAAGCTTCAACTAGATGTTGCTGGTCTCATGTATTTCTTGTCTGTTGCACATATAACTTAAAAGCCCTGCATATTTATCTGAGTGCATTCAGTATTCTTTCTTCACTGACTTAAAGCCTCAACTATTCTGTAATTTCACAGTGGTACCGTGGTACAATGTGATCTGATTTTGCAATTAGACTCTGCAGCAGTTTTGCAGCAAATCCTATTTCTCTTTAAAACAGGACAACTTCAGGAGAGCAATCAAGGACAGATCAGCAGCCATATTTCTTTCTTTAGATTTACTGTATTCATCTGAGATGATATTTATCCTATATTAGTACTGTTGAGAGATATGGCAAATTAAGGAGAGTGCAAGCAAAGCTCTCTCTTTACAGCAACATTAATCTCTAGCATCAATAAAATGTAATATAGGACTCAAGCCCTTCTGTATTTTTATTAACATGGGTCTTTTGTTGCTGAAGTCTGGCAGTTTACTACTGAACATTTTGAGAGCTTGAAAAACATTTGCAAGATGGTGGTAGATAAGAGTTAAGATTTTGCCTGTGTTGTATTGTATTGGACAGTCTGACTGCTGTTGGAAATGTATTTTAATATTTGCTGGAATGGGTGAATTTAGTTGGCTGCTCCTAGACAAGCATCTCCAGAACAACTTTTCAGATGGGTTTCTTGTGCATTAGCAAAGTTTGCATCTGCCAGTGAAACATTTAAAAGTGTTTCAGATTTAGCAGTAGACAGTGGCATTTGGAATCACTCAAGCTGAAAGTGAAAAATCATCTGACTCTTCCAGATCCCCGTAGAATACTGTTAAAAGACTTAAGTACAGTTGATAGATAGAGTTGCAATTTGTCTGGCACTGAATGTTGGCATGATAGATCTGGTTCTTGTGCTTGCAGGGTAAGAGCACCATTTTAGCTTATCCTTCTGCTCTTTGTGCAAATGACAGTCACAAAGAGGAGGCCAAATAAAAGTTTATAGCCGAAGAAGCTTTCACACCATAGCTGAAATAGTATCAGAAATAGTGTGGCCAGCAGGAGTAGGGAAGTGATCGTGCCCCTGTACTCGGCACTGGTGAGACCACACCTCAAATACTGTGTTCAGTTTTGGGCCCCTCACTACAAGACACACACTGAGGTGCTGGAGCGTGTCCAGAGAAGGGCAATGAAGCTGGTGAAAGGTATAGAGCACAAGTCTTCTGAGGAGCAGCTGAGGGAACTGGGGTTGTTTAGTTTGGAGAAGAGGAGGCTGAGGGGAGACCTTATCACTGTCTACAACTGCCTAAAAGGATGTTGTAGTGAGGTGGGTGTCAGTCTCTTCTCCCAAGTAACAAGCAATAGGACAAGAGGAAATGGCCTCAGGTTGCACCAGGGGAGGTTTAGATTGGATATTAGGAAAAATTTTTTCACCAAAAGTGTTGTCAAGCATTGGAACAGGCTGCCCAGGGAAGTGGTTGAGTCATGATCCCTGGAGGTATTTAAAAGATGTGTAGATGTGGCGCTTAGGGACATGGTTTAGTGGTGGAGTTGGCAGTGCTAGATTAACATTTGGACTTGATGATCTTAAAGGTCTTTTCCAACCTAAACAATTCTATGATTCTATGATTCTGTGATAATTTATCTTTGCATGTTTATATCAGTCTTAACAAGCTGTGCGATATTAATATACTTGTTCTTCTCAACCATGATATGGCAACCAAGCCCTGGTATACTTGCTGAGATATAGAACTGAATTTAGAATTTCCTCTCCTGTTTTGACTTCCATGTGGATTGGAGCTAAAACCTAGATATCTTTATCTGTTCTTTTTTTACAAAAGATATGTTTATCATTTCAATCTGATTGAAATAATATGCTGAAGAATACAGTAGTAATAGTTGTGCTCTTGTCAGCAACTAATAAACGCTAAGGCTCACCAATGTCCTTAAAGAAGTCATGAAATGCAACAGGGCACAATAACACTATCTGTCAGTGTCTCTGTTATCTGCCTTTTATGTGATACAGGCTCATGTCTTGTTCAAATAGTGATTCAACAGCTCTCGGAAGTAATCAATAAAATTAAGTGTGTGCGTGGTAATGATGCACCAGGCCTGTCAAGCTCTTTATGATATGTAATAAATCCAGCTCTCATAGGTGGGTGGACAAAACAAGAACATATATTTTTCTTACTTGTCTGTGCACATACAGTGATCAAGGTCAGTGCAGTGTGCACATTTTTTATATTCTCAGTACCAGCAGGCAGTTTTGCAGTCTTGTCCTCCCACTGCTTTAATCCAATCTTTTATGTTCTTCTCTTGTTGTCTTCCTTCTTGTGCCTTTGTTGTACTTAATCCACTTATTAGGATACATATAGTAAACTGAAATAGCTTTGGTTATTGAAATATTAGACATGCACGGATTC
This sequence comes from Fregata magnificens, assembly GCA_013389945.1. Classification (NCBI taxonomy): domain Eukaryota; kingdom Metazoa; phylum Chordata; class Aves; order Suliformes; family Fregatidae; genus Fregata; species Fregata magnificens. The sequence goes on from WAAD01042329.1 coordinate 21,491, forward strand.
TTCTAGATACACCTAAAGTAAACTGGCAATCTTAATTAAAGAAAAAAGCAGCAATCACAGATAAGGCAAGCAAGCAGAAGGGTGGTGTTAGATGATATAGAGCAAATAAAATGATCAGTTACTCAGTCATCTGCCTGGCTGGGTGTGGAGAGAAATGTTANCATTACATTTGTTTGAAAGAAGTGACATTGGTGTTATTTTCTAGGAAAAATTCACATTACATTCTAAACCTGAAGAGGCCAAATTCCACCCTAAAAACCATATTCCAGATGGTCTCTCGCTAAGACACATATTGTCTCCATGTCCTCTGATTATGCAACATCTACATTTCCCCAAGCCAGAAGGCCATCCCTATCTTTTACCAAATCCATATTTCCAAACTAATCCCCAGTCCTCTTCCCCTTTCCTTGTTGTAATCTGCATGCAAGCCATATCCACCACCAGAACACCAGTTCTCTGAGCAACCTCTGTCCTGAGCCTGCACAATCTGTACCCCAACTTCGGCTTTGGATATACGTGACTATTCCCCAACATCTGCACCTGACTAGCCAACTTCAGGATTGTGAAGGCAGCCAGCACAGACATCAAACACAAAGCACTGCAGCCTCACCCCCACTTGTAGTCTCCTGTGTCAAATACTACTGTGATCAGCTGCATTTCTGGGAGTTTCTGGTGCATGAGGCCTCAGGTGAACCCCACCTCTCTGATACCACCATAGCTGACCACATCTAGCTGAGCCCTGCAAGAGGACACCTCCAGAGCTCTGCTCCTCTTTTATGATCCCAAATGATTGCTCACCCCAACAGATAACCTAACATAAAATAGTGAAGACATCAGAGAGCGTGAGGGAAGTGAACCAGCTAGTAAACTGCATGAGGAGTGCTTATATGTCACCTATTTGGCTACCTAGCTCTGTAACAACTTTCAAAACTAGTACCACCATTGAAAATAATCCCCCTGACTGAGGGACCTGCAGTATTAACTGGAGAAAATACAGCGTTATCTTCACATAAAAGATAGATAGGTTTAGCAATACTGCTCCTCTTTCAACTGTATGTAGATTATCTTTTATAGAAATAAGAGCATATTATTAGTATTCAAAAGGTTATTCACAACAGATTAGACAACTTCTCTCAGATACACAAGAGGGACTACTGCAGTTTGATCCATACTCTTAACCCTGATAGAAACAAAGAGGACTCTGCAGTAGGGGCATTGAGAAGGACTGACTCCCAGTGATGAGACGTTCCTGTCTTTGCTCTTTTCTCATCCCAAAACTCTTCACATAACGTTGTTAGAGCAGTCTGAAATCCTGCCTACAATCTGTGTTAGGTTACCTCTGATTGCTTATCTTGATAAACATGTATAGATTAGAAATGCATAAGGCCAGAGTAAAGAAATGGAAAGCTTTGTGAAGGGCTCTCTTCTCTCAGTTAATTTGGCTGCATTCAGTCAGTATGTTGAATGTCAGAACCTGAGGTGAAGTTGTTGGATGATTTCAGTTTATTTTGGAGCAAATCTAAGATTAATGTGAGTGGGTTTATATTTTAGAATTTATTGGTTTTAAGATGGTAATTCAAGAGATGTAAACCTTCGACTTGAGCCGAGAACTGAAATACTGAGGCCTGTATTATTTCATATTGAGTTGTATTTCATTAATGAGTGTGTACTTCATTTTAGTTTTATATAAAACTTAGACAATAAAAGTAAATAATGGCACTATTTTTTTCTGAAAGTGTTTATATCAATTTTATATTAATTTTTACAGTAGACATCTACTGTCAATAAAATATATTTTAAGAAACTTACTCCCGTACTTGCTCCATAACTATCAATCAAAATAGAAAAAGCAGGGGGTTTATGCCCCAAAAAATCAGAATAAAGATTACCTGGGCTTAAATTCCTCAAAGGATTTTAACCAACATTCACACTTCATTTTTTCTTTCACAACAAGATCTAATTTTGAGTATGAGGCCCAAATGATTACTTCAGCAACCAAATGCCAGTTACTAACAGTTACCTAAGTTCTTAGTTTGATACAAATTTTCAAGAGATTTTTCTTCTTTTAGGATAATTATTTCTTAATTTTTTGACTAGCAAGTATGCAAAAGCAGAAGGTTGAGAGAGTTTTGCCTCTTCCCTCAATGTTACCTTATTTTCTCCTTATTTAACTAGGTATGAATGATAATAAATAGCACATTCTGCTTATCGGTTATATCGTTTTATGCCCCTATTTTTTTAATTAGGAGTGTTTTGTGTTTGCTGTTCTTTTATAATCTTGGAAGTGTCAGTTTATAATATGTATTAGATATCAAATTGTAATAATGTCTTTTAAATTGCTTATTATTTCAACTGTTGGCATCAAAAATGGCTATGCGTTGTTTCTGAATTCGGCTGTTTTTTCTTGGAAAGTTGTAGGAAAACCAGTCAGTAATTTCAGAGAAGAATTTTTGAAGGGAGGGGAGAGTTATTTCATTTATGTTAACACATTCTTAAAGCTGTTTAATTGAGAAATTCTTGTGTTTCCAGGTTCTGGAAGGAGTTAAAATTTGTTTGTCTGATGATGACCCACCCAAGACAAATTATTATAAGCATCTAAAAATCTCTGCTTACATATTCTTTGCAGGACCTAGGGGCTGAAAGCATTGTTCCCTTAGGCTTCTGTGTGCACTGAGCAAGCACTATAAGGAGGACAGCTTGCTGCCAAAACTTTCTCTGTTCCAAGGCTGCCATATTTCAGAAGGTCTTTCCCTGTAAATTTTGTGGCTGTATCATAGAGGATAAAGGCATTTGTAAGGCCTGTTACACCATGGGAAGAGCATATCTTGGGAGCTTGTTGAATATCATTCTATTATTCTTATTGTCCGGTAGTATTGCTTATTGTCACCTTGTGCTGGAGAGAGTAAATGGTAACAGAAAATTACATTTTTCTGGGAATAATAAATTTGCTTAGTGGGAAATAAAATCCCTGAGAAAATAAACTATATGTGCCTGAGGTTGTAAAGAAACTGTGCACAGTTTTTTTAAAAAATCAGTAGAATCTCGTCATCATAAAATAGAGCCCTTAAATATTGTCAGGGCGTAATGGTTTCTTTCTGCCACTCCTTGTTTCTCTTTTCCTTTGCTGCTCCTTGCTTCTTCCTCGTTTCCTCTGCTCCAGTGTGGCTCCTCCATCGGTTACGGTCCCTTCGGGAGTGTTACCTGCTCTGCCATGGAGCACTTCCTACTGCACTGGCCTTGTTGCCTTTTTTGGGAATTTCCTGCCTTTTCTTAAATGTGTTACTCCCAAGGCGCCCCCACCTCGGCTGCGGGGCTCAGCCGTGCCCTGCGGTGGGGCGGTTGGAGCCGGCTGGAACCGGCTGTGTCCGGCCCGGGGCAGCCCCGGCCTCTCCTCACAGAGGCCGCCCCTGCAGCCCCCCTCACTACCAAAAATTTCCCAGTTATGCCCAATATACGGTCACAAAATCATGCCCCACAAATACTAGCGAACAATTCAAGACATTCATTAGTAGTAGAACCACTCCTGCCTAGTAAATACGTGGCCTTTGATAGCAAAATGGTGTGGTGGTGAGCTTTTCTGGAACAGTAACCTTGAATTCCAAATATAATGTTTGAGGCAATTTTGTTGAGAAGTTACCGTAAAATACTGTGATAGGAAAAGCAGAAGTCTAGTGCTTTGCTTTTTGTTTAAAGGCAAGCATACAGAGCGTGCCTCGATAAACTACTACGCAGCCAACACACTGTTGAAAACAAATGTCTTCTCCCCAAACCAAGAACTGTCCCAAATGTCCCCACAGTATATTTACCAGCTGCCTTTCAATAACCAGCTACTTTACAAATAGTAGGCTCATGTAAATTGAACATGTTTATTATATTTGTTGTCCTTGTGTCAGAATATTACTCTATTTCTGTCTGGGGAGATCGGGAAAAAGAAATTTAACTTGTTTACAGAAGGTGAAATAAGTTATAAAAAGTCAAGGGAATTTGAGAACTGGTTAGGAGTAACTCTGTCTTTCTTTGTGAATTAGGGCACATGAATTTCAAACCCAGCCATATTTCTATATGCAGGCTGTGGTGTGACTTTACCTTAGCTTCCACCCTGCCTCTGGCCTCCCGACTTGCTTATCTGACTCTCCTTCAGAGGCTGCCAAAGTATGTGTCCTCCTCACCCTCCCTGGCTGTGACTTGACACCACATCATCCCCGAACATCCTTAACTTATCAAATATTTTAAAATATGTTGCGGTATTTGAATGTTCTTGCAAGTTGAACGCTTTCATTGTCCAAGCTGAGTAAAATGTAAACAATAAAGTAGCACAGAGTGAAAACTAAATTGACATGTGGCACTGCCAGTGAATGAGGTACGGATATTCATCTTTTATTCTTAACACTTTTAACTCTACAGTTCCCTGAAAAGATTCAAATTTTCATTTAAAGTCCATTGTTGTTTGCTGACTACTCTGTTCTGTATGTAAAATGTTTATAAACCTGAATAGAAATTCACTTTTTCTCTTCTTTTTTTTTTTTCCTCTTACTTCCTCTTTCAGGAACTTGAATTTCAGGATCTGACGGCAGTTTTACACTGTATTCACTCCTTTATAGCAGCAAAAGTGGCATCTGTGGATCCAGTATTCATAGACAATCAGAGCATTGCAAGAAAATATATGTACAGTAACTGATAGCAGATTATATGTTGTGACTATGGAAAATAAATTATTTTCTTAAAGAAAGTAGTTATTTCATGCACAATATTGCAACTTTGTGATTTTATAAGAAGTCTATAGTTGTGTTATCTGTAACGTTAAGAGTTTTCACAATTCGTTAAACATTTTGAATCTATGAGTTAACAAATATTAAGTCAAACTGAATCAGTTTGTCATCTTCAGCATTAATATAAAATTCTGAGCGAATATTCATTCAATAATATTTGTGGTGTCGTTTTGATTTCTGCTCTCATGGTCATACATACTCCCCCATATTACATAGAAACGTGGAATAACATTTTAAAAGTTTGTGTCCAAAATTTGGCTTCTAAGTCTGTTTTGAAAAGTGCTGGGCACACAGACAATTTCTACAGCCTTCAATGTAGAAAAGAACTAATTATTGAAGACAACTGCCATAGGAATTGGACTTTTATCTTGCTTTGATATGTTTGAAAAATAATAGTTCCGCGGTCCAGTTCTTTCGAGGCCTGAGAGTTTAGCTCTGGCAAAACACTAAGTACTCTACTTCAGATCGAGGAAAAGAGTTAAGCACACACTTGAGTCTAAGCATATTAAGTAGCCCCAGTGTGCACAAAGTAATGTTAAGTATGTATTTAAATATCGTGGTAGATCAACTGAAGAGCTTTAGAGTCTGCTAAGGAGCCTAACTATAGGCACTCAGTTTTAGAAAACTTGCCATAGGGTTTTCTTATCTATTAATAAAGCTTCCATGAATCATTCATTTATTCATTCATAGATTACCTTGACTCTGTCCTTTGATGTGATGCTCTGTATGGTTGAGAACAGCTTCTTTAATAACTGGTCTGTTTGGAGGAGGATGCTTCCAGTATAGGGTGAACATAACAAAACCTAAAGATTTTTCTGGGCCATCTACCTTTTTTTTCCAACAGCTCTAACCCTGACTTGTACACAAGCAAAGTGACTTTTGTCCTTGCTAAGGAAATAATATGGTTCTACTTTTGACATATTCCTAATCTTCCTTCTGAAATCCTCTTCTTATATGCACAGATAATACTTCCTGCTATTGAAAAATCATATAAAATTGTGGTGGTTATACTTCCTGCTATTGAAAAATCATATAAAATGAAGACATTTTAATCTTAGGGCATATTCCCTGTAAGTAATACCAAATATTGCAGGTTTCTGTGATAGAAGTCTCAGTTGTTCTCAAGTGCAGTTTTGAGGCAGCATCAGGCTGGGGTTTTTTTTTCCCCCCAAGAAAATAAAACAAGCAAAAAATCAAGCAAGAAGAATATCCTAAATAGACACAATGGATATGGAGCAAATTCATCGAAGTCCTCCCTAAATTTTAGGAGTCTAGTAAAGTGTCCTGATAAAGTAAAAACCTAAAGTTACTGTAGCCTAAGGAAAAGAGGTAGGTGCCTTTAAAAGCTCTCAGGTGAGGAGTGTTTTTACATAACTTCAGTGTTTAAATTTAGTCAGAGAAGTTCCCCCTCTCAGGTCTTAAGGTAGGTAGCTGTCTTGGCAGACTGCAATGGGGCCTCAGGCACTTACTTTAAATGGATGCTTATCTGTCCACTTAAAGCTTAGGCATAAATATAATGCCTGAAGTAGGTGATTTGATCCTAGCATAAGGTTTACCTGTTGTCAAGTGTTATCCGTAGAGAAATTCATTTGAACAGTAGGGACTCTGTTTGCAGTTCCCGTGTTGTTTACAGTTCTGATGTTGTTTGCAAGAAGGTATAGTAGGAGCGCTAATACCTGTTAAAACAATATTTAGCAATGATAAGAAATATTTTTATTAATTGTAAATAAATATTTATAGCTGTTATGATACTTCCAATAAATATCATCTCAATTTTGTATTACATTTTTTCCAAAAATTGATCAAAAAATTGTCTTTCTCAAACATGCTTTGCTTCAAAATGTTTCATTTAATTTTCAGTTTTCTATTTTATTTTCAGCTCTTTGTATTTACTGAGATGTTAACATTCACAAGTTATAACATTAAAATTAGAATAGCTTTCTTACAATCAATTCTCAGTTTTTAGCATGAACTATTATAAATGACAGAGTGTCTGTAGGATGAAGAATGATGGAATTCCTTCAATTTTGTTTTTCTGCTATTTTGTCACATACAAGGTTCAACACTAACATGGAACAGTAGAAAACTGTACCAGCTAGTACTGAACTGATACTAATCAGGCCTCTAGACTTAATGTTTTAAGTATCATGTGATTAAGAACACAGCATATCTCTCCAAATACTGTAAATAAAAACTTAAAAGAAATTAAGCTTAGTTTATTAAATAATCTTTTATTTCTACAAAAAAATTCTGCAATTCAAAATGAGCATTAATAATTTTTTTTTTTTCAGGAGCAGCTGGATATTGCACATTTTTCATTAGCCACCTTCAGAATTTTTATATGAAGTTGCTTACACTGATTTGAAGTAATTTTGTTATTTGTTTCATGGAACTCCTAAATTCTTTTAGTCCTTTGGTGAGCTATGTTCTCTACCATTTTTGCAAGACAGTAGTTTTTTTCAGATATGTCCAAATCAATCTCAAGGAATATTAGAGTAAAACTTCTTATAAATTCACCCTCCAGATTTTAGGATTGTATTTTAGAAATGATTCTCCAAATGTATCTTTTATGGGGAACCTGAAGATCCCTGTTAGCTCACTTGCTTCTTTTTCCTTCCTTTCACATTCTGCAACAATCTCAAGGCAGGGACTAAAGGCCAGTCTTCTGAGGAATTTGCCAGAGCCTGGGAAGAGCTAACAGACTGCTAGCTACTCAGCTGTTATATAGGCTGTATAGGACCTTGCATTTCTTCGTAATTCTCTTAACAGGGTAACATACACCTCATACGTGAAAATGTCGTGCTTACAATTTGTTTGGTTGTTTACGTTCATCTATTACATTTTTTTATTGTCAGTAAAGCATATTATTTTATCATTGCTTTCAGAGTGTGTGTCATCTAACATGCATATATTTTTCCCTGTCAAAGGTCTGGAGTATTTGCACCACTTTTCAGCTCGCTAAAGACCTCAAAATAGTAGGATTCACAAACAGTAAATAGATCTGCTGGTGAGTAGGTACCTTCCACAGTCACCCCTCAGGAATTGCACACTGAGGCAGAGGACAGTTGTTTTATGGTGACTGGGCAGCTGGAATGTCAAATATTTAATTGCTAATCAAAACAGAAAACAAATTTTAGTATGCTTTGTTACATACTTGTGATATATGAAGCTTTAGTCTTACTACCTCATTATTCATTTGTGAATAGTTTTCCTTTATTTTTTCTGGGGAAACAAAGTGGTACCAGAGTTGAAGAAGGTGTAGGAGGAGAGAGGCATTTGCTACAGCAGAGCTGTAAACAGCAGGCTGAGGAAAGAAGCATACAAACGTAGAGTTAGGAAATTGTGCACCATCAAAAAATCGAGATAGTCACTCATGACTAGAAACAGAGTAAAAACAGGATAATTTCTATATGTCCAGATTATCTTTATGTCTTCAATTTAAACTCAAAATTTGGTTAAAAGACTAAAAATAATCCCATTTGCAAACATGATTTTGAGCAAATAAGTAGTACCATTGATATAAATCAGAGCAAGGGTCATCAGTGACATAAATTAAGAAGTGGTACAGCATGGACTTGGGCGCTGGACTTGTATCATACTATTGATTTGTTAAACTAGTTTCTGGCATTCTTTGCTCTACAGTGATTAAAATCTGCAGAAAAAAATCCTGTGCACAGTCGATCTAGAGTCAGCTCAGGTCTGTTCCGAGTGAGTGGCTTGGTTGTGCTACCCTGTTTAAAACACCAGAGCATTTAATAGAGGGGATGTGGCCAGACCCTGCCAGATGGCCTCAGGGATAGAAAACAGGCCCTGACAATTTTAGTTATAAATTTAGATGTTGCCAGAGAATCTCATTGACTTCAGTGGGGGCAGGGCCTCACCCACTGTATCTGACCTATATTATTTAATTTTATTTTTGCTTGTAATCATAAAGCATAGAATTATAATATTGAGGCTGTGCTGATCCAAAGCTCCAGCTCTGGGAATCTGACTTAATTCTTTTCACACTAGGATCTTAGAAAAAGTATTTCAAAGTGATTTCCACCCTTGAGCCAGTAGACCTGAAGCTTAAACAAGAATTTTTTTTGGGGGTAGGGCTAAGCTCTGACAAACTTTGCAATGATAAATCTAAAATCGTGTCTTATATCTGAACTACATTAGTTCATAAGTAACTTCAGACAAGGCATGCCTTTTCCACAAAACCTTTAATGTGTAGTCTGATCTTTGTAGTGGTATAAGCAGTATTTTAAAATGCCTGAATTTCTTTTTAAGTAGATTTCCATAAATGCTTCTACTAAAATAGTATTTTATAATGCCTCCCCACCCACCTGAATATCTCCTCTGTCACAGTGTTCAGAGTGGGGTGTGTGTAATGGCAATGCAATTTTTCTGCTTTTTGTTGACTGCTGTGCTTGAGTTTTGGTTTAATATAGTTTGCCCGTGTGCTCCAGTAAGCTTCTAAGGGCAGAGAGGGTGAACGTCAGAAAGGAAACTCTTTCCTCAGTGCTCTCATGAGAGGCAAAGAGAAGTCAGTGGTGATTTCTGTCCCTCTTTCCAATGCATGGGAAATGGACCAAACCACTGCAAAAACGGAAGCAGGGGAGAGCTGGACAGACGGACAGACTGTGCAATCTTAAAAGCCTCCTTTACTTAGGCATGCAAGCTAAAAGTACCTATCACTCTTGGCGTTTCTTACAGAAATTCTTCTTTCAGTGCAGTTCTCTTCCTTTAAATTGCTATTGATTGAGTTATGGCTGCTGAATAGGAAACTATTTCAAAGAAAATAATGTAAAACATATCATGTAATCATGTATTTTGTTTCTTAACCTATGCTTCAAAAATGTTTAGGTACTTTTGTGTTGAAGCGTGTAGAGAAGAGATTATCTTATGTGAAGTAAAAGACCTTGTAGTAAATTTATTAGAAAGTACAAAAGGGATTTGTGTAGCATGCAAGATGAAATTGAAGATGTATTTTAATCTGGTTCAGCCAGAAGAACTCTACAAGTAAAATCTTTTCATTAAATTTGAAGTTATTAAATTCCATGGACTTGAGCCAAAATCCACTGCTGTTGTAAGTCCCAGTGACTTAAACAGGACTTAAACTGAAAAATGGCAAAAAGATATACAATTTTAAATAATCCACAGGGGAAGGAAAAACTCTTTTATTTTCTAATATTCCCTTTGTGCACAGCTGCCTACATTGTCAGTAAAAGGATTCATGCCTACAGAAAAAACTGCTGACTTTTCAGTAAGGAGTCAAACTCAAACTATTTGGACTGAAAGCTGTAATCTTTTATTTGGAAAGGCTGCCATGGTGCCCTGTAAGAGTTGCAGTTATGCAGGTATTCAGACCTCTAGTCTAGATGTATCACAGACTCTTTTCTTCAATGCAAAAACATGATCTATTGTGCAAGTCTACACTACATCAGGAGCTGTGAGTGGCAGAAGGGTCTCAGGTGCATAGATCTGCAGGATTGCCAGACAACCAAGCAGTGGAAGAAAGTTAAATGTAAGAACTTTATTTTTCTTTCTTGGTTGCAAATTGTTCTTGGAACATTATTTCTGTTATATTTCTAGGCTATGTAGTTGCCAGGTTTTTACATGTCTCTAAATCCTCAAATATGATGGAAATGTCATACTCGATGCTTATTAATGAATTAATGTAGAAATTAGGTGTACAGTCTGTGTTAATCAGCTGGTCTCAGCTTTAATCAGTGGAAGGAGACAGGCAGTTCCAGGGAGTGCTTTACTCCCTCCTGCAATTGATGCTAGAGGATTGAATCACGTTCTGAAAAGGCAGACATCTTTCTCCATTGACTAGCCTAGATTTTGCTATGCTACAGCATAGTTTTTTGACAGCTCAATTTCCTATAGATAGCATTAGTGTCAGATTTATATACTAATACAATAAAAAGTAGCAATCATGAGCAATGTTGGGGGATTATGAGAATAAAATAAAACAATCCTGAAGTGAATAGAGTGTAAATCAGAAGTTTGTCATCCCCTTAAACAGGCAGAGCGGGGAAGAAAAAGCCTTAGCTTATTTTTCCAGCTAGCAGTTACTACCTAGTGCTTAGTAGAAAATATTTCTAAAATGAGGCAGTAGAAATTGTATTAATTTGTAGACAGGTTCTATGTCCCAGGGGATACACTGACTCTTGGAACATCAAGCTACTCATAAAAAAAAATTAGAGACATTCTACTGTGTCTTTAAGCACTTTGTTCAATTAACATTCAGAACTGAGTTAAATTACTGCCCTACAACATCCATAAGCAGAGTACATAATCAGCTCACTGTTTTCTTTTTGCACAGAAGCTGGACAAATATTCCCCAGCTGAGTTAATATGAATATTTAATTGCCTTTAGGGATAAAACTTTCCCTGTGTTTTAAAGTAGAAATGCTTTACTGAACCAATGTGTTTAGTCAGATTATTTTATTGTTGGATAAAACTGGAAAAAAGCCCTGTTCCTTAAATGTTTCACACCAAGACTTGGAGAAGTGCTATGATTTGCATTTGTCTTGTACTCTAGCTATATTCAATACTATAAAGAATTTTCGGAGTAAAGGTAGCAGTTTTCCCCATATGCCTGCTACTAAAAGCACAGTCGCTTGCACAAAAACCCCAGCACTTACTAGCACACATTGCATCTTGGTGTTTGAGACATACTAGTGCTTTCATAGAACTCAAATGGGGAAATGTGTGCAGTCAGAGAGAAGTGGGAAACTTAGTAACATCAAAACAGCTGCAGGGTTGAATGTCAAAGAAATTTCTGGGCTTCAATTCTTTGTGGCAGTCAGTGATGTTTTTATCAGCATTTTTAGAATTATTACAGATTTATTTCTCCCCATCACTGGGATATTCATAGCAGGATGAAAGGAAAAGGAATTAGACATAACCAAACTTGTATTTAATTTGCCCTTCACCTTCCTTTGGATCAAGGCACTGAGGAGTTTCAATCAACTCATCCCATACGGTAGGAGAGNAGGTTTCTCTGCTTTAATCATTAAGATCTTTTGCGGATTTTCGTCTTGGAAAAACTTGCACCATACTTCATTCTTGTCTGGTATATTCTAGTAGGCACAGCAGTGCGGTGCGTCTTTGCCCTTGCTCAGTAGTATACATCCCTCAACAACAGATGCCTTTTCAGCATTAGTAAATCCATTTATATGGCATGCTCTCTTATGATCTTACTTAATCTAGCTAAGAGGCATGTAAGTGTCCTGGGGTTTTTGCTTTCT
>WAAD01042329.1:35917-76711 GCA_013389945.1 Fregata magnificens
TTTTTTTTTTTTTTTTTTTTTTTTTTTTTTTTTTTTTTTTTTTGACAAAAAAATAAGAAAGTTAAGATTTGGAATTTTTAGTGGTATGCTCCATCCTACTCTTCTTTTTCCGATGATCCTTTTTTTAATTTGACATTCAAAGCACACCCAGCATTTTCTAGAAGATAAATTGGACTAATTATGTCTCTGTGGCATGAAAATGTCCCTTCCAAAATCAAATGTTCAAACTCTGTGAAAAAATCCACAAGTATTTCCATAGGGCAGGTCAGTGTTCACTATTCTTCGACACCATAGAGTTTGGAAATTGCCAGAAATGTGTGCAGATGTACTTTAATTAGTTTGAACTCCAAATAAAATTGAAACCAAGGGAATGGGTGTGTCATTAAATATTGCAAAAACTAGGAATATTTTAATAGCATAACAAAGAGAGAATATCTCAGTATCAGACGTGGTTTTGTTACATTAAGATGTTATCCAAACCATATGGACATATGAACTACCATTTTGTGTCTGACTAAGAGTTGCATAACCTAGAAAAGCCAGGGACCAGTATCAAATACTTAGGAAGGAGTTTCCCAGACTGATGCAACTCTTCAAAAAAGCTATTGTGTAGGCAGACCTCTTGCCCCCATCATTTTAAAGCACCATATACAAGATTTCTAAAAGCTAAACTCTAGCACCTGACAGTATAACTCAATGCCACTCACTGTGTGCTACTTGCAATCTTTTTGCAGACTGCCTGTAGGATTTCCCAGCAGAAAGCAACCTCCAGCTAACAAAAACCAAGAAGATGATGTATTTAAAACACCCACGAAAAGGTTACATATAACTAGGAACAGGGTAAGGTATTGATAAAATTGTAGTTCCTCTGTGAACTGTAGTTAGTGACAACATCAGAGACCAGACTCCAGGCTGTTAAACATCCAAGAGGCAGCTTGGGAGACAGAGACCCATAACCAGCTCCCCCCTTGCTATGAACGGATCTTGCAGTGGGAAAAAGATCTAGCTGTTCTATTATTACATATAAGTGATTGTTTAGATTCCCCCAAGTGGACCTAATGATTAAAACTGCAAAATATGCAACCATCTACTCACTACAGACACTCACTTTGAATTCCTAGACCTTCACAGTTGTTTACTGAGCATGTTTCATTTAATGTCTGCAACAGGCTGGGAGTATGTGTATAGGTGATTGCTGTGCCTCAGCTAATGAGTGGAAGTCATTAAGCTGTAACAGCTTGCTTACCTATGGTTGTTTATCTGTGAATCTATCCCTTGACTTTTCAGGTCAAATAGATTAGCCCCATTAGAAGTGTGCTTCAGTGGTGGGTTTGAAACAGAATTAAGAATACAGAAAAATTTCTGCAAAATATTCTTGGTGTGACAAGAGCAAGCAGAAGTAGTTACATTATGAGTAGAAGAAGAATCAGAAAATAAGCAGATTTGATGCACTTGAGAAGTCTATTAAAAGCTATCTTTTTTATTTTTTAAATTCTAATAATTTCTAATCATATCAAACTAAGCTATTTATTTTGTACTCACAGCAACATATTTACACAGAGTGGGAAAGTCAGACTTTAAATTGTAATACTGTAGCATTTTCAAATGTGGGAGGTCATTCAGAGCATCGGCCTGTTCAGTTGCATCATTGCTTAATGTTTCTCTCTTTAAATGCATGCCTAACTCCTTTGTGGCCATATCCAAAGCCATCACCACTCTTACTGCTGGAGGCCCTACATCCTGCACATTCCCTATGCCGTGTCAGAAAGCAAAGATTCACTATTTCTTATAGAAGAAGAAGAAAAATGCTTCCCTTCCTTGAATTAAAAATGAAACAAAATGAGGCAAATATTCTGAAAAGCTGTCTTTAAGGGGAAAAAACCCCTCTCATAGAGCACAGAGTTCCTAAATCTTTTCTATGCCCCGCAAGCCTCCATTAGTTGAACAGGATTGCAAGCAGTTTACATCAGCACGGTGCTAGCAAGCAAGCATGGCCTCAGCCCCGGTCTTCTAGACACACAGAGTGGTTTCACCACCCAGCAGTGAAACGTGTTCAGCGGATTGCTGGGTCCCTCGTTCTCTGTCATAAAATGATTCACTTCAGTAAATACCATTCTGGTGAAATTCAGTGAGGAATAGGAAACTTGATGTCACTGTAATAGCTTTAAAGGGCAAATTCAACTGTCCCTGCACAAATGTAAGTAGTGGAAGGCTGAGCTTGAGCTGAGCAGAAAATTATTTGATTAACAGATCATTTAAAGTGGAAGAAGCACAATGACTTATTCAGTGGCTTTGTGTAGCACAAACAAGATTGCCAAGGGGCAGAAATTAGCATTAAAGTAAAGCACAGATCTTCTGCAGGAGAGACCCTTTCTCTGATATATTTTTCTATAGCATCTAAATCCTGAAGGTATTCAGTAAAACTTTGAGTTAGTCAGTAACATATTACAGTACTGCTGAGGAGGTAGTGTGAGATGAGAAAGGAAGGGAGACCAGGAACTGTATTTAAATCTCTGAAACAAAGGTATGATTCTCATCTGTTAGAAGGAAAAGGAGGATGAATCTTGGTAGGAAAGCATATATTAATTTGATTTTTTCTTTTACTTTTTGTGGTTGCCTATACTTTTGTTATTGGCTTTTTTTCCTAGCTGAACTGATCTGCCTCCACAAACAAAACTTTTTCTGATACCTAACATGAATTATAAGCTGAATTTGGAAGTGTGCTTACTGGAATGAATTAACAAAGTAGATTTCCGTGCATCCCAGCACAACTGTTGTGCATCTGGCAATTCCTCCCATCCAGCAATCGATCTGCCTAAGCCCAGACAGCAGAGATGTTTTCTCCTCTTTGAAAATGGTGCCTATGCAGAAGACTTCTGGAGTGAAACCTCTTGGGTTAATTCACTGCCTAAAATTTGTGCAGCTGTCTCTTGCTCACCATGTACAGGCAGAAATGGGCTAATTTGAAGTTCATGATGAGGCAAAAGTGTACTTCATCTGGAATGATTTGCCATTTAGTTTCAAACATTTAATATTTACATACTAATTTTTTTTGTGAGAAAATATTCATGATACAATGTGTGATTACAGTCAGAAAGACAAAACTTAAGTAAAACCGTCTTGTAAATGAGATCTAACTGCATTCACAAGGCTCTTGTCTGTAGACCACAAAGCTTTGCAAAAGCATATATAAGCACTTCTAACCTCCTCTTATATATGGGGTAAGTTATTTCTGTTGAATCAGTTTTCTTTATGCCATAGCTGTGTGCAATGTTTGTAATAAAAAGCAGGACTGCATACTCTACTCCATAAACAGTCAGTTAGACCACTGATACTTAGATGTAATTTTAAATATGAATTCAATTGTGGGAAAGAAAATGCTATTTAAGCTGTAAAAGCACTCTCTCAAATCAAAAACATGGGAAGTGAACAGAAAAAAATGCAAACTGGTGAGCTCCACTGGAACAGCATGCAGCCAGGTGCTTGGGAATATGCTGAGTGTATCCTAAGAAGCTGTTATGCAGACTAGAGTAGGCAGCGTACATGATTATAAACATGTGAAGAGCACGAAAAGAGAATGACGCAACAATTCCTTACCTAGCATGAGGAGAAATATGGCTCAATTATTAAGTAACACTGGTCCTATCAGAGAAGGTGAAATCTTGTTTGGTTTGGGGTTTTTTTCTTTTTGTTCTAGTGAGTGATTTTGCAAATGCAAGTATTTTATTTCTTCTTGAAGCATGTAAATTCATATCTCGCTACCCTGCTCCCCAGATTATGTCATCCATCCCTTTTGAGGGACAGTATTAACATTCTCTCAGAGGATGAAATTCCATTGTCCAAGAGGTTGGTTCACTGCTGGTCACTGAAAGTTTTCTCATCTCATTCCTTTGTGTTCGCTCATCCCGCAGCAGGTGCCTGTTCACTAGTCATATTTCTGTTATTGACTATTTATTCACCTATATCAGCATCCTTGGGTTGCTGGGGTTTTTTCATATCAGGTCTAGTGCCTCTGTTCATTCCGCCTGGAAACCAAACATTCTGTTCTGTTAAACAATTTATTTAAAATTTCTTATTTCCAGCCCATATTTTGGAGTACCTAAATCTCAATTTATGACATTAGATGTTTGAATCTGTATTTCCCTTTATATCCACTGAAAAATCCAAGAAAATTAATGAAATCTTATGCAATAAGGTTGGGGGGTTTAATTTTAATTCAAGTATTTTGGCATCTTTCATAGTACATTAGTCTAATACTAGTCCTGTTTCAACAGCAACATGACCAATGGATTAGGTTCATAAAGTTAACATTCCATAAATCACTTATGATTTCAAATTAAGGGGATTTAAAGTTCTCAGAATGTGCTCAGGTTTCACTTAGCTGTAAAAAAAAATGGAGACAAGACATTATTCTTTGTGGAAGTGGTAAGTAAAAACAAGGGAAAGCTAACTGACTTCTATGTATTTGAGAAAAGTAATTGTTAGGTGTCCTTGAAATTTGTATTGGTAGCATTCACGCATGTACTTTTATATCGACATTTCCAGGAATTTCTCTCTTAAATACCACAGTAAATTTGTCCGCTGTGGGTGGCGAACACCATTAGTAACAGAGCCGTGCGCTACAGCTGTGGGAATTTCCATCCCAAAATCATAAGTTTGAAGTATGCAGCCATTGCTTCTCCTCCCCTCCATCACGCGATCTTGTTTGCAAAGTAAAAGGCAATTGCCGCTTCTTGGTGAAAACTTGCAAAAATACACTAGGGACATGAAGTGTGGCGGTTTTTAATGAAATTAGTGCTTTTCTCCTGTGTATGAGTGTCACCAACAATGACGTCTACAGTTGGTTCACATTCTGATCAGCAACCCACAATACAGCATAAGGCTGATTGCTGCGTACCGTTGTTCATTGGGAAAAGTGTATTTTTCAGATATTCTTTTTAATGTCTTCTTTTTCTCACCCAAAGAAGAACAAGATGTGAATATCCAGTGGACACTGTACAGGAAATGTTTTAAACCACTTCCAGACATGCCTTTGAAAGTCAGTGGGCGTCAGTGGAATTCCATAAGAACTCAGGGCTTCTAGCATTAAATCATCAGTGGTGACATTAACTCAGGTTTTCCCCTTTAATTGCCATTTGTTCTAATTTCCACCTTGTAAATCTTTCTTTGTTGAAAGGCAAAGATAGTCTTTTCTTCAGTAATTGACATAAAATTTGAAAGATCAAGTATATTGAAGTCTCTGGCACAGGAAAAAAATCAAAGTGAGCTACACCAGGTAATTAGTACAAGATTTTCAGTTTTAAAGCTTTACACAACATAATCTCAGAAGTTCTTTTTTAAGAAAAACACTTGATTTAGTATACTCTATTGCAGCCAATAACGATATCTTATTAACTGTTTCCTGACCATCCACTAGCTCTGTCCTAAAAATGCATTACTTCAGCAGTTCATAATAGAGCCAAACCTAAATAGGTATCAAAATTCTATACAGACACATAGAGACTGTTTGAATGTTGTTCATCTTGGCCATGTGGCAATTAAATGTTTGCATATTGCAGGTTTCTTTCCCTTTTAGTGGAAGGTTGTACTGAGGGCCAAAATATTGCGCAGCGCAAATGTGATCATCTTAGTATAGGGAACTACTTACAGGGAATTGCAAAACTAACAAACAAAAATTAACAATTTTTTTTCGTACTCATAATATTTCACATCTAAATGGTATTCATTATATATTTTGTTACACATTTTATGTATTTCAGTTGGAAAATTAAAAAAGGCATCTGAAATGCAGTATTTTGTGTGTGTGTAGCTTTGCTTTTGTTCTTTTTTTTTTATTGGAAATGCAGCCTTGCAACATGTGCATGATTGTAGATTTACATAGTGTAAAATTACTGTAATTTTATCTGTTCAGTTCAGGAAGTCAGAAAGGGATTTAATAAGTAGTGAAGATTAAACTAGGAAGTAATATAAAGGCAGAGTGTATATATTTTGCACTTTTAAATAACCTTTTCTAACAAGAAAACCTATTATCGTACAGTATACTGTAATTCCACTTTCTAGTGATACTCTTGCTATTGTCACAGTGTTGTCTTTACATCTGGATATGAATAGTTTGTATATGTACGCACTTCAAAAGTGATTTCTATAATGGAATATGTGTTCCCTGTCTCTGTTATTAACATCCAACTGGAAAAATATTCACCAAATATTTTTTTTATAAATTATGAATGTACAGTGTAAATTAGTAAATCAAATATTGTAGCAATGAAGAGATGCACTTTAAAAATGTAAAAGTGTTTATCTCCAAGAGTGTTATTTTGTATAGATGTTTTTGAATAAATAATTTATTGCTCATTGTTGGTTTTTTTCTCATTTATGAAATAAATATAAGGGATTTGTTAGCAGCTATTTGAGGTTTATAGAATCATAGAATCATAGAATGTCCTGAGTTGGAAGGGACCCACAAGGATCATTGAGTCCAACTCCTGTCCCTGCATAGGACAACCCAAAAATTCACACCATGTGTCTGAGGGCATTGTCCAAATGCTTCTTGAATATTGTCAGGCTTGGCTCTGTGACTACCTCCCTGGGGAGCCTGTTCCAGTGCTCCACCACCCTCTGGGTGAAAAACCTTTTCCTAATATCCAACCTAAACCTTCTCTGGCACATCTTCCTGCCATTCCCTCGGGTCCTATTTTTATATTTTATAATCAGTGATTTGGTGGGCTTCTTACTTTTTAAAATGAAAGTTTTGTAATTGGACCAGTAAAAGACTTAGTCACATTTCACCTTTCATTTAATAAATCATCACTGGCTTGATCTAGTTCCTATGACGAAGCCTAGGCATGATCCATGATGCAGCCCGCAGTCCTTCTCATGATCAACCAGTGAGGGGAGCTGGCCACAGCAGCTTCCTTCAGCCATCAAGACCAGTTTTGGCTGTGGAAGTTAAGGTGTGGAGAGAGGGATACAAAACAAGTGCTTTCAGTCTTAGACAGGAAAAGACAGAGTCGGGGTCTGGCCTTTCTTTGCCTGTAATCTGGAATAAGGAATTAGAAGCACTCCCACTTCCCATGGTTTAAATGCAGCCAGTTGAGATTGACTGGGAGACATAATGACCACGATATACATTTGTTTCAGTGAGAGATCAGTGCTGAAATTCTGAACTGAAAGGTACTGAACAGCAAAATGTCCGCAGCCTTTCAAAGCTGGGCATAATTCAGATTTGTAATTTGAGATTTCCTGTATACTTGTTCCTTGCTTTGCTAGCAGAGGAAAAATGTGACGCATTAGGATCACTCTCAACTCTACTGGGCAGATATTTGGAAAGAGGGGCTTCAGAAAAGTTTTAAAACAATTTTTTTAAAGTATTCCAGTATATCTAGCCTCTAAAAAGAAAACAAATTTACTACTATATAGGTGATACTAATATTGTTAGTAGTGGAATCACCCACCTGTAGGGACTGTTAATTGTAGAAAGAAATTCTTTCTAAAGGAAATAACAGTATTTCAAGAAGAAGAGAATATATTCTGAATGAAAAATAAATCCTGAATTTAAACCTAAAAGAAAAACAGTATGTACTAGTAATGGAACTGAGCTTGCTTTCTTAGGTAATGCCAATACAGTGTGATCAAAGACAACCTGTAAGTAGTTAACACATTTCAGTTACCCCCATCTCTTAGTCTTTGAATCAAGCAGTATCCTAGTATCACAAAAGCGTATGTGAAGTGAGACTTGGGCAACTAAACTGAAAGTAGAGATTGAAAAAGCAACCACAGAAAAAGTCTTCTGCCTGTCACCAAATCTGAAAGCTGTAAATCTTTAAACGTCCTTAATACCCCAAATTTCCATGTATGCTGATGTGCTCTCCGTGTAGGCAGGGGACAAACAATTGGGAGGAAGGCTGCTTGGTCCAGGGAAAGGCTTGATGCTGCAGTCCATTTTTCGAGTGCAATCAGACCAGTCTCTTCACAAAATAACATGGCAGCTGCCGTTTCTATTAAAATATGTTCTTCCAGGTGGGGAGAGGCAGAGCGATCCCATTATTTAACTGCCTGTTGATTATAGCACTGGACCCAGAGGGGGAAATGTTCTTTTAACAAGCGAGCTCCTAGAGCAGCTGTGTTTTTAGATGGTATCATTTCCTGTGTGTCCCCCTTCCCTGCTCAGGGCTACCCTCTGAGAAGAAGAAGCAGAGGAGAATATGTGCCTGCATCGTAGGTCACAGTGGGGCATTTTAACTCCACCAGTCCCTGAAGGGGGCTAGTTTAGTATGCCAGCCTTTGAGCAGCAGCAATGCAGGGAGGGCAGGAGGGGCAGGGCAGAGCAGATAGCCAGGAGGGCTGCACGCCCTTTAAGCAACTACTCCTCTTTGCCTCAGCATGTGCTGGAGCCCTTGGGTGCAGTGTCGAAGCTGCCTTCATCTCAAGAGGCTGCTGTGAATGGTAGCACTTTTTGGCCTCCTGCTGAGGTTGTGCTGCTATTGAGGGGAGGAGGCACATTTGCTGAGGAGGGAGAGTAAACGCAGATTAAGGTGCAAGCTTCTGTAACCCAGCAGGCAGGGCACTCATGTTGGGAGATGTAATCCTGTGCTCTGGTCCCCTTTCCAAAGAGAAAAATGCAGAGAAGTGAGGAAGGTCTCATTTATGTGCAGCTTAAATTGCATTTTACTATGACATATTGGACTTTTTCACTTCCCTGTGGTAGTAAATTTTGCTTCTCATGGCAATAGATGTAATTGTTTTGCACTAAATTATATTAACTATTTCAGATGGTTTGTTCTACTTCATGCTTGGAATGACAGAGCTGAATTATTTTCTGCAGTATGTAGCTCAAAAAAGAAGAAAATTCCTGCTGATTGGGGAAAAAAAAAGGGGGGGTTTCAACTGCAGAAAAAATGTTTAGACAGTGGCTAATTTTAAAGTAATAATATTTCTTTTGTTCTTATGATTTTTTTTGCTGGTTGCTGTGAGTTGTAAACTTCCTGACTTTTTCCAAAAAAGGGAGCTGTTCTTCACAGTTCACTTTTATTAAAGTAGGTCATACTCAGTCTTCACTGCAGGCCATGAACTCAGGACTGGTAGCATTGCACCTGACAGAGAAATGGGTAGGTTAATTTTTAAGTACTCAAAGAGAAGAGGCTGTCTTCCTTTTCTTTCTTCTGAGGGCTGGACTCTGTTGTTCATATGCAGCCTTGTTTAATCATTCAGGTGCAGCTTTTGTGCATCCAACGGGGGAACTTCACTTGATGGTGTCAAAAGTAGAGCAAGAAGAGCTTAAGACTACTTGTTCAGTATCTATGCCATCTGTGAAACTTCCACTGCATGAAACACTTATTGCCTACCCAGCACAGAGGCCGGTCTAAGAGCCCACCCTTACTTACCTAAGAAGCTGCAAGAAGCTCAGATTTGCGGAATAGTCTTTTCTTGTGCTCTCAGAGTGGGTAGTTCCCAACTCAGCAGCAGCCCCAGGTCCTTTCTGCAGACATACACCAGTCTGACAGTTTGGTAGGGAGCACTGCAAAATCAAAGGATTTTACTTAAAGGATATTTGTCTAACTAGCACGAGGTATTACTTGTTCATGGTTTTTAAAGCATGTAAGACCCTCCCTGCTAGATACAAAATTATGATGGAAATCAGGAGAACGGTTAAGTGAAAATTAAAAGACATCCAGGACAGAAGAAATAGGGTAAGGAACAAATAATATGAAGGAAAATAGAGAGAGAGGGGAAGGGAGAAAGGAGGAGCAAATGGAGGGTGTGGGCTTGGGAAAGGGTTGGAAAACTGGAAATAGAAATGTGGGATCAACAAGAGGGACCTCTATGAAGACAGTGAGAGAGGTAAAGGTAAGTGAGGGAAGGGATGGAGGGAGGGTGTCCTGGCCTGGAAAAGTGGCAAATGCTGTACCTTTGACTGAGAATCGGAGTGGTGTTCCCTTTCTGATGTTAACATTGAGCATACTGAGGTGTGCACTGGGATGGTGGGGCAGGAAGCAGGATGGAAAATACACTGAATAGAGCTGGGTCAAAGGGGGGTTGTGAGGTAATACATTTCCTTGTGATGCAGATGAATCGACAGAGTTTGTTACAACCATAAAATTACTGAAAATTGCTAGAAAAAGATCAAGGAAGGACCTCAAAAGGGGAGGGCCTTGTATTCGAATGTCTTGCCCAGAATGTTTATATCTATTTTCAGAGCTATTTTGTTGTAATTTGTGCTCTTATCAAACTCACTTTAGAGATTAGGGGCAGTCACTTTAAGGAAAGGGTGAGAGAGTTATACCTCAAAGCTTTGGCCAATATGGAGAACATGGAGAAAAAGTGAAACTTCAGGTGATAAATGAGTTCAAGGTAAAATATAGCTGAAAAGAAAAGAGGAGAAAGTAATTGGGGGTTTGAACAGAAACTAGTGAGGAAAAGCAGAGTCAGAGCAGTCTGTAAAGGGTGCAGAGAGAGCTGAGCTGCCTGAACATAATGGCTTACACACAGGTCAGGTTAATGCTGGCACATGAAGCAGATTTAAATGAGAGGCCACAAGTTTATTTTTACACAAGTATTGTATTTAAGAATACCAAAAGCCTCTTGACTAACTATCCTTTGTCAATTCATTCTTACCTATTTCATTCTCCGAGCAAGATTTTTATTCCTGAGAGCTATTGTAGTTGATCAATACAAGATACTCTGAAATATGAAAAAAGTACTATTAGACATTGGATGTTACTAATAATACTTTTAATGGAGGACCCTTTACATTTTTGTAAGAGGGCCCATGTAACTAAGGCACATTGTGCCCATGCCTGTTTAACCTTCCAGCATCTTCTAAAACAGCATCTGGCCTCCGGATCTCAGATCCAAATTCTCCAGCCCAAAGACTGAGCAAACCTGTCAGTTCACTGTATAAGATGAGCCATAAAGTACTGGGCTCTCAAGGGAAGAGATGAGCCCACTGTCTTCTGCACCTTCCTTCTCCTTGAACTCCCAGATTGAAGCTGTATGTCCCTGGCCTTCTCGGGGCTAAAGGAGCATATGTGCACCTGTACAAAAATGTATATGCTGGAACATCCATAGCTTCATGAACGTCTCCTTCCTGGCTCACAGAGAAACTTTCCTGCATCTGCTGTCCTGAAACCAAGATGAAGCATCTGTTAAACCATTACCCAGACCTGGCACATGCACTATTTTAAAAAGAATGTTATGGCACAAGCAGTGGACTGCAAAAGTCGTCACAAACTATGGTCCCCATGGGGCTTTAGCCATCTGCTTGCTAATTACATATACCACAGCCTGGCTGTTGCACAGAAAACAAACACTGCTGCTGGCAGCTTTGTCCTGGCATACAATTACTGCGACCAGCGCAGGCAGAGTTCCAGGAAAGTTATGCCTTTTTCTGCCCATTACTGCTGCCACTTTTTGCATGTTCCCCCTTTAAAAGATACACCTGCTCTTTCTGCCACCTTCTACCTCGTTCTAACCTGCTTGCATCTGCCTTTCCCAGCCCATGCTAATCTCTCTCTCTGACAGTGAAAGTACATCACATTACCCAAGATGTACTTCCTATGCCGCAAGAACTTTGCTCATATTAAGCTAATGTTGATATGGCAGTGGAGTATTTAACACCTTTTATGCAACTTTGCATAGAAGTCACCTTTTTGACAAGGCAGATATATTCACTGCCTCAGCAAATGAAGCTGTTTTTCTTTGTCTCAGATGAGATCTCAAGAGGTGACAGTTAATTCAGAGCAGTCAGGGCGTACTCCTCTGGTGGCCAAATCTCTAGGAAATACAAGATCTGCGCTCATCAGCATCTTCCTCTCCTCCCCACTGCTTTTCCCTGCGTGTGAATAGCTCTCCCCTGTGCCCAAATAGTTGACAACAGGGGACAGTAGTCCACTGTGTTCATCTCTTACAGACAGACTCGAGAAGAAACAACCTGTGAGAATGAGCATTGCCTCCCCCACATCACAGGCTGTTTGGGCCCTGTGTTACACTGCTGGATAGTTACGCTGTTGCACAAGCACACAAATGTGATGTAATGCAAATTCAGCTACTTCCATGCTATCGCAGTTAGGCAGCAACTGAAAAGAAGTTGAGGATCTAAACTTCTCTATGCCTCAGGAGGAAGAGAATGTGGACATCACTCCTAGATTTATGTATATTAAGAAAGCTACCTGGTGTCATAATATTATTTGGTTTTAAATGATAGATGAAGATTACGAACACATCTGTATGAGTTATACACACGACTTCAGACTCTGCTTAATAATTTCTGCAGGTGGAGGAGTGATTTCTTATTCATGGGCCTTCAAAGGTATTACATTATATTTGTCACATCCCAAAGCTTCTGCTGGCCCTCTTGTATAGTGTGTCCTTATTTATGGCTGAATACCCACACCAAATTGATTAATCGTGTCTTCCTGTTAGAGCTCAAGGAAGTTCATTTAGTCCTACAGAGTGGCCATCAGCAGAGCCTGGGCATGTTATTGGGTCTATTCCATCACACAGTGAAGAGGCTGAAATAATTCTGTATTCCATGCTGTACACATTCAATCACCTTGAAAAATTGATTAGAGCATCCTTTTTTTTTCCCCCCAGCTGTTTCTCTAGTGAAGACCCTTTCATTACTTCGATACTAGTAAATTAAACTATATCAGGAAATGTTCAGAATCTGAGTTATGATTATCTCTAAGGTAAAGTTGTGAAAATTGTCTCTCATATGATTTTGCCCCAGGCCAGCCAACGGTCAGCCCCTAAGCATGGCTGAGGAATTAGCATGGGCCAGGCACTGTTTGTTACAGGCAGTTTAGCTATACTCACCTTGATTTGAATAGGAGATTTCCAATAGTACGGATGAAAGCTATAGTGTGTCACGTGCATTTAATTTACTGTACAGAAGCAGCTTTCCATTCCAGAGTCTCCGGTGTTCGTATACAAGCTCCACCATACGGCAATGGTACCTTGTACCAGAGAGAGGCACCCGTGTCTTCTCTGTGTGCCTTTTGGAAGAGAAGTTATTTGATCCCTAATAACACTACTGAAAACTAGAAAGAAAGCTGGATATCAAAATGCTGCAAAATTACACAGTACAAAACATGGCATGAACTTACAGCACTTATATTACAGTAACATAGGTATGTATTTTGAGTGCATTCAGCAGTGCAATGAAACCATAATATTAGAGCTCTTTTGGGGGGCACATGTTGCCAGTGTGCTACCAAAAAGCATCTACAAAAGTTGCTTCCCACCAAAGGACGTTTATCCCAAGTGTTTATTTCTCATTAACACAAATTTCATTATTTCTGATGGGAACTGATCCTCTCAGAAGGCAAATAATTCTGCTGTCAAATACCATTGATCTTACTAGTGCACAGATTTGGTTTTCTGTCAGCCAAGAAAGGGCTACCTTGTGCATCAGGGATCAACTGCATAACTGAAGAAATAAGGGGTACATTGTTAGGAAAACCAGATATTTTCTAACTGTGGTACCCATAGCAATATGCAAAAATTTCTAGGTAATTTACAGCAATATACACATGAGCAGATATCAGCTGATCTGCCAGGCAAGACCTCATCCCAGACCGCCCACAATTAACTGCCTCTGCAACATTATATATCCTGCACTAAGCTGGTGGTTAAAAAATCAGCCAGCCAGGTGGTCATCGATGGGAGGCTGCTCGGCTGGATCTCCTCGCTGCTCACAGCACAGCAGGGCCAGGAAGCCGGGCAGGACCGTGGGCTGGGGCAGACGGGAAAGGCAGCAGGTAGGTGTTAGCTACCAGTCTGCGGGAGGAGTGATGAGAACACGTGGGGAGGCACAAAGCTGGTGTTCTTTCTGACAGTTCTTGCATTTGTGGTCCTTCTTGCACAGAGCTGGTACCACAGTACCAGTCACCAGTACTCGGGGAAGTTATATGTGAGAGCCCTGAACCAAGGCATGCCCAGAGGGCCGGGGCCCTGTGCAGAAAGCTTTCCTTCTTCTCTTTCTTCTCACTGCACACCCTTGTAACCTCTTTCAATTTTTAATTGGTTTTTTGCTACTTGCCAGTTATGTTTTATTTCACGGTCAAGATTGTTTAACTCCAATACAGCTCACAGGTATTGTATCTTGTTATACCTTTTTCTGCAGAATTGAAAACTTGCTCCCTATAGGGTTTTTTTCCCAAGTGTAAATGCTCAACCACATCAGATGTCACTCCTCAGCATTTTCTCACCAAACCAAGCACCTTCACTGTTTTAAGCCTCACATTGTTAAAGCTTACTCACAGTCTCCAGACCTCAGAAGTGGACATGATGAACTTGTAACAGTGTTATCAATTCCATACATTGGCACCAGATCAATTTTTTTTTTTGAATTCTCCTTTTATATCTCAGGGGCACACATTAGTTTCTCTTGCCGGAGCATTAACCTGAAGGTCTGTTGAGAAACTTATCAGTAACGACTCGTTTATATGGGTTTTTTTTTTCCTGATTCACAGCTTTGCAAGATCCTCTCATCATATGTATGTTATCTGCACAATTTATTTCCAAAGCCATTGCCTTATATTTGGCTGCATTAAAATAATTTTGTTGGATTTGTCAGTCTACCACGGTATCTATTACTGATTTTGCCTCAATTCAGATATGAAGACTTCAGGAAAAAATTAGTGTCTTTGTTGTGTCTATGTAATTTCATATATATATATATATATTTATACCCCTACATAGAAAGACACACACATTCACACATATGATCTTCCCTCTTCCTTCAGCTTTTTGGTATCCTCTTCTTAATTGTTTACAAAGTGTTGATTCTCATTAATATTCATTTAAATATGATGGGATTTGTTCTTGTTATTAGTTACTATTTAATGCTGCATGCTTGATAATTCTCATGTGCCTTTTTCAGCTGGATGTTTCAACACAAAAAAAAGAAAGCTGTAACATCACTTGTTTGTTCAGTCTGAGAGTTTTCTAAAGCATATTTTATCTAGCTACAGAATGCTTCAAACTCAGCAGGGCATTAAAAATAACAGCTCAAGTTTTGTGGAACCTTGACATGACGTCAAATAGCCAAGATGTTTTTATTACTCAGTCATAAGGCTCACTTGAACACTAAATGTCCCAGAGAGTAGTGCTCTGTGACCTCTTAATATCGGCGCTCATGAGGAATATTTCATTTAACTTCTTCAGATCATTTACTTTCCTGATTTCTGACAGACTAATGGAAATTTGGAGATTAATTCAGAAGCACACTCATTTGCTTGAGTGAATATGAACTTGGATGAAAACAGTTCAAGAGTATCTCATTAGATTTAAAATGTGTTTTTCAATTAACAAAATTTGTTTATGATGTAGGATGTGTCTAGTGAACAATCCATCTAATGAGCTGGTGACCATCTTGAGAGATTCTTTTATTACTTGATTTACTGAATAGAGGTCTAATTTTTCACTGGCTGTTTTTGTTTCCCTGTATTACCTCTTTCTCCAAACTGACAATTCCACCTCTGAAACGATTTCTTGCTGTGTTAATACCTACCATTGCCTTTATCTTTGAATTAATCAAAAAGTTAATCAAAAATGAAATAATAAATTTGGAAAGTCAATGCCACGCTTGGGAAAATGCAACCTACCAGGCAATTCACTAAAGAAGACCAGCAGAAATCATTTAAGTGTGAGGAGGTATTCAAGCACTGCTACTCCAAGTTATTGGGACATTTGTGCCCCCAGAGGGGCTTCCACATCACAAACTTGACAGCTGTAATGCCTAATTTTGGGAAAGGTATCCAGCCTAGAAAAACCCAGGCTTTTTGGACCATGTGCAGAGAGAATAAGGCTCTTCAGAATGGGATGTACCAATGCTGTTATACTGAGACACCTGACCTGGCTCGTAAGAACAGCTGAGAGCACACAACTACCATAAAATGTGCTTCATGGTATAGCATTTGCACTGCTCTCTGCAAGGCAGGGTGTCTCTCCAGTCATGATTCTCTCTTCTCTCCTTTTATAGGTGTTCACGTCCTTTTCTTAAGCACTTTGACTACGCCACCTCTTTTCTTTCTTTCAAGTGATGGGTACAAAATGAAAACTCGTTGCCGCTGCTTGGATTTTCACAGTAACTTGGTGTTTGGAGGCAGGAGGTGAAAGATATTGGTCCAGTTCCTACTGCTATCCAAGGAGCTTGGATGTGATGTGATGTGAGAGATCCATGCGTCATGGTTCCCACGATGGTTCCCACCAGGGAATTATTCAGAGAGTATTTCAGTCATTGCAAAGCACTACAAAAGGAGGACAGGAACATCCCCCATCTGTGGACACTCTGAGTATGGCAATGAATCACTCTCAGTACCGGCGCCTCCCAATTTTCCTTCTGGGATCTTAAATCCTCTTGTGGATTTGTCACTAACCATGCTGAAAGCCTCATTCACAGCAGGCAGAATACTAAAATTGGTCTGTCATAATTGTATTAGGTGGTCATTTTTTTTGTTTTCCTAAAACAATTTCTGTTTACTGTTAAGTTACAAAAGATCATGCTTGTTATCTTGTTGGTCAGCTTTAGTCAGCCTTATGGCTACATGACATATGATGTATCTACCCTCCATCCTTAAATCCAAGACACAGACTTCATTATATGATGCCTCTGTGGTCTCTGCAAGAAGGCCATGCAGTGTAAGAAGGCATAAATCTCACCATTAAGCTTACCATTAAAATTATCTGTCTGAAAGAGATTGAGTTTGGTCTGAAATCAGTGCTTTATCAAGATGGAAGATTAATTTTCTGTCTCATTTTAATAACAAAGTTTTTGTGATTCAAGCCACTGAATTTCAGACCTTCTAAAGACCTTAAAAATTGTTCATCTGTTCCACATTCTTCCAGAAAAATCATAGTTTGCTCTTTAGTTAAGGCAGAATTTTCAAACAGTGGTATGCAGGGTTAGCATGAATTCAGACACAAGAAATTGAGTGGACTCTCCTCTGCAGCTAAAGTTACCTTAACAGAGTCTTGTTCTGCATTTATTACAAAGTATAGTAAACCACAGCGGCTTTAAAAAAAATATTAGGGATACTTCCTGGAACTTGAGTTTTAAATATTGCTTGCTTGCATGAGATATAATGTCAGTTTGGGTTTAAATCAACATTTTAACAAGACAATGTCATATTCCACCTGTTTCTGAGAAAAATAATTTATCTGAGAACATGATTTAGCATCATACACTAAAATTAGTATGTAATGACCAAATCTTATTGATCTTACTCAAGGCAAACCGTTAGCCCGAGGAAAGATAAGAATATAAGACACGTTCTACCAGCCTGGGACAACTTTTCTTCTTCAGGATGAGACCATAACTAATCTGCAAAGGCAGAGACATTGTTTTGGAGAACAAGCACGGCATTTGGAAAACCAGGCACTGAGTCATCCAGATGGGTAAATAGTTCATTCAGCCACAGACCACCACACTGTTCCAGATCAGCAAGCCGCTTGTTCCTTCTTCAAGCTTACTTATTGCAGCAGTAAAGGTTCAAAGCTCTTCTCTTCCTTCTTTGTTTATAGTACTTACTGCTAATCTGGGTACTCTTAGTTACTATAGACAGCCATTTAGTTATTTACTGGCCTACTTCCATTTATTTCCTGATCTTTTTAGCTATTTGTTAATCAAGTGACAACAATTTAATCACAGAGCCTGAGGAAAATTAAATAACTCCCCC
Organism: Fregata magnificens; assembly: GCA_013389945.1. Classification (NCBI taxonomy): domain Eukaryota; kingdom Metazoa; phylum Chordata; class Aves; order Suliformes; family Fregatidae; genus Fregata; species Fregata magnificens. Next base: position 53,596 of record WAAD01042329.1, read on the forward strand.
CCCCAATCTATTATTCACTGTCTTGTAAAAAGACTGAAATAATATCTCAACTATTTAGTTACTATAGAACTATTTGGCCACTATATGTAAGTGTAATTTTTCACTTTTTATTTGTCCTTTAATTTAAGACAGCTATGTATACCAGTTAAGCTGAGCTTCAAGTCTAAACATAAACCATAGAAATTAGTCTTAAGAGCCATTTAGCTTTGCATTTTGCATTTGACAAAAAGCAACAGTTAGTGCTGAGAGAAGCCTGTAAAAGAAGAACAAGAAAAATTTCTGCCATAGCCAATTTGTGATTCAGGGGGTTCCTGAGGCAAATCTTGAATCTCATAAGCCTTGATATATTTTTATTCCACAAAATTGTCAAAACATTTCTATGAAGTCATATAAACTTTTTTTTACCACAGCTTCTTGACACAAGTTGTTCCACAGTGTAACTATGTGTTGTCTGAATAATTGCCTTCTTTTGTTTTCAACCTGCCACCTACTTGACCCCTAGTTCTGTAGTGGAATAGCCAGTGAATGATCATTACCTATTCACCCTCTTCATGCCATTTCTGGCTTCAGAGACCTCTGCAAGGTCTTCCCTAGCTAAAGAGAATAACAGCAAAAAATGTTTCTAATAAAATGGAATTAATTCTAGAAAAAAACTAAGTGCTTAAAATGACTAGAAGTCATGGTGTCGATGAAACCCAGCTAAATTGATCTCTCCTTGTAACCTACTTTTCTTTCACTTTTTCTTGCATTTTTTGCCTTGGTGACATTTTGCTGAACTAACTAGAATGAGACTAATTGCTGTTGTTTGTGTGATGTTAAGCTGGAACTTCAGCAAAATTGCTTCTGTTGAAGTATTGTACAGTTATATGCGCTTTTTGCCTCTCCTCTTGCAAAAGAGGGTTCTTGGAATTTTAATAGCCAGAAAAGATCAGAGATTAATTTTTCTATTATCAATTAGACATCCATATTAACAGAGTGTCCTTCATGCCATGCTAGAGCCCAGGATTGCCCCTAAATACTACAAAACAGTGTCATCTGCTATCAAAAATAGCTCCTGCAGCTGCACAGATTTATCTTGGAGGTCTCTCATTCTAATCCAATGCTTGTAAGAACTGGTGATGCCTCAGAGAGCCTGGTAGGGCTGCAGACTGTTACAGTGCAACTATAAGCGCTGTTCTGACATCATAGAAATGAGTCTGTTCCCTGTATCAAACATCAGTTGAAATTGTATAATATTTTAAGTATGGGCTCATTTTTCTGAATACCACAGTAGGTCTGCAGAAATTCATACGTGTCAATAATCTGAAATTCTGTTGCTTTGGGGTATTTCCTTGAACAGAATTTATCTTTTTATCAACAACTCAAATATTTACTTTATAGGTCTTTAACTTCTAAGAACACAAATACAGCACTGTTCTTCATGTGCAGATTCAAATCTTGGGAATATAACAAATTGAATGAGTCAGTTTAAAACAATAATATTAATATGGTTAACTGTTAAAGTTCACTGCTGCTTTTCTTAAGAGTGGTGTTTCGCATAAGGACGGTTTTATACTTGTTGTGTACTCCATGTTTAGACAGTCATTGATCCGTGCAGTTTCACTGCTAAGCAGAAAGGCCTGACACCCTTTCTGCAGAAAGAATGGCTGAAGACAGGCAGCTAACAGAAAATCCAGAACAAAGGGAATACATTCAGCAAGATATTCATCCAAATTATCTGCACTGGCATGTAGGCAATATATGAATCTTGGATTCAAAAATTAAGGTTGTTCTTGAGCCACTAAACTTTGCTCTGTTAGTTCTCTTTCAGCAGATTTCAATAACAGGATTCTGAATGATCTCCAATAAGAATGGGAATACAACAGCATCTGTCTGTATCAGTCCAGTGTAATTAAGACTTCCCACACCTTCTAACTAAAACTGTGTTTGAGGGTCAGTGGGGATTTAAACATTTTTACTCTTAAATTAAAATCAGGAAAACACAAAGTACATACTGCCATTCAAATTTTTCATCACAGATCAATTTACTGCATGTAACCATTTAAAGCCCACTGTTGACAAATACTTCAACTGCAACCAATGAGCAAAGACATCCTCATTTAAACAAACCTTGATGTAGGTAAGCTCTTTTTGAACTAAAGGGGGAAGCTTTGATTTTTGACTGTGAAACTGCAAAGAAAATCAGGCCTGTTTTTCACTTTAAGAAAGCCCCTCAGCTCTCAGAAATGAGACCTGTGATACTTGCAAAGTATATGAAAGGATATAGGTGAAAGCTCCTTATTCTATCAGGTGTTTGGAATGGATCTGCTTTTCTCTATGCTTTGCTGTGCCATGGAAGAAGTCAGTCTTCTTTATGTTTTCTTATGTAAGGAAACAACCTTAAAAGATTTGCAATTTAGAATGGGCTTAAAGCGGTATTGCAAGTTTGACTTCTTGTCTGCAATCTTAAAGCTCCGAACCAAGGAGCATAAACCTACTTTTCCAATAGAGGTCTGTTTCCCTTTACTCTCTGCTTACTTTTCACCCATGTCCACTCACCTTTGCAGGGAACCAGATTATGGATGATATTCCTGAGCTGAAGTTTGCTAAAACAACAAACTTGAGTTTTTCCTCCAGTCAGTTCACAAGCTCATAGGTTTCCTTTCACCACCATATACCAGAGCCACCAGCTCTAGGATGCTCCCTGCTACTCAACCCCTACTGTACTTATCACCCATGGCAGAGATCAAATCACTAATCTTTGGCTCTACCTTGTGATCTCCCTGTCAAGGCTAGCAAAGATGAAATGAGGGAATCCTCAATCCTATTCCAGCTCTGATTTTGATCTATATTTTGCCTATATAGGAAATGGAAAAAAACAGCCAGTTAGATTCTTCAGGTCAAAATATGGACTTTAGAAGAAGCAATAGGGTTGAAAAAGTGTAACTACATAAAGATAAGTAGGCTCATAAGTGTGAAATAAATTATCCAAGAGAACAAAACAAAAGTGCTGCAAGGAAGTTGGTGGGCAATCTGGGGGTTATCATCTGAGTTTAAAAAAGTCATTTTGGTAAAGCGCCAGTGCTAGAACACATAAAATAGAACACAAAGTTGCCTTCTTTGTCAAATACATTGACAAAGAGAACTAGTGAAAAGTGTACCCAGAATTTACTTTATGGCATAACATGGCAATATTTTTTTTTTTTTAGTCTGAACATTTGTCCTTCGCATTTCCGTGAAAACAACTGTGATATCAGAACTGACTACACAGGTAGCTCTTGGTTCCTAGCAGGACAAAAATAAACAAGTCAAGCATTAACGTCAGTTTCTGCTTTGTGGGAACATACTGTGGCCAAAAAGATTTGAAATCATTTGCACTTTTAAAGCTTGAGTGAGTACCAGTGCATAAAGCTGATAGCATAAGCTGGGCCCCTGGAAAGTGCTTCACTTTCATATTTCAGAACAGTTACTGCCACCGATAAAGTACAGAACTGTGGAAGATAATCTCCTCAGCAGACAAAAGGTCAGACTATAAAACTTTTGCTTGCCATTTTCCAGAAGAAATTAATCATATTAACTCATGAAATGTAAAAGGAAGGGGTGTTTTCACATTGAGTTTCTATGGGAAATATTGCTTCTCTGAATTTTTAGAGCTGATTTATTAATTTTTAATTTTTTTACGTTGCTAGAATATAGAACTAAAAATATTTTAAATCTTTCAATCATCAATCAACATAGCGCACGTAAAAAATGTTGCCTCTTGGATAGTTTATATATTTGTACTGCTGTAATAACTACCAGAAAACCAGTGCACTGAAATGGAGAACATAGCTCACATTTGCCATGTGAGCATATTCATTGTGCTGCTTTAATACCACATGGATCACATGGTTATACATGGATAGGAGTATAGAGGGGTCTGATCAATGTTATTACTAGTTTGGCCAGTTTCACTATCTTATGTGCAATGACTAATTTACAGTCAAATCATGTTAGTGCACACAGAAGTTCAAAATGAATGGTAAAATGTTGCTGAATTTCTAATACGTAGGCTCAGTGTTGCTAATATTGTCAGAACATATTATGTTATAAAATAAAGTGATGCATCTCCTTGTGCTAGAAGTTTCTCAAAATAGAAAAAAAGTAATAAGGAAGGAAGGAAAAAAGAGAAAGTGAATCACAGTTATTTCAAAAAATTAATATTTTGAACTTCAAAAACATAGTCAAACATGGCTACAAATCTAATTTAAAAGTAAAATTTACCATATGTGGGGAATTATTTATAATATGGCTTATAATTAGAAGATGAAGGTATGTATTTTGTCAACAATTATCTCTTCTTTCTTGTAGATGAAAGTGTTCATTATTTTGGGAATTTCAGCAGCTATAGCCTTCACAGCTGTTTTCTTTTCTTTCCTTCAGATAGGCAAAGATATCCTCTTTGGTAAGTAACAGAAAAAATACATGTTCTTTTCTTTTGTTGGTGATTACTCTTAAGCTGAAAATACACTGGCACCGCAGACAGTTTAGCAATGGCAGTTTAGTTTAGTATCTTTTCATGTGCAAAATACACTATCTGATTTCTGTGAGAATTATTCCATGGGTGTTTTCTTTTAAAATGCAGCTTCATAAATTCATAAAAGAAAACTTTGTATGTGTAATGTATCTCTCATGTATTATTTGACCAGGAGTGATTTTACTGTCTTGGTGACATTCACATGTCAGATGACATGTTTACAAGCAAGACTGTGGATTTCTTTCCCAGACTGCCAATCACTATGTTTAGTCATCCTGGGCTAGAGTCAGTTACCATAGGATGTCCCACCTGGCACCCTGCTGTTGGCCCATGAGGGTGCACATATTCTGTGGGTCTGTTCTCTGCTAGCACCCTGTGGATACTGTGGAGATTTTAGAGCATCTCAGATTGCAGTGGTATCTATCTTCAAACAATAGAATCTTGCCATTTTAAACATCAGAGCTATTTTATTTGCATCTGTTCAACCTAAATCAGTTAGATCTAGTAGACTAGTAACATAGCAGATACTAGGTTGAATTTTAAGAGAATTCTGCAGACACCAATTTTAGATTAAAGTAGGGCAGAGATGATGAAGAAACAGGATTTCAATCTTTACATTCTCTTAAATTATATAACTGTAGATATGATTCATAAGGGATGGTGATATGATTCCTTAGGAAAGTTTTCACCTGAAGTTAGTGTAGAATCACAAATAAAATAAAATTGTATCCAAAATAAATTAAACAAAAAAACAATCCCCAAACCATTACTTCCAATGGGAAATTTTTTTTGGACCACCACTGTGAAACAGGGGATCAGATCTATTTTCCGTATTGGATTCTCTGCTTGGAGCTTCCATACTGTTTGGAAAGACATGGTCTAAAATGAGGTTATATTGTATGTTAATACAGAATGAATATATATGGACTGTAAATAAATGGAATAGGTGGACTGCATATGATTCTTTTTTATAGTAAATGTTCTTTGGTCTGATGGGAACATTGCAAAATAATGTTTATTACTGCAAGAACCACATTTTTGAAAACACTGCATTGGTACCAAAATCGTACTTCTCAGTAGAAAAGGAAGAGAGACAATGGAATTCAAGTATAGCAGGTGGATCTTCTCTTTTAGATCAGGGTCTGAATCAATACCACATGATGAACAATACTTTGAGCATAATATATTTCTCAGAGGTAAAACCCCTAAAAGTAATTAAAAATCATTCAATATTAAATTCTAAAAGAATTAGCTGTTATATGGCCTATAAAGATCAGTCTTATTTTTTAACATAGACTCAAAACCATTTTCAGACATAACAGAAATCTGAATAACATTAAATGAATCATCTGAATATTTTATCATGCATAGGTGAAAAAGAGAAATAACTACTGCTATACTTAGATGCTGAGAAGATCTTTAGTAGAGTGGAGTAGAATTTTGCCTAGGAAAGATTACTCCTCATCACACATTATTTTCCCTTGAGCTGAGCGCCCTATTAAAAAAATAGATCACAGAAATAGCACAACATGGACTACAGATAAAATATGTCACCTAAAATTACACTGTACATAAATGATGAGCCATTGTAAATAAATGATTGTTAGCAATCTATGATGATTCATTTATGATTCATCTTCTAAGAAAAAATGGGTGGTCCCACAAAATACAGATGGGAATTAAACCACTGGACTTTAAATACGACTGATTCATTTAATATAAAGCTAGATGTACACAAAAGAGGAGTAATCTATGTTCCATGATAGCACTATGCAAAATAGTACAGTTGAAGTATTATTAGGTTCACATATATATTTCCATCAAGCATAGTTGGAGAAATGAGAATAGGGCTTTCATGCATTGGTCAGATCCCAGGTGGTCTTAAAGTTTGTTAATTATGCCTGAATATGGATTTGAATTCTTCAAGTGGCTCAGGCCAGCTCATATTACCTGTGAGGGAGGCTCAGATTTGTCCTATCAATCCAAGGACAGTTTAATGCAAAATACATATGAAGCCTAAGGAGCATAATTGCATACACAGAACACAACACGTTTCAGCTGAACGTGTTACCTTGGTTCTGCATAACATGCACAGCTGGATTTATATTGGAAGAAACAGAAGGAAAGTCTAACTCATCAAGCCTTATAAATTAGGGAAGAATTGATTTACTACCCCTATCTTATCTTTCAGAAAGATCAGAAGCCACAACATGAGTTTCAGGAACACTAAAATATGGAGATCATTTTAATGGGGAAAAACTACACATACCTTAATATTGCAAACCTGTATGCTTTGTAAATGTAAATATTTTAATGAATATGTTATTGAATAATATATTCATCTTTCTTTCTTTTTATTTTTTTCCCTGTTGAGAAGAAACTGAAGATAATTGCATTACTAAGGCTATCCAGAAGGGCTCTAGTCTGGTGGATTATGCTGCACATTATACACTGATAAGGTAAAAAAAATTAGTGAAGAATCTTTTCAGCAAAAAGCTTTCATAACAGAGAAGTTTGAGTTCAGTCTGTTTCTTTGAGAAAACATATAATGATAGAATATGTCTATGATCTTCTGAACCAATATAACCTTCTGCATTATCACCGCATAAGTTGCTCTCTTAAAATGTGAGAAAAATAAGAAATATGAAAATAAATAGGAATGTTTTTCTGATCTAAGTAGCACACCACATTCCATTAACATGTGGCTCAAAAATCTGTAATTTTATGGCTGTTACATATTTTTGAACATTAATTATGTTTTTTTCCAGTGCAGAGTGATATGGGAACTCCTGTGGCATCAGTGTCAAAACCCTATTGCCTTAAATGGGACTGCTGAAGTGAATTTCACATTTTCCCTTCCATTTAAAACAGATGTAATAAAAGGATAAGGGAAAGGAAATTAAATATTTATCTTGAACTGTGGGTAGTGAACAATTTAGGGAAAGCCCCTTTGTGTTTGAGTTATGCTATGAGAGTGATCTCTTTCTAGGAGTGATGAAAGTGCCTCAGGATGACTAGCCATGAGTCTAAAAAATTCGACCATTTCCTGTGTAGCTCTGACTAGATTTCTATGGTATACAAAATTAATTTCTCTCCAATATTTGGAACATATCAGCTAAGTTTTACAGGGTGCAATCACCACCCTTCTGCTTAGACTTTCCTAAAGGACTTATCTCTGTGTTTTGAAAATGAGTCACAATTTGCAGAGCTCTGGGAAAGACGACTGTTTATACGGACAGAACCTGTCAAGAACTGTGGCTGCTCAGTACGTAGAGACTGAGGTCACTTTCATTTTGTAGTGTTAGTACTTCAGTGACAATCCTGAGGCATTCAAAATTAAAAATGTAGGTCTCAACCTTTCAGTGGCTCAGCTGCCTCATGTACCAAATGAAGATACTGATGTTTAACTCCCTCTCAGGATATTGTGGCAATTATTTGGTCAATATTTGCCCAATATCTTAAAGATCATAAATACTAAAAGGTGCTAAAAGATAAATGCTTAAAGATGATTGTTTCAATTCTATTAGGAATAAAACTGAGACCACTTGCTCACCCCAGATGAATCACCAGACTGTCAAGCTTCCTTCAAAATATTGTGTATGTGGATATATATAGACTCTAAAGAGCGTTGTTATTCAAAAGTGTTATTATTGGGTTCCCTTTGAAAGCCTTTATAAGAATTGCAGATTCACAGCATGGCTGGGATTGGAAGGGATCTCTGGAGGTCATCTGATCCAATCCCCCTGCTCAAGCAGGGCCACCCAGAGCTGGTTGCCCCTGACCATATCCACACAGCTTTTGAGTATCTCTGAAGAGGGAGACTCCACAACCTCTCTGGGCAACCTGTGCCAGTGCTCCATCACCCTACCAGTAAAAAAGTGTTTCCAGATGTTCAGACAGCACCTGCTGTGTTTCAGTTTGTGCCCTTTGCCTGTGGTCCCGTCGCTGGGCACTGCTGAAAAGAGTCTGGCTCTGTCTTCTTTGCACCTTCCCTTCAGGTGTTTATATACATTGATTAGATCCCCCCTGAGCCTTCTCTTCTCTAGGCTGAACAGCTCTCAGTCTTTCTTCATATGTGAGGTGCTCCAGTAATAATTACAGATATATTGATATATAAGTATTATAGAAAAGGCAAACAAATAGGACGTTTTCTCTTTACTCCCCTCTCGTCCCTTCCCCTGCCATCCCTTCCCTTCTCTTCACTTTCCTTTCTTCCCCTTCCCCTTTTCTTTCCTCTTTTAACAGCAGCAGATGAAAATTAAATCAGTGATTTAAAACTGTTAAATTAAGTACTTGATCTGATAAACATTGTTGTTAACCTTTGAATTTTTCATAGGCATAACATTGCTAGTAACAGCGCTCTGAGAACCGGTTATGTCTTTTGCATAAGTTTGGGGTTAAGCCTGTAAGCAGCCAAAGGCTTGCACTTTCAGCAGAGTGTTGAAAGGCATGCATTAGTGTCACCACTGAGGCACATGCTTTCCTGTTTTGTGGACTCAGAGCCACAAGTGTCTGAAGCCTGCATTAGGAGTTAAAGTCTCATAAGTCTATCACTTGTTCTAAATGTTAACTGGTATAAAATACTTGGTCTTTCAATTTAGAAATTATCATTACCAGAAGTGAAAATTGTATTTTTATTGTGTGCTTTTATATAATTCAATTCATTGTGGCCTAATTAAGTGGGGCAGTGAGAACTATAAATGTCATTAAGAGACTTCTTCCTGTTTTAATATAGGCTTGTAAATGCACTCTACACCTGCCTCTTAGACTTTAGTCCCAACCATTTGCAAGGTACAGAGGACTGAACTGTTGTCTAATCTGATCATTATATTGAGGAATGAATGTGTTTGGTTAAATACTTCTCCATTTTCATGTCAGTTTAAAGCTACTAAGGCTTCTTTCCTTTGTAAGTTTAAGAATACTGTATACTTGAACAAAAGCTTTGGTCAGCACATAGGCTAAAAACAAGAAAGGAATGCATGTGACTACATATTTGAGCTTCTGGAAGTTATGCAGGTCACAGTACTCTGAAAACTCATTTTACTTTGGCTTACAAGTAACTGAAGGAAACTACAGTGCAATATAGATGAGCTCAGTGCTGTCTTCCAGACTGAAAAGCCAGTTCTGAGATGAAAAGGCAGCTCCTTTTTCAGGTTAGAATAGGAAAACTCTTAGTTGTTCCATGCATAATAGTTCAACCTGATGTTTGCTGAATTAACGATCTAGGTGTCTGAGCTGCAAACTGAGTCAAAATAACTGGATTTCTCCTGAGACGTCAGTTTGACCTTGAATTGTGATTAAAATGGACAAGTACATTTCTTCAGGTCAGCTGTTTAATATCATCACTTAAATTCTTGAATTGTTGTTTGTGCTTTAGAAATTTAGTTGTGTTAGAAACTACTTCCCAGGTTTTAAGGTCACATAGGTCCCAGTATGGTCCTCACAGTCTGCTGTGCTGTTCATTATTATCTCCCCTTGCCACGAGAATCACATTCTCTTCCACAAGTCTTATGACTGTTTGCTAGTACCTGCCTGCTATTCCAATTAGCTTCTGGGTTTGTTAGTCTTTAAGAGTAGGTGTTCGTGTTTGCCATTCTAATATAAACAGTCATAATATTATTAACATAGCATAAATGGAACACAATGGCACCATCATTAAAATGTATTATTTGTATTACAGTGGCAATGCCAATGGGAAACTAGGCAGTTTGGATGGGTCTCTCAGAGCCATGTGTCACCTGTGAGGTTGTGACACTTACCCAGTGGTATGTGCAAATACATTGCTAATTTACCACCAGGTGCATTAGAAAATACATTTTGAAAGTAGTAGTTGGCTTGCAAGAGTAAACTGTAGTTACAGTAAATATTATTATAATAACAACCAGTACAAATTATGAAGCTTGTACTCGCTCTAACTAGTGAATCTCAGCACTGCTGGGAGGGCTCCCGATTCCGACTGTACATTCTTTTTATATCCTGCTGAGTCTCTGCTTTTTCTGGGGTTTAAGGTGCAGAAGAATCTAAAGATAACTCCAGAATGGGCAAGCTGTGCAAAGTGATATTCTCTTAGGCCCATGTTGCACACAGCTACAAATGATCATATATTTCTCCTGATAGAACTTGGTAATTAACTCAAAAGGACTGATGAACTAGTTATCTCTAAGAGAGATGTGAATTATGTTGGTAGGACAAGTGGTGCTAGATATTTGTTTTGAGCAAATTTTAGATAAGACATATTTTTAGACTGCTGTTTGAACTTACCCCAATAGACAGTAAGTAAGTACAATTCTGATATAAACACAAGAGGTTTTCTCAGCCTATTTAAAGAAAGAAATTATTGGAATTTCTGAGCATATCTTAACACTTTAGCTGAAGGCACAGTGTTCTTAGATTAAAAAGTATAGATGACAACCCTAAAAAAAATTCAAGCCTTAACAGCAAGATTAAAGATATTTCTCACCATCTTCCTTCTGGTAAAATTACTTTTATTTAGTGTATACTATATTTGAACTGGTTCATTTCATGTTTTTAAAGAATCTAAATTGTAAACCCCACAATTTAAGATGGTTTTTTTTATTGGCCCCTATCTATGCCAACTCAAAAGGACCACTGTGGGGGGGTTGACCCTGGCTGGACGCCAGGTGCCACCAAGCTGCTCTATCACTCCCCTCCTCAACTGGGCAGGGGAGAGAAAATATAACGAAAGGCTCATGGGTCGAGATAAGGACAGGGAGAGATCATTCAGCAGTTACCGTCAACAGACTCAACTTGGGGATATTAGCTTAATTTATTAACAATCCAATCAGAGAAGGGTAATGAGAAATAAAACCAAGTCTTAAAACACCTTCCCCCCACCCCTTCCCTTCTTCCCGGGATTAACTTCACTCCTGATTATTCTCTATCTCCTCCGCCTGAGCGGTGCAGGGGGACNCAGGAACCTGCTCCAGCATGGGCTCTCCACAGGCTGCAGGTGGATATCTGCTCCACCATGGACCTCCATGGGCTGCAGGGGTACAGCCTGCCTCACCATGGTCTTCACCACGGGCTGCAGGGGAATCTCTGCTCCGGCGCCTGGAGCACCTCCTCCCCCTCCTTCTTCCCTGACCTTGGTGTCTGCAGGGTTGTTCCTCTCACATATTGTCACTCCTCTCTCCAGCTGCAATTGCACAGGTTTTTTTGTTCCCCCTTCTTAAATATGTTATCCCAGAGGTGCTACCCCCGTCGCTGACTGGCTTGGCCTTGGCCAGTGGTGGGTCCGTCTTGGAGCCGGCTGGCATTGGCTCTATCGGACATGGGGGAAGCTTGTAGGAGCTTCTCACAGAAGCCATCCCTGTAGCCCCCCTGCTACCAAAACCTTACCACACAAACCCAATACAACCACCTACAGAAGGGACCATCATGGCATCATCTGTACACACAGGGAAGTGGAAAATAATTATCAGTGTTCCAGATAAGAAGTTATAATTGCAGAAACTCACTAAGCATGATCAGTTGGTCAGTGCCAATCTGGTCTTAAAGCAGACTGGCCATGTACATACCCACTACAGGAAAAAAGAAATTATATTCTTTATAATTTTATAACTTTATCACTTTGTATTCTGCACAGTGTCACCATTTTGAGAGATCTCCTGAATGATGACAAATATCTAAGGCATTAATCCAGGCTAGAAATCTCTAAATGAGGTATTCTATGAATATATTAAATTAAGACAGAAAGAAATCTCAGACTTAAAATATCTGAAGCTGAAAGAGAAAGTGTGGCTCATAGTCCGGAGAATTTATTTTTGGGTTTGATGGGGTTTTTTATGTACATACATTTTTAATTATGATCTGTAATGAGACTCAGTAACTGAGAATCTGGAAAGCATAAAGAACTTTCTGTCCAAACACCATGGTCCACATTAGGACTTATATTCTTAAACATGTATGAAAGATACTTCATGTCTGATTTCATGTTCCTAATAATATCAGGACTCATTCTACTTGCTTTATGTGGCTATTTCTGCATTACAAAATATTGACACAGTTTGTAACTTACACAGTGTTCAGCCTCAGGAGTGTGGGTAAGAACTAGAAGGGACTAGCATGTGTACATTGAATAAGGGCAGGGGGTGGAATGGACAGGAAATATGACAAACTAATAACTGCTCTTATAAGCTTACAGCATCTGTGAGATCAGACAAAAGATAGATAATATCTCAAAATGGAACATATCTTGCCATTAAGGGTGATGGTGGTTCAGTTCTGGGAGTTTTTTGGGGTTGTGGGTTATTTTTCATTCTTAGTTCCTAGCTAATTTGTACAAATGTTTTTATTTAACTCATTTTTACAGACATGTTTGCCTGTTCATATAAGGTTTTTTTAAATGATGCATGACCAATATTGTCCTCATGTGGATATTAAAATATTAAACCTGAGTTCTTGCATTTAGTTATATCATCTTTTTTTTACTTTTTAACTGGGACACAGTTCAGGACTTTTAATACCCCAGATTCCCTGCCAAATTCCTAATTGTCTATGGAAAACCTGAAAAACTTGGTGCTGCGGAGCAAGATAGCTCTTTTTCACAGCTGCAAGAGTTCTTGAGCCTGCTCTTGAAAGGAAGGGAATGGTTTCTGTATAAACAATATATGAGCAGGCTAAGGCTCTTTTGGATCAACTAAGGACAAATTTAGCACCTAGAAAAACCCTTGGAGTTGTATTTACTTAATGCTTTTTATGTAAGCATGTTTCTAATTTTGCAAACAGAAATTTAACTGCTTGCTTTCACCAAATCAAAACTGTTTTTTCCTTTTTAAACTTGTCTCGTGCTTTAAACAAACCTAAGTGAATATGACAGCACAATACTTTCATGAAAATTGCATATCCGAATAAATCTATGCTGCAGAGAAGCCCTCGGGGATGTCTGCGGCCTATGACCATGTCTGGAAATGGAACAGACTGAGTGGGTTTTTTTAAGCTGAAGAAGTCAGTTTAGGACTTGGGACTTCCAGCTAAAAAGGAAGTTGTCCCTGATGCACTTTTCTCAAGGCTCCTCTGCCAATAAAAGGACAGTGGTAAGACAGCCCATACTGAGTAAAAAATAAATCTTGCAGTGAATCACAGAACAGTTGAGAGAGATCTGGAGACCATCTAGGCCAGCACTGTGCTCAGAACAGGGTCAGCTAGAGCAGGTTGCTCAGTGCACTGTCCATTTGGGCTTTGAATATCTCCAAAGATGGAGAATCCACAACCTTTCTGGGCAGCCTCTTGCAGTCTCTGACTATCCTCACAGTAAAAAGGATTTTTCTTATGTTTAAGTGTTTAACTTTGTGTTACAGGAGTTATCTTATCAAGCCTGAGCTCCTTAAAGTTAGAGGTAAGGCCAGGCTGTAAACTAACATATATAGCCATATAACTGTCTAATGAAGCCCTACTAAACTAATTGCTGAAACTCCATACCTAACTAGTCAGTGCAAGGGAGGTGCTCGGACAGTCTCTGAGAGGAGCCATGTCTCTATCATCAACAGCGGATGGCATCTAGAAAACGGTGGGCCAGTTGCTTGGCTCCTAGGTGCTAAGGCATTCGTGAACCCACCTGCAGTGATGGAGACGGTCTTTGATATTAAATGTAACATGAAAGCAAAGCCTACTGACTTAGATGTGTCTATAGTGGGAGTTCTATATTGTGACCATCCTGCACAAGGTCTTCCCAGACACTTTGTGCTGCAGGCTCTGTCCATCCCAACAGTTTCTCTCTCATCCTGATGGCTTCTCACAAGCTTAACCTTGTGTGTGTCCTGTAGAAGGGCACTTTCCCTTTCTTTCTAGAATTTTCTTTGCAGAACAAGGTCACAAAGCAGTCTTCCTTTCTGCTTTCCCAGCATACCCTTCAATCAAAATATACCTTAAACTCGGAACATATCCAACATAGACAAATACAGCTATGAATAAGTTCTAAAAGGTTATATGTTAAAAAACCTTCTGTATTTTATCTCAATTATAGAAATATCCAAGGAAGGGGAATAGCAACTCCTACCTTGCTGCTGGCTTTCTCAAAATTTCCTGAACAAGAGAGTCAAGATATTTCCCAAGCAGCTGAACGAATGGAAATGTCAATTCAAGTGCTGAAACAAAAAGTTTGCCAGAAGCACAAACGTTCATTGCATCCAACTGGTAAATATAGTATATTGACGTTGGCAAAACACCCTGTTGATTTCTTGAATGTTGTCTTTTAGATTAAAGTTGGGTTAGCTTCACTTTTGTTTTACCTTTGGCAGGAGTACATATCTTGTCCACACCCTGGGGCCAGGATGCCCTGTCTTTTGCTCTTAAAAGCACCTCACATAGTCACTGGTTTACATTTTTCTTTGCTGGAGTGTGGGCTGTGTTCCTATAGTTGAGGAGAGCAGGACTTTGCTATTGGCATCCTGTGAACTCATGACTGTATATTTGTATTGCCTATAAATCAGCTTGCATATCTGCTTCTTGTTTGCAGTGAAATATCTATCTTCCCCAGCAGTTTGGGTTTAGTGCTTCTGGCACCTAGAATCTACAGATAAAATACCATTTCTATCACTCTATGGCACTGACATTTTCAAATATACTTCCTCCAGACATTGATGGCCTTATTAATTTCCCTCTTTTAAGAAAATACTTTCTTATTTCCAAAACTAATTTTTAATGCATTGCTGTTACACATTTATTTCCACTTTGTTTCTATTTTAACTGGTTTTTTATGTTAGATGGAGAAAGAAAGAGAGATAGTCCAGATAGTTCAATTATGTATAATTGTCTAAGTAAAGTAAAATCCTTGTTGCTGTTTGTTAATTAGAGATGAATTTCAAGATGCCTGTCTGATGTCTGGAAGGCTCAAAAATTCAGAAACATTGACTTTTTTTCTGTAATTTCATTCTGTCACTTAGAGCAGCATGAACTGGAGAATTATAATTTGTATTTTCTGTCTTAGTATTGTAACATGACATTATTTTTCAAGATATGGAAGCATTAGAGTGCTGTAGACAAACATAAAGGTCCACAGTTATTATTTTTTTTCCTTGCAGAAACATCTGGCTTACTAAACTAATGGGACATTTGTAGAACTAAAAATATATCTATATGTGTGTATGTGTGCATACATTTATATATACACAGACACTCACACAGAGATACAGTTATTTTTCTGCTGGTGCAGTTTCAAAAGAAATCGAATTTCTAAACCATAGAACAAGTGCACATAATTCTTGTTAATTTTCAAAACTGAAACAACTTTAATGGAAGATGAATAGACGCTATATAGTCTATGGGCCATGACAAAAAGTAGTTTTACATGAATTAAAGAACTAAATTGACTTTAAAGAAAACATGTGAGTCAATACCTATGCAGCACAGATAACTGGGGAACTGGGCTCTGAGCTTAACTTTGAACCTGAACTAACATGGAAATACAGCTATATCCACAAATTTGGCATGAGTAGCTAGTACATAATGACAAGGTTGTGTAGCCAGTCTAACAGCCCATTCTCTCTTTGTTCTCACCCCTACCTTGCACAGGTTCAAACTGCTCACTAGAACAGTTTTTGAGCTGATTTGGCTCTTGAACCTTTTTTTTTTTGTTTTTCTGCCTTACTTTTTTGTCTTGATTAATGGACTGAAGCAGCTTAGTTCAGAGTTGGATGGGCAGAATGGATGGGTGGTGGGACTGGGTGACCTGCAGTAGCTAGTGGGGAGACAAGGGCAAGAGTTAGAACCTGCCTCTACCATTTTCTTTCAGCATGTGATGGTTACAGTCAGTTTGAGTGACAAGAGTTCTCTGTGTTCAGGAAGGATATTGCTCCTCTTTCATGTGTACTTCTACCTCCAACCAGCCATACATGTGTTTACATATATGTGTGGGTGAGAGAGGGTGCTAGCTCTCTGGAGCTTACACAACAAGGTGACTTTGTCCCTCGTCAGCAGAATCCTCACTGGGAGACCCATGTGGGATCATATTACAAAGATATTAATAACATGCTGTCTACTAGTGTACAGCTCCCTGATTTTACCTAGCTTCCAAATTCCAACTAAGAAATCTGAGCCTCTTCCGCTCCACACTTAATTATATAGTCAGCTGTAGTGTCTTTAAATTTCTGTGTCTTTCCAGTCCCACATTTTTCCTCCTTAGTATATACTTCTGTTCTTGAATGGTGTTTTTTACACCTTTGTGGTAAGCACAAGCAATTACAAGCAATGTGACTACAATACAGGGAAAGAAGGAAGCAGAGAGCAGATTAAAGAAGGAGAAAAAGGAGCAGGTCAACCTCAGCTCTCAGTTATGGCTGGACTACTTCCTTCTCATTCTCTACACATCAGATAATAAAACCAGCTCTTCCCTTTCACCTTCTACCTCCTCTAAGTCCCCGAGACTGCCTCCTGCCGCACTTCTCACTAAGCGCTCTTTCCTAGGAAGAAGAGTGGGGATGCTGTAGTTGTAGCTGACAATAATGCCTTTTCTCCTGTAGCAGCTATATAGCAATAGAGCAATTGCTTGTTTGGGTTCTTCCTTTCAGATCTTTTATCAGCTGATCTGCTCACTATGATTGCTAACATTTCTGGATGTCTGCCTTATATGTTGCCACCAAAATGTCCAAACAATTGCTTAGCTAATAAATATCGACTCATCACTGGGGCCTGCAATAACAGGTATGTATGATAAGAATTGTGCCCTGAAAAATCCTTCTTTCTTATTCTTTAAACTCAAGAAGCTATGTTTACTTTTTCCTAGAAAAATGGNAAAATTTGGTACACTAATTTTTGTGGACAGGATCTCCCTAAAATGGCTTCTAAGATTATGTAAGGGTTACATTTAGGGAGGACTGATTCAGTAGATGCCTTTTTCTATATCAATTAAACAGACTGAATTCTAACCCAGCACTCATTTTTGATTGAATTGGATAAAATGATATTGAGCAGGAAAATATAATTACTTCACAAGGAGCAATAAGAAAATCAAGTAGATTCTAATTTATGTATTTTCCCACAACCTTAACATTTAGCAAGTATGCATCTAAAAATTCTGGGTGATATATTTTTTTTATATGTCTATTTATATAAATATATGCTTATTGGCTATCTGAATGACTATTATTTACTACTATTTTCTACTTGTTATCTAATACATGTGGCAATTATTTTCCGCAAAACCCAACGTAACAGTTGTAACTGTATTTTCAGAATCCTCCAATGCAATGAGGGTGTAAAACTGATAATGAGAGCCCTTTTGAGTACAAGGGTAAATGATATTTATGCTCAGCAGCCTCTGGATACAGAGGTGTAAGGTCACAAACTGAAAGGCAGACTGTAATGTTACAAGTGAAGGGCTACAGAGCTGTAAATGGAAGGCCATTAGTGTCGCACAGGTTAAGGCACTCTGCAACGTGGTGAATGAACAGCAGTAAAATTCTGCAGTTTTATTATTCAATCAGTCTGTTTTTATGAGTTGAATCTGTTTTGCTGCATCACAAGTCATTTGCAAGGAACATGCCTGATAGGCTCTTAGTTGAAAGGACACCACCTGATATACATCAATGTTATAAATCTAAGTATGTGGATATCCATAATTTTCCCCAGGCACTTGCAGAGTTGCTTGGAATCTGAACTAACAGCTAGTATAATAGTTGCAGTGACAACTCCGTCAGGGCTTGAACACATTGGCCAAGACTCATGCAGCTGAACATAGGCACATGGCTGAAGCTCTTAATTTGCAGGCATGGCTGCTGTAGTCTTTCTCTCCAGAGATGGAGACAAACACACTCTGCTGTGGGTAAGGTAAAACAGGATGTGTATAGGCATTTCAGTCTCATTTCTAGAGCTGGGTAAGGTAAATATGATCCATTGAATCTGGTTAGTCTGTAGTCACTGTGTTCTGCTTTGTATAGTTTTATGCATGCACCAAATCAGTGTTTAAACCCATCACTCATATTTGGTGGTATTTTAGACTCTTTGCTCTAAACATCTGTAAAAGGTGCAAGGCAAGCAAAAAAACCAAAACCAAAGACTTGAAACCAGCGAGGTAGATCTTAACTTGGTCTAAAACTTTGTGAGCACCTTGAAATACCGCAAGCTTTACTGAAATACATCAACATAAAAGGCTCATTACACTGTAATATAAACAACATATTCTACGATGTAAGCCAGCTTCAAAGACTTCAAACATTAAACGAAGTACCAGTCTGTACTTTTCCTTGCTTTACAGCTGCCACTTTCAGGCAGAAAATATATCAGGACCTATGTTGTATTTGTAATTTTAGTCACCCAGTAGGAATGTGCAGCTGTGCTGTAGGTCAGTAAATGCTGCATTTCATAGGTGAAATTTAAAAACAAATTTCACAGTAGAATTAATTTTTTACCTATAGGAAAAATCTATTTAGATCTATTTAAAAGTGAGCATGGAATTTCTTTACAGATGTTTTACTTAATCAGTTCACATATTTGGGACAAATCAGATAGATTACAAAATATTTATTCCACAGCACTGAGATTACTTTGTTTTAGTCTGAAGTTCCTAGAACAATGGTGTAACAAGATAGCATAAACATGGCCTTCTATGGAGAATATCAGCATAACATCAGGCATTCCCAGCAGTGTCATTATCCACATTTACTAGTAACAGATATCAACAGAATTTACTTTTCTTTCTGCCTGAAGGCATATCTGTGGATAATAAGCAAAATAAATTTACAACATTATTTTTTAATGAAGAATAAGGAAGACAAGGCATGTCCAAATAGCTATTTTTTCCCCCATTTTTTATCCCAACTAACTAGCACTGATCTGTGTAGTTTTTAGTGTTTAGTGCAATGAGAGGGATTCGAAGGTGAAGGAATTACAAGTACTAAAAGAATGGAATTTCACAGTGCAATTAACCTCACCTAATCTTAGCGTTCCGAGGTACTTATATGTCTACTGCAAGGCTTCAGCTTTGGCTGTTCCTAATAGTGGGAGATAGGATGGGATGACAGGATGGCACCCAGGAGTTTTCTGTCTCTCTGGCTTGATGGACAGGTGCTTAGATGACTAGATTACATTTTATATGCCTAATACTTGGGCAGCTAGGCAGAATTTTATCTGCAGCATTTCTATTTCATTGCTGTGTCATTAACCATTTCATCAGGTAAGGACCTGATGCTTAGTCTGGAGCTCTAGTAGAGTTAGGTGTATGAATACAGCTCACTGAGTGGAAAGAATGAGCAGTCCCAACCAAATCCATTGACTATAAGAAGGAATTGAGATGTTTCCTTTAGGGTAGCTACTTCACTCCAATGCAAGCTAAGTGTTCAGTTTAGTGGCAGGCTTATTTTTCAGAAGTCTTCTACGTTTGCCAGAAGTTATGTCCATGGTAGCTCAGAGCGATGTAAAACATGACAAAATCCAATTATTAAATTGCAATATGGCATTCATTCTTTCTATCTGAAACTAGGCAGGACATTAAAATAGCATTCAAAAGACATAAATCTAGATAGCGAACTGCATCTTAAAACTCCAGGTTCCTTCTAAGGGAGCCAAAACAAAATCCAAACTGTGCAATTCCAGTATTTCACAAGTGAATTAAAAGTCCCACTTCCCATAAACAGAATGTATAGTAATCAAATTTGACTACTCTATAAAGCTGTATGGTACCAAAATCTCATTATTTCAGCTGCCCTGGATAAAAACCTTTTTAACTCAAGCAAGATTCCAAGACATTAATGTGTTTAATGTAATAATAAAAAGGCATGTGAGAAGGGTTTTACTAAAGTAGCATTCCACTGATCTGCTAAAATATAAAAGCAATCAGGAGAAAAATCACTGGTTAAGCAGTTAAATTAACATTTCATTATTTTTAATTGAGTGAAATAGCACTACTCTATGTGCTGTATTTTATGCAATTTCAATAAAGACAAATCAACTGTAACTAATTTGAATGCTCTATTAAAGCATACTTCAACCTTCAAGTGTGAATTATTGTTGATAATTAAGCGTATTACTGTACCATATAGCTTGGCAAATTGAGCCACTTCAGTGTGCCAGAGATCAATGAAGTATTAATAAAATAATTGTTCCCTCTTTAGCATCCCACTAGACATATAAATGTATGTTTTAACACTGCATAGTTCTACTAACTCTCTGGGAATATTTCTGGTTCTTTGTGGCTTACGTTACAATTTTGCTCAACTGGGTAAATTGCAAAAATTTTATTTCTTCTTTTTAATGTCTATATATATTTAATATTTATGAAATATATTGAACATGTCATGTTAAAAAAACAACCAAACAAAAAAAACCTCTAAAATATTCTCTTAGGAAAAATACAATAGAAATGTTCATGCTAGAAGAAAAATCAATTGGATCAAGCCCAAGACTCACTGACTATACCATTAAATGAAAATCACCAGGAATCATTTCCTGGCCCTCAAATTAAGTATGACCTGACTCTTTCCACCCTTTTACTCTTAGACTTTTGTCTAAACTTTTTTACTCCCCTTCCATCTTCCAAGCAGGCTGGCTGCAGGATGGCAAACTAACCCTAAGGTGTGCCCAGCCAGGTGTCATTCAGAGAATTGCTAGCTGGCATGAGCCAAAACCACACTGCAGTTAGTGTTAGCAACTTAAAAGCATAGTCAAATGCATACCAGTGCTTGGGCTTGTGCATAGGCCCTCCCAAAGCTCTACCCAAGTAATTAGTAGAGATGCAACCAAAAGGAGCATTGCCCCTGAATTCAGCAACTTCAACCATCGTTCTCCTTTCCTTAGTCCTTTCTGCTTAGGTCTTGCTAAATGATTACTTCTGTATGACTAGTATCCATTTTTCTTTTAAGCTTTCTTCACCTTTATTCTAGGGCTTCTATGTATTTTCCTAAATCTTGATTTCCTAGCTATTGCTCTAAGCAAACTTCTTTTAAAAGATGCCAGCAAAGGCACTTAAGAGTATATCTGACTTTATGGGGAATGAGGACACTCTCAGGAAATCACCATCAGGGCAAGTATCTCAAAGATGTCAAAAGGTAAAGAACTTATATTACAAACATAAGCAAGTAATATTCATTAGTAATTTAATTTTTCTTTATTTTCCTCTTGAGTCAAACTGATGTTGGCATACACAAAGACCAGTATTTGATGCCTTTTCAAAGATCATTACATGAATATCTTATTGCAATGGAATATTGCTCTGTGGGTGATTATTATTTTATATTTATGTTATTTTATAGTCAGATTGTTTTATATTTAGAATATGAATATATCATAAATATATTTTAAAATATATAAATATTTTATATTCAGTATATATTCAGAGGTGCAAGATTTTTTTGGTTTTGCTCTTGCGTTGTTGGGTTTTTTGTTTTTGTTTTTTTTTCTTTTCCCAGGGAACATCCTAGATGGGGAGCATCCAATACGGCCTTAGCTAGGTGGCTTCCACCAGCCTATGAAGACGGACTCAGCCAACCTCGAGGATGGGATCCCAGTGTCCAATACAACGGAGTCCGGCTACCCTCGGTTAGAAAGTGCACCACGGATCACTTGAAACACTTACACTGGGCTATAACCATACCTGCCACCACAGACCTCTATCTGCATCAGTAAATCAAATAGCAAAAAAATCCCTTGTGCTCAGTTAAGGAGCCGCTACCTTTGCTAAAGCATAAGTTCAGTCAGCCAAATAGTGAGAGGTCCCCCGCACCTGGGCTGGGGTAAGCCAAAGGAGCAGTGCAGGGGGGCACTGACTGCCTGGGGGGCAGCTCTGCGGAAAAGCACCGTAGTGGAGAGCAGGCAGGGCATGAGCCAGCCGCGTGCCTGGCCTGGCTTGCACCAGGCACAGGGCAGCCAGCAGACCCAGGGTGATGATTGCTCAGCCTAGAGAAAAGGCAGTGCAGGCTGGATCTAATCCTGGAAAGGTCATTATAGAGAAAAGGGAGGTCTTCACAAGGATGTACACTGACATGGCAAGAGGCAATGGTCACAAGTTGCTCCAGGGGAAATTTTGTCTTGATACAAGAAAAAAAACATGTTGTGAGAACAATCAAATGTCAGAATGGGCTGCCTAGACAACTGCTGGAATATCCCTCATGGGAAATACCCAAGACTTGGCTTGATGGGTCTCTGAATAACCTAATCCCTGCTTTCCTGGGGCTCAGGAAAAAAAGGAGAGTTTACCACGCTTGGAGGAAGGGGCAGGCCACTCAAGAAGAGGACAGGAAGCTCGTTAGGTTGTGCAGAGAGGAAATCAGGAAGGCAAAAGCCCAGCTAGAGCTCAATCTGGCCACTGCTGTAAGAGATAATAAAAAATGCTTTTTCAAATACATTAACAGCAAAAAGAGAGCCAGGGAGACTCTCCATCCTCTGGTGGATGCTGGGGGGAACATTGTCCCCAAGGACGACGAAAAGGCTGAGGTACTTAATGCCTTCTTTGCCTCAGTCTTTAATAGTCAGACCAGTTATCCCCAGGGTATTCAGCCCCCTGAGCTGGAAGACAGGGACCATGAGCAGAATAAACCCCCCGCAGTCCAGGAGGAAGCGGTCAGCGACCTGCTGCGCCGCCTGGATACTCACAAGTCTATGGGACCAGATGGGATCCACCCGAGAGTGCCGAGGGAGCTGGCGCAGGAGCTTGCCAAGCCACTCGCCATC
>WAAD01042329.1:77037-102413 GCA_013389945.1 Fregata magnificens
TGAGGTGCTGGAGCGTGTCCAGAGAAGGGCAACGAGGCTGGTGAAGGGACTAGAAAACAAGTCTTATGAGGAGCGGCTGAGAGAACTGAGGTTGTTTAGCCTGGAGAAGAGGAGGCTGAGGGGAGACCTTATCGCTCTCTACAACTACCTGAAAGGAGGTTGTAGTGAAGCGGGTGTTGGACTCTTCTCCCAAGAAACTAGCGACAGGACGAGAGGAAATGGCCTCAAGTTGCGACAGGGGAGGTTTAGACTGGACATCAGGAAGAATTTCTTTACCGAAAGAGTGGTTAGGCATTGGAACAGGCTGCCCAGAGAGGTGGTGGAGTCATCAACCCTGGAGGCGTTCAAAAAAGGTGTAGACATGGCACTCCAGGGCCTGGTTTAGGAGGCCTGGTGGTGTTGGGTTGACGGTTGGACTTGATGATCTTAGAGGTCTTTTCCAACCTTAATGATTCTATGATTCTATGATTCAATAGAAAGCTGCACCATGTGGTCTCCAGAGTTTCCATCCAGCCTAGACTTTCCAGTGATTTTATGATTCTTTGTTTCAGTAATGGTGCCTTTATTCAGGGAAGGAGAAGGGGGAAAACAGGGTTGGGTGTTAACTAAATAAATATAGAGCACATAGACGTGCTATCGTGTATATGTGTACGCATGTATACCATTTCTCCTAGGTTAGCATACCTTAACTGAACAAATGTTACTGTGAAAACATAACTTCATTTTTTAGATAGACCAAGTTACTGAGCTAAGAAGGCATTGCAATATTTATAGATTTTAGCAGTTCATATACTTAAAAAATAGCAGAGCTGCTATAGAGGGAAGTTTGAACAAAAAATATTTACATAGAGGACTGAGTGAAAAATTCCCCAGTGCAGTGTGCAGTGATTTGGGCTGGATTTACTATTTCTGGTTTGTCATCATTGCTTTGAAATTTGACTTTTAATGGACTCAAGGTCTTGTTATTTTAACCACCGTATGTTTAATAAGGATGAGCAAGAGAATTTAGTGTTAATGTCACCTGCAACTCATGTTATTAATTAAATAACATTGCCTCTAAGCTGCACAATTTAGCATTAAAGATGAAAACCTGACATTTACACAGGTAAATTTCCAGTAGATGGTACAAACTGCCTTTTCCTAGATTCATTAGGGTACATGCTTTTGAAGTAAAACACACCAAAACAAAGCTACATGACTGCACTGAATCTGATCATATCTGACCATCAGCAAGGTTCTCTGCTTTATTTTGAGGTAAGATAGGATAAAACTAGTGCCATAGATGTTTTTTCTCATTTACATAATTAAGCCTTTTTTTGTACTTTTAGCTATCCAACTGGATCCTTTAAAAGGTAACATGCAAATAATGTGAAGGTGAGAGATAAGTGTGAGGATTACTATAAAGCAACGTTAGAACACAGCATAGCTGTGCAAGTTAACAGTGATAAGAAAAATCTTACTAACTGCAAGAAAAAAAGTTTGTGTTTTGTGGCCACCAAAGCTATTAAAATACTGATATAAGGACTTGTATTCCTGATGAGCTCTATGTGTCTCTGCTCTTGACTATTTCAATATAAAGACTGATGTTCCTAACAAGTCCCATGTTGCCTCTTGTCCTTACCAATTTTATTTGACTGCACCTGCCTTATACATTCATTATATAGCCCTTATATTTATTACAGACTCTGTGACTCTGTTTTGCTTGACAACATGCAACATGAGGGAGGAATCTGTGAATAATAACGATACCCTAATCATCACAAACTGACTGCTGATTTTGCTCTGATGGTTTTGCTTGGTTATTACTATAGGCTGGACATGTAGCATAGATGTCTCCATGTGTTCCCTCTCAGAGCATCTATCTCTCTATGCAGCTTTCACAGAAGTGCCTCAGAAATATATTTTGGCTTCTCCCTGCCTGTGAAAATGAAGCAGAGCTTTCAGCTACCATGGATTTGCAACCTAGCTTGTCTCCTGGGCTGCATAAGCTGCTCCACTTATGTATGGAGCAGCCCAGAGCCTCTGTGTACCCACAGTGATTTGAGGTTGCCCAGCAAACAGAATCCATTTGATAAAGGAGCAGAAAACAAAATAAATAGAAAGAAAACTTTTAGACAGTCTAAAAGAAACGTGTGGTTTTCAAAATTCTCTGGAAAGGAACAGATCAAAGATACATTGCTCATTTGGCAAATATTCATAAAAACTCAGCTGAAACATCTTTGAATCTGCTTGTGGCAGTGGTATCTCAGGTCCTGAACAGAAATAAGTCTGTCAGAGTTTGGTTTTTTTGTTGTTGTTGGGTTTTTTGGGGGTTTGTTTTTAAGCAAACCGTTAAAAGTACTCTACAACATAAAAAAAACCCCGATAGCTTTTATCACTGTTCCCCCTGCTTTTTAGTGTCTTATCATTTTGTGAAAAGTAAATACTACTTGGCACTCAAGGTAAATTAGTTCTCTTCCCAGGTTCGCGAAGTGACAAAAAAAATTATTCACGCATCTAATGAGGCTGTTACTGAAGACAACCTGTATTCTGATATTATTATGGTGTGGGGGCAATACATAGACCATGACATTGCATTCACACCCCAGAGCACAAGCAGAACCACCTTCCTAACTGGAATGGAGTGCCAGATGACATGTGAAAAACAAAATCCATGTTTTCCAATAAAGGTAAGACTCTAAATTAATTTATTCAAGAGAAATTCCAGGCTTTAAACAGGTGAATAAAGTAAAGCACATTAGTGATACACATACACTGAAATAATTATAAAGCAAATTGGTAGGTCATCCAGAAATATTAGAGCAAACAATGACAGAAAAATTGAAATCCAATGCAACTATTAAATGAAAAAACTGGATATTCAATTTGTTTTGTAGAGATAACAAACTATAGCTAAGGTACTTAGTATAAATATCAAGTTTTTCTGCCTCTCAGGTTTATGTTGCAGAGAAACCTCACTAGTCCCCCTGCAATGTTATTGTTCTCATGCTTCAAGGTTTTGAGTTCCATTGGGGAAAATAGAGAAGTAGTCATAAATAATTCTGTTTTTAAATTGCCAGCCAGATAAAGTGAAGGGATCCTAACTTTACTCGGTGAAAGCAAAGATATTTCTAGCAGCTAATGCAAACTTTTGAAGAGAGCTATCTTTTCAACGTATGTATAAAATGATCTTCAGGGAGTTGCTGAAACTTACATACATCACCTCTTTGCTTTGAGTAGACAGAAAACATGAATTCAAAGCTTGTTAGAGGGTTAGAAGAAACATAAATAGGTATAAATATAGGATCTTGTATTCTTGTCTGATTATTTTAAAAGTATAGTCATTCTTTCACTCAGAAAAATAAGTAGCAAAGTCAAAACACTTTTTTGTTTCTCAGAGCGCAGCCTGTCCATCTCATGCTACAGGAGAGCCCCATGCCCATTACAGCCCTTGGACTGATGCTCCCATGTCTGTCCAGGGCAACCTAAATTACTTTCCTTAGGGTTGGAGCTTGATTACTGACCAGCTTCTCTATGCAGTGAAGCCAGTGCAGGGAATAAGTTCCATCAGAATAGAAAACTCTTTTCCCTAACAAACCGTAAGTGATAAGTATGCCACAGTCTTCTCTTGCCTTAAATGCCTCATTCCACTTCCATTAAACATAGAGGAAAATATTCTGCTAACGGT
The DNA here is from genome assembly GCA_013389945.1 of Fregata magnificens. Lineage (NCBI taxonomy): Eukaryota > Metazoa > Chordata > Aves > Suliformes > Fregatidae > Fregata > Fregata magnificens. The sequence continues at coordinate 80,705 of WAAD01042329.1, forward strand.
AATGGGAACTGAATCTGGTCTTGTGTTGAAAGATGGCTCATCTTCCATTTGGTGAGAGAATCTAAAACACAGGGAAGACTAACTGAAATTAATGACTCCCTGCAATTTTACCACAGGCAGGTAAATTTCTCTCTCACCCAGCAGACACAGACTTTTGAAAGTTTGCAAGCATAGCTGGTGAGCGTTCAGTAGGAGCACAGATTTCTTAAAGAATCACATTCTCAGGACACATTTGAAGTATCACATGTTTGAGCGTAACTGCTGTGGTAACCTGGTTTGGCCACAACAGCCCTAATTACAGCGATTCTTCCACAGTTCTGACAAAAATCTCAAATTTCCGTCTAGCGCAAGAAAATATTTACTCTGTTTATGCTGTTAAGTAATAACCTTAGAAATGTTCCCATTCCCAAAGTCTTATCAGGAGAGGCTAGAGCAGAATTCCAGTCCCTGACCAGCAGTGCTTCACATGATTTGTGAAGGAGGTGGAGTGTGTCTCCACCATATGACCCAAGGTGGCTACGTATTGACTTCCATTTTTAAAAAGTCAGTTTGCTGCAGGCATAAAACTGCAAAAGTCTTCTAAATCTTATGTTTTCTGTTTATGACATATTCTTTGAAGCAGTGCAATTAGTATTGATCTTTAAGTGCAAAATCACCACATTTTTTATTACTAAATATATTTTTAAATTGAGAACAGACTGATACTGTTGCCCATAACTTGAATCAAATGTGGATCACAGGGACCATAGAAGTCTAATCACTGAACCCTGACTAGTTCAAGCCAGAAATTCCATCTGCTTAAAAAGGAGGCAATTTAAGAAAAGGATGCCAAGGCTAATATTATTCATGTGGCAGTGGCATTACAGTGCAGAGAGAAAGAAGCTGCAGAGATTACCGTGGTATATACCCACAAGTGCATCCTCCAGTGCTCTAAACAAGGGACATATTGTGGATTTCTGTCTTGGAGCTGTGAACAGATTCGTCACAGAGCACGTTTCAAGGATGCTCTTGAAAGCAAGTTACTTGTACTAAACCTAGCACTGAATGTAGCCTAGGAGCTGCTCCTGCTCAGCAGAATAGCCTAGCAGGGGAACAGGGTCAAGGCATACCCATGGCTACCTTTGGGAGGTAGTGTCTGATACTCAGAATGGCCATGGGGGGGACATATAAAGAAATTCAGACACAACCCTAGCCATTAGGTGAGTTTCCCAACTTGTGGATTCATTACTTGATCACAGTCCCATGAATCTTTCAGCTCCATTTTGTTATTTTTCTGTTATTCACAACTTCAAGAGGGACAGATATGAAAATGGTTGTTCTTTTGCTATACTGTCTAGTATTTTATNAGGAACTACTTTTTGAACACTGAAACAAAATGCTATTTCCCTCTAGAACTAATTTTCTTCCTGAAATCTTAAGTAAAGCTAATCTCCACCTATTAAATATTCGGAAAACAGCCACAGTTAGTTTTATACGTTCATTTTGTGTAGGAAGAAACTGTGGCTGGTTTCCAAAGACAGTGAAATCAATAACATATTATCCAACAATGTAAACATAGAGGCTGCAGTTCGCACTCTTGCTGTGTTCCTAGAACAGTGGCACCCAAGGGAGAATCCACCCACGGAAAAGGACAACTGTGCTTAGAGCTACATGCCCTCTCTGGGGGTTTCACAGGGGAAAGGGAGCTCCTGACTGTGCAGGTTGAGGAAGCTGTGTGGAAAATGTTCTGAGTCAGTGCAATTCAATGAAGGATTGGAAGCTGCAGTAGTGCATTAATATTAATAACAAGTGTAGGTAAATGATTCATAGGTTAGCAGGAACCATTATGATTTTCTATTCCGGACATTTTCATTATTAAGGCTATAGAATTTCACCCAGAGATTCTCATATCGAGCCTGTAGCTTCTGGTAGAGCCTGAACATCGTTTTCCTGTATCTTTTCAGAATCCCATAATGTGAAGAAAAAATCACTAGCTTTAGTTTATACTTCTTTTACAGCAGCCTGACACATGGAACAGGGTTATGGAGATAACCTGTCATTCCTTAGATGATTATTTCAGGTTAGGGCTGAGACATAATGAGGCATTAGAAAGACTTTCATAGGCCAGCTACTGACTTTATTCAGTATTAATTACATTGCTGACAATAAGTTAGACATGGCACATACACATGGTAAGATAAAATCCTGAAAAGCTTTCAGACAGTTAGTCCAGCTACAAAAAAGTGGAAAAGAAACAGAGCCCCAGAAAAGTGAGGTGATTTGCAAAAGGTGGCACGTAACATGACAGGTTACTGTCTCAGCTACAAATGGATCAGTCTGTATGCGCTCAACAACCAGCCAAGTGAGCCCCTGTGTTTCAGAGGTAACAGCTCACTGTCAGAAGGGGTCATTGACCCTCTTCTGAGTTTAATGTCCACAAATAAACATTCATGTTTTCCTTATTGGCAAACTTTCATAGACCATAAGCTAGGTTTTAAGTATACAGCAAAAATCCTTTTACAAGGTCATTTTCCACAGAACAAATTCACAATTAGAAAGACTTTGATTTAACTGAAATAACAGTTTAGACATTGTAGTACACTGAAACAATTAGTGCCTTTCATTTTCCTACACATAAAAGAATTGCACCATAACCATGCATATGTAATAAGTTTAAATCAACGTGCAGCTACACTAGGAAAACTATTGTGGCCAGAGAGGGTTTTGTTGTGAGTTTTTTTCCTCTAGAATTGTGCAAGGCAGAGAAAAAATTGATATGGATATTCTTCATTAGTTTTGGAGAAAAACATGGTTCTGTACCTATTTCAGCAGAAAAGGGTCTTTTTTTTTTCTCATATTATTTTTGATGTCATTTGAATAATATCATAAGGAACCTCTCATTTGCACATTCAACTGCTGGCTGCACACTGCTTATCCCATGAAAAGGGAAAGGACTGCATTATGCAGTTCTGCCAGCCCCTTAATGTTCATTACTGCTGTTTTTCTCTACTGGGGCACAGAACAGTTTGAATCGAAATTGCAGAGGCAGTTAACTAAAGATTATTCAGTATGAACTTCATTCAAAGTTGATATCTTTTGTTGTGAGCCTCGCTGTTTAACAACTTAAAGGCAGTTCATTCATTTTTTCCCAGTGATACCTGAATTCTTCCAGGCTTTCCTGGTAACTAGAAGCAGGAGGCACTCAAACACATACAATGCTGTGGCAGGTATTTGTAGTATGAGATGAGCTTCTTGCTTACATTACCAGCTGAAGGGAAAAAGAAGTCACACTAATAGCAAAAGACTTTATAATAGAGACAAATACTAAATAAAAAACCCAAGGCAGAGAAATTACTTATTTTAGCAATCAATGAAAGAAAAAAAAAGGAAAGAGAAGACTGAGGGGGGATCTTTTTACTGCTTACAAATATCTGAAGGGTGGGTGTCAAGAGGATGGGGCCAGACTCTTCTCAGTGGTGCCCAACGATGGGACAAGGGGCAATGGGCACAAGTTAGAACACAGGAAGTTCCACCTGAACATGAGGAAAAACTTCTTTACTGTGAGAGTGACAGAGCATTGGAACAGGCTGCCCAGAGAAGTTGTTGAATCTCCTTCTCTGGAGATATTTAAAACCCGCCTGGACGCAGTCCTGTGTACCCTGCTCTAGCTGAACCTGCTCAAACAGGGGCGTTGAATGAGAGGATCTTCAGAGTTCCCTTCGAACCCCCACCATTCTGTGATTCTGTGATTCTGTGAAAAGAAATTACATACTTCCTTCAAAAATAACCTACTTTGAGCATATCAGACCTAACTAGTAGAGAAATATTGGTAGAATTTCTTTACCAAACAAAACTTGAAAACTGAATGAAACCCTTTATGAACCTAAATGCTTTATTGGTATCAATTCCCACTGCCATGAGTTCTCAGTAGTAAGAAAGTTTTACTTGATATAATAAATGAGGTAACAGTGTTATTATATGAAGCTCTTGAACTCCTTTCCAAAGTTTCCTTGTTACTTTTACCCCCAATATAATGACTATTTTATCTTCACAGACTGGTCTCTGTATTATTAGAAGTATTCATCATCTTTTGCCAAAGAGTTTTAAAAAATGAAAATCAAGGAGATAGAATACAAATAAAAAAGCTTAGCTCAGGTGTCTGTACAAAACATTTATTTTCTCTTAGTCAAATGTCTGAAGATTTTTTTTTTTCTGGGATATTTCAGCAACTTCAGTAAGTGTTATCTGTTCCTATTTCATGTTGATCAATTGATAGAAAAACCCCAACATCATATTCCCTGAAACTCAGACTCCATGATTTTTATAACATTTTTAATTGAGGTTAATCTTTTTTAAACTCTTGGAACTGACACGCTGTTATGGCTAGTTGATGGTACACAATGCAGTGCTGTTAGAATTTGGAAATAATGTGCTTTTCAGAAAAACAGAGTTCATAAAGCCAAATGTGCATTGGACAACAAAGATAGATTTTAGTTATTTTGAAACCTGGCAGTTTTTGGTTTAGTGATGAACTCTATTCTTTGAAATAGCACTGATGTTCTGAGCTTTCCTTTTGGATATCCTACAATGCAAATAAAACCTTTCTCCCTCTTCCTTTCTATCCTCCTCCAAGATCTCTGCTGCCCTCCTCACTTCTATTAAGTTATTCACGCACCATTTTCAGTAGTTTCCTGTGGCAAAACTTCTAGCTGTTTGCTTTGGGCTGTATTTTCCCCTTACTTATACCCCAAGATCCAATTTGATAATTCCCACATGTTTCTCCCATGCCCTTTACCTATATTTGGAGTAGCTGACTGTGACAGGTTGGTTCAGACTATATGAATGCTGACTATCCAGCATCCACACAAATGCTGGATCACTGTTTGACCTCAGTTTCTCAGCTGTGTGTGGGTCAAACCGATAAAGGACTGGGAAGTCTTTCATTTGGCAAAGGCTATGTTCAGCCTTTGCTTTTTAGAAAGACAGTCAGAATTTAATACTTGTAAGAAAGACAGCTGTCGCTGTAAAATAATGTGGGGGAAGGATTATGGGGGACTGACAGAAAGCAGTGGATAATTACATATGCCTTTCTTAGTTAGGAAACTGGATTAAAATTAGGTATCAAAACAAAACTTTTACAGTGTGCTGCTGCAGACATTGAAACTCTTTGTTACGTCTTTATGTATACATGTAAACCTGCTGTTTCACTTGGTGATCAGTAGAACGTAATTTGACCAGATGTTCACATCTTCACTGTGACACATTTCGTGATGAATTTTGATTGTGAAGCCAGGCTAATTTAGGTGTAGATCTATGCGAAAGGGGTTACATCAGTAGCTTGCTCTTATGAAAGAGTAAAGGTTTTGGGTTTTATTTCTGTCTTTGCTTAAAACGGGTTGAATAATCTTTTTGCTTAAATCTAAAGGAAAGCAATCTCTACAGGTTTAGAATATGTCGCTCCGGTAGATGAGATCTGAACAGTTGAAAACTGAAACAGAAGATGGAAATATTTACACAAGCCTTAATTCAACATCCACAGCTGTTACCTTCACCTCAGAAAATACACGGGTTTTTTTTATGCAGGTGGCCACCAATGATACATTAACTGCAGGAATGGATTGCCTGCCCTTCTACCGCTCATCTCTTGCATGTGGCACTGGTGATCATGGTATTCTCTTTGGAAATCTATCAACGCTAAATCCAAGGCAACAGATCAATGGCTTAACTTCTTTCCTTGATGCTTCTACCGTCTATGGCAGTACCCCTGCTGTTGAAAACAAACTGAGGAATTTAACAAGCAAAGAAGGCCTTCTTAGAGTAAATGATAAATATTATGATAACCATCGGGAATACCTGCCTTTTACAGACTGGATCCCATCACCTTGTGCACAGGACTCGAATGTGAGTGAAAGTGAGAGGATCGAATGCTTTATGGCCGGGGACAGCCGATCCAGTGAGGTCACATCTCTGGCAGCTATGCACACACTGTGGCTGAGAGAGCACAACCGCCTGGCCAGAGCCCTCAAAAACATCAATGGCCACTGGACCGCTGAGACAGTCTACCAAGAAGCACGAAAAATTGTCGGTGCTCTGCATCAGGTTGGCTGCTTATTTGCTTATCTACACATTGCAGTGAATAGCTTAGAACAAAATTGATCACAAAACTTCAAATATATTTCTGTGAGTGGCTTTGAAGATGATGTTACCTTTTCTTTGCCACCTATTTCTGCACTTCAAATTTGGCATGTTCAAAGTTTGTTCTGTTTTTCATTTGCCTGAATGCAATGTCCTTGTCCTTAGTTATTCCATACCCCTCAGTGCTCGGATTTTCATGGCAGTTTCTAGTCTGCTTCATCTTTCTGCAGGCTTCTTCAGTGTCTGTTTTGTCCATTGAAGAGGCCTTTTCAAATGCATTTCTTCGTAGGTTTTTTTTCTGATAAAGGAAACAATTAAAAAGTAAAGTCTCTGTATTTACGTAGTGTTCAAAATGCTTACTTTCTCATAGGAATTATATAAATTAATAACTTCTCTGTGTAAAAATGTCCGTGAAGTTCTCAATGATGCATTAATGCATAAACTTCAAGGGCTACTCTTGATAGGAGATAGCAGGAGAAATAAATATGGGAAAGCACGGAGGAAAAGAGTCCCTAAGAATGTTTATATTAGACCTAAGAATAGGAAAATCTGTTTCTACTCAGTCTTTTGCCTTTTTCTTCCCCCTCCCCCTGCCCCCGAAGTAGCTACCAGGCTTTAACTACTTTTTTTCTTCACAGTTCTTGGTATTCTATGTGGACTTCTTCTGGTCCTGCAGACCTTCACATCACCCTATCATAAAGGAAACAAAATGAAAACATTCAACAGGATTTATCTTGCATAAAATATAATCTGCTTGCTTATAGTGTTAGAGGCATTGAAATCTGGCTGGTGTCAGGACCCAGATGGATTCCTCCAGTGCTAGCCTGATAGATGGGCGGATGTTGTCACTCCCTGTCCTCAGGTTCAGCCAGTACAAGGGCAAGCACTTATGCCCAGTAGGCATGCACGTGGGTGCACACACACACACACACACACACAGAGCAGGCCACACCAACCAGCACACACCAAAAGCGACACCTTTGCTGGCACTCACACAAATGTGAACAGCACAGATGGCCTGACCCCTGTTCTCTGCGGCTGCTCAGGATTGAAGCCTGTTAGTGAAGTACGCATCCAGGCAACGCGGAGCGCTCCTGGACAGCCTGCACAGTGGCTGGCCCCAGAGCTGGTCCAGCTCATGGTGCCTGGACCCACAAGCCCCTGAGGCTCAGGGTGCCACTCATTCTCTTTGCGGGTCCTCAAATTTCTTATGCTGCTCATCACCTCTGGTCTGGCTGGAAACTCACTAGTGATCACACATGCACATTCAGCGTAGAGAGTACAGCCACAAAGCGGGTAGGGAGAAATAGGATTTCAGAAGAATATAGCTTAAACTGCAGAGATCCAGTGCAGGGCTCAGTCAGACAAGCACATTGATCAGCTAACTCTTCACGCTCCGGCAGCCCCTTTTATCCCCTTTTCCTTCTATTTCCCCATGCTTTTTCCAGTCCACCTAGACCAAGTCCACCCTGACCCCTCTCCTTCCCCCCCTTTAGTCCTTTCCCTGAGTACTCCATTTGCATTAAAATAATGGCACTGACAAGTCAGAATGGCTGTTAGTACTTGTTAGAAGAAAAGTGCAAATCCAAAAGTAGGCCTCTGTGCGTTCATACGCTTCTGATTTCCGTCCAGTAACATTATGGCCTGAAAGAAAATACTTTGTGCGAGGCAATACGCTGCATGAATCTGGGCTACTCATTATCTCTACCAGTATCACAGACTAATGAGATTTGCCTATGGCTCATTAGAAATGTGTTTGAGTTACATCTAGCTGGTTCAGAGACATTCATTCCAGAGAGATAATTGGAGTATCTCTGTTAATATGGTATGCTAACCAGCACACTAATGACAGCTCTAGTTGAAGTTACCTTGAGATTTCCACTCTAAAATTTAGTTTCAGTTGCTACACATTTCTAAAATTCTTTCTTTTTGGAATGAATACTTTCAAGTGTAATTTTTGCCTGTGGCTGTGTAATTATAGAGAATTGAACAAAAAGCCTTCCCTTCTCTCTAGAACAAGGGGAATGAAAAAACTGTCTCTCTAGACCATACTTTTCCTCCTAGAAGCTTTTTTGGCAGCATAAATATCTCTAGTGACAAGCCTTTAATAATAGAAACTTGACAAAGCTACCAAACATAACAATTGCTTGTTGATATCCTGGGCAAAACGGATGTTTTTTGGTTGCATTGTAGGCATGTTTCACTGATAAGTAGTAGTTTATATAAGACACAACAGTGGTTAACTCTCCCCTTGCATTTTACAGGAATAACACATGCTTAACTCTAAAGTATTAGCACTGCAGTATACAGTGGTAAAAATACATACCCTGTTTTACCTAGTGTTTTGTGCAAAAAGACATTTTTTCCTTGTCATTTACTAACTGAAATGAAACTGCTTGTTTTGCTTATTCCTGTTTTCACCCGAGAAAACAGAATAAGGAGAATTAGGATTCCTCCTTTTAAGCTATTTGTAAGGAAATAGTTTAGATTTGTTTTCCTTTAAACAAAAAGTGTAGACAAATCAGGAAAAAATGCTCAATTATGCATCTGCTAAAGTCTTAACATTGCTATTTCATACATACGTGGTTTGCAGGATGCAATTGCATGCACATGTGCTGTTCCTCCCAGAGACAATTTCCCCTGATGTGCCATTTGGATTGTGAAAGCCAGATGATCTGGCACTAGTCAGAGTGAAGCAGGAGTTTTGCACGTCAATCTGTATCAAATTCTCTGTGATTTATCACAGTATCGGAGAACCATCTCTGAATTAATGGTGTTACTGCCACTTGATCCCAATTGTAGTTGACAACCATCTTTAGTTTTCAGTGTGTACACAGGTGGTTTTTTTCACTTCCTTCTAGATCTGCTTGTATTTTCTGAACATCTTGCATCCCTACTTCTCTGCCATGATCTGAGGTGTGAGTTGGAAGTGGGTGTTTTCTGGGGCTGATTAACTTAACTACAATTATTGGGTTCAACATGGCTAACTTGGATGAAAATTAGATAACTCCTCTCAGAGCTTAAACTCTATGAAATTATAAAAGATAAATAGATAAATAACAGATATTATAAAAGAGTATGTGTTGCACACTGTCACAAATCATGTTTATAAAGAGTATAGTTCAGACTATTAACAGAACTATAATAATGTGTTCATTATTTATTAAAAATTGAACTGTCATACAGTCACCCTTTAGAGAAAAGTTTAGGACTTCAACATCATCTGTAAATCCTTTAATATCTACAGTGAAAACTTCAAACCAACTGTGCTTAGCACTTCAATGAATTAAACATCATTGTTATGTTTGGTTGTTCTCTATTATTTCTGCAATCTTTCCCAAGTGCAGGAACTTCATTTAATTGCCTCTTCACTATCTCAGTGAGATACTATTCCTTTGCAGTTACCTCTGGCCAATGGCAAAGACAAGTTGCACTTTTGGCCTTACTTATTCTTATGATAGTTCACATATTTTTATATTCTCTCTTCCAGCCTTTTTTTTGTTTTCCTTTTCCAGCCATTGTGCCCCATTCACACCTACTTTAGAAAATGCTGGAGGGGTTTTGGCAAGGAAAGTCTGCTGAACCTTATGAGAAGTAATACGAATTTCTGTATCTTTTGCACCTAATTTGAAATAACTTTTAACATGAACAAAAAATTCTCAAAAATAATCTGAAATTATGTAACCTATTTCCAAATATCTAATGTATGGCAGACTTCTACTGGAGGTGGCCCAGCCTGGAGGCAAACCCAGCCAGGGTGCTTGCTGAGTTTGTAAGGACACTTGGGAGCCCCTGTTGTTATTCTTCCTTCTGAATGAGAGGGATGCTGCCTTTCACACTAATAGCCTGTTTAACTTGGAGTATGTCCTGGTTTTGGCTGCGATAGAGTTAGTTTTCTGCCTAGGAGCTGGTACAGTGCTGTGTTTTGGATTTAGCATGAGAATAATGTTGATAACACACTGATGTTTTAGTTGTTGCTAAATAGTGCTTACACTAGTCAAGGACTTTTCCAGCCTGTCATGCTCTGCCAGGTGCACAGGAAGCTGGAAGGGGAGGGGGCACAGCCAGGACAGATGACCCAAACTGGCCAAAGGGCTATTCCATACCATATGACGTCACGCTCAGTATATTAACTGTGGGGAGTTGGCAAGGGGGCAGGAATCGCTGCTCGGGGACTGGCTGGGCATCAGTCAGCAGGTGGTGAGCGGCTGCATCACTTGTTTTTCCTGGGTTTTGCTCCTCAATCTCTCTCTCTCTCGTTGTTTTCCTTTTCATTACAATATTATTATTATTATATTTTAGTTATTAAACTGTTCTTGTCTCAACCCATGAGTTTTCTCACTTTTGTCCTGCCAGTTCTCTCCCCCATCCCACTGGGGGTGGGGGGATGAGTGAGCAGCTCTGTGGTGTTTAGCTGCCTGCCAGGTTAAACCACAACAGAGTCTTACTGTGTTTGCAGGTCAGGATTCAGTTACTTTTCTATAAACAGTGCACATGATTCATGCTATGGTGCAAAATCTGTACAAAGCCTTTTCTGACAGTCTTGTAATCACTCAGATTCTGTTTCTGACTGAATACTTACCAAATGACTGGTTGAATTGCTAGGAAATCAGAATTTTATTTTCTCTGACATGACTAAATGAATAACATTTAAATACTCTCAATCCCTCTGTTACAATCTGGTTGTACAGACTACTAAAGTCATTTAAATATTAAGCATATGGGCTTCTGTTTAAAAGACATTGCCCATTTGTCATCTTTTTTCGCTGAATTATACCATTGACACAATGACTGCCATGAGACAGTAGAAATATTGACACCATTAATTAAAATTGATTTCTTCATGAGACTTCTATGGAGCTACATGTCGATGCTATGAGGTGCTGAATGTCTCCTAAGAGGACCTTGGATTACCACTAATCTCATAAATGTCACAAGGAGTTGAGACCACCCAGCACCTTGCAGGTTCAGACTCATTATATCCACATAAATCCCTTATGCTGCTGCAGACACCTGAAAGTTAACTTATTATTCATAAATAGACTCTAAGTAATAAATGGTAGAGCAGTTCATTGTACTTGTTTGCAATTTCTTTTCCATATAGACCCTTTCTGGCTCTGATTTTACTGACGTATTTTTAGACAAGAATATTCCTTTGTTTCCACAGGAGAATCTCAGTTGTTGAAGGAACACTGTATCCAAAGAAAGTATTATGCTTATTTATGCCAAATATGAAAGGAAATAAACCTCTCAAATCATTCTCTCAGAGCAGGGGGTGCATGCAAAACAATTTTAACAAAAATAATTTTGATGTTTGTCAGCTCTTTACATCTTCTTTAAAACTCATATATGTGTCAGTTATGAGAACTTGTAGCGAACCTCTCCTTGACTTCACACAGACAAATTCAGGCAAGGTATGTTCAGAGACTACACAAAGACTAGATGCTACATGCTGATGTACTGTAGACATGGTTCTCTGTCAGACTCCAGATTTTTTCTGGCAGTATCATCTTCTGCTGTATTAGTAACACCTTCTTAGTCTGTATCATCTAAAACCCACCTCCACTTGATGGAGCCTTATTTAGCCATTGGAAGTTTCCATCGAACAGATGCCTCTCCTAGCTCGAGGCAGGCATAACACCCCTTTTTACCTTAGCCTTTTAATTTTCATGTCTTGAAACGGTGACTGCTCTTCCCCCACGAAGGAAACAAGAAATTGGGGAATCTGGCCTTTATGGGCAGCTTAACTTGGGATTTCATTTACAACGAACCAAAAAATGACAGTCATATCAGGATGTTTGTGTCCATGGTTAACCTAGTCCTATTTAAAGTCTTTGCTTGTAAAAACTAACTCTAAATCTAAAATTAGAAAGAACTGTTGTCTTGCAAACCCTTTGTGAATGTAACAAAAGGTTAACTTCTCAAATAACAGTGTCAGTATTAATTTCTAGCAATTACTTTATTTTCTTCATGTGTTGTATTAAAGGAGCTGTAAAAGGAATTCTAACATATTGTCTTTCAAATATTTTGTTCACTGCATGACCTAACCTGAAAATGTAAAGAGGTTGTTACCTCTGCTTCTGAGAAAAGGCAGCAAATTCTGGAGGGGTTTTCTTGTCTCTGTGACGTGCCTAAAATAAAGATACAAATTTTTCATAAGGTCATTTCATGCCAACTAGCTTTTCAATATGCACTATACCAAGCTCAAAGTACATTTGTCTGTATTTTTTATTGCATGCTATATTGAATCTATAAGGTATTTTATTGAGTTCATTATGCTTCATATTCATCCCATTACGCTTTATTGAGTTCAGCGTAATTTTTAACCTATAATGCACTTTCATTTTATTTGGTACATTAGATCGTTTTCCCCTTTTTTTTTGGCTGCAATTACTCATATGCTCTTTTCATGCAACTGTAATGCTGTTACATTATAAAAGCATTTGACAGAAGGTGTTTATCAGCATTTTCATTTTTGAAGTGTGATTTTTAGGAGTCTATAAATTGGCTTGAGTTTGGCATAAAACATCTACCAAGAGATTCTGGGCACCAGTATTTTAAAGCCTGGTGATTTCAAATACTCAGTAAAAAGGATTCGTGTCACAAATATATGTCTGAAAATAGAATCTATTCATGTCAACGACCATTCTTGAAAGATTGTATAGTAATTCACTCTTTCATTGCCATTTTTAAGGACATTATAATTTACACCGTCACAATCAGAGCTTTAAATCTCAGCACACCTCCTGTGAACCAGATTACCCCCATGGATTGGAAGTGAGCAACAGTGGTACTGTTGTATCTCTACTCAGGAGACTCTGCTCTAGCATTTATGGTAGGAGACAACAGAGGCCTGGCTATTTTACTGCACTGAGCCGTGCCGCTGATTCTCTCCAGTCATTTGTCTCCTTACTGCAAAAATAAGAATGATATTGTTTACCAGCTAATACTGCTCTTAGCCATGCCAAATGTTTGGGGATAGATGACTAAAGAAAAAGGCATTTAGCATGTGGGAATTATTACTCATCTATAAAAACATTGAATAATAAATGTTTCTTTTTCTTTTCTTTCAGATTATTACTTTAAGAGATTACATTCCCAAAATCATTGGTCCAGATGCTTTTAATCTGTACATTGGCCTTTATACAGGTTATGATCCCACAATGAATCCTACGGTTTCTAACGTATTTTCAACAGCTGCTTTTCGTTTTGGTCATGCAACAATCCAACCAATAGTAAGGCGATTGAATGCACAGTATTTAGATGATCCAGAACTCCCAAATCTTCATTTGCATGAAGTTTTCTTTAGTCCCTGGAGGCTCATTAAAGAAGGTATGGTTTTATTTGAATTGTTTGGGGTTTTTTTTTTCCAGAATATTGTAACTTTTTTTAAAGTTACTTATCTTGAATTAGGAATAGGAACACTTATTTAATTGCATCACTGATTTAAGTTGTTAAACTGGTTCCAGAGCATTAACATGAACTGGAACAATTATTCTGAGTTAAACTGTTCTCTGAATCAAACAAAAGTTTTTCTCCAGATTAAACCAGTCTGGTAGATTGACCATAAATTGATGATTGAAGATTGATGATGAAGATATTTCGTATCTTTTTTTTATGGATGAATGTATTATCAGGTTGCAAATTTTCTTACACCTGGAGAAGCAGATGGAGCCTTTTCATAGCTCTATTACTTCTATTTCAACTTGCAGCACATTTTTGCATGTGTTTGAATGTAAAAGCCTGTGGCCAATGTTTAAAAGACATAGAAGCATACATACATTCACATTTGTTAAGAAAGTTATAATGGTTTATATATATGCTGTAACGTTTTATTATTTTTGTGTTTAAAGGAGGCTTGGATCCTTTACTAAGGGGTCTTCTAGCACATTCAGCAAAACTGCAGGTGCAAGATCAACTACTGAATGAGGAATTAACAGAAAAACTGTTTGTGTTGTCCAATAATGGTTCACTTGATTTAGCATCGTTAAATTTACAGCGTGGCCGTGACCATGGACTCCCAGGTCTATTGATTTTTCTTGAATTTTCTCCCAACTGGCAACTGAACTCTTATGTTTGGGATGTAGTCATAAACTTTTAAATAATAGCTGTAGTAATCAGAAGAGTAACTTAAGTCTCTTTTAAAGTGCAAGTGACTCATATTTTTAACTTTGATGGAAACAAAATATTCCCCAGCATTTGAAATTAAAATAACCTGTTAAGTGTGGAATCTGGAAGGACAGTACTAGTGAGCGGATCCAGGTGTGGTTGGTGTAGGTACCTGAGGCGTGTTCTTGCTGGAACCAGCTCCAGAGGAGTGGGGTTTCCACCTGCAGCAGCTACTTGCCATCGACAAGCTGGCCCCAGCCTGTGGGGCAGGTTGACTTAGACACAACCTCATTGGCTCTACCAACCATAGAAGGTGTTGAGATGTCTCGAGGAGTGGTGTAGGTGGCTTATTTAGGTGTACACCTCATTTTGAGAAATATTACACATTTGTGCCTGTTTTTTGCAGTAGATTTCTTACTCCAGTCAGCCCAGGGTAAGATTGAACTAACAGTCAAGGAGCTTTAGCCCATCAGGCCATGGGTGTACTGGCTTAGAGGAAGACTGCTGTAACTTAGTTGTTTGATTGCATCAGCTGTTAAAATACACAGTAGGTTCCCAGCCCTGTATAAAAATGTCTTACAAGCATGCCAGACATTCTGAGAGCAGAGGTAGCAACCCTCAACACGGTAGACAGGGCCTCTTTCTTTTTCATTTCTAAAACTGTGTCCTGACCCCCCTGCCTGATCAGACTGCTTGTCTGCATGAATAAGGAACAAACCTGGCTGCCCTTCTATGCTCTGGGCCCAATGTCCCACCCATGGACATAGGACTGACTGATTGTCAAAGGGCATTACATCTCTGGGTGACAACCCTCTCCATTTCTCCTGTGCAACTCTGCAGCTAGGAATATACAAGTCGTTGGCCCTGGACAGTAGAAATGAAGTCTGACTCCAGCCTGGAGTTTAAAGCTCTCAGCTACACAAGAGTAGAAACGGAGGTTTGATCTCCCAGACCAGAAATTAAAGTTTTGTTGGGAGATGGGGAGGTTAATTCCAATGATGTAAAAGAATGTAAAAGAAATACATTTTCCAGAGAGCTGGACATGTGCCCTAGGACAGTCTCCTTAGTAGAGTGCTTTAGTTACTAACTTCATTCAGGTTACTTCTTGCCCACTCTTCACCTAAGTCCTGTGTTCCTAGTCTGGAAATCTCAAGACATAGTGCATGCTACTGTTATCTATTATCATGTTTCCATTGCTTAAATGTGGGAGAATTGTTTTAAACCTTTGTTCTCCTTCAAGAAAATGATGCAGCAATTGCATATCCTGTAGTTTCAGATCCTGCCATCATTTCCCCAATCAATTTAACCGATAATAATAGGCCTATTTTTAGACATAACTGTCTATGACTATGATTAAGGTTGTCAGATTCCAGTGCTTATAAATTTATTAATTTCATATATCATGCTTAACTGCCAAGTCTAATCTTCCTTTTAACATAATATTTACAGGTTATAATGACTGGCGAGAATTCTGTGGCTTACCAAAACTGGAAACTCAAACTGACCTGAATACAGTAATAACCAATCACAATGTCACTGAAAAAATCATGGAATTGTACCATAATCCTAGCAATATTGATGTTTGGCTTGGTGGTCTCGTAGAAGACTTTCTTCCAGGGGCTAGAACCGGTCCTCTGTTTGCATGTTTAATTGGAAAGCAAATGAAAGCACTAAGGGATGGTGACCGGTGAGTTTATTCATGCTGTTGAATCATTTGTGTAATAGGCAGAAGCAATGGAGATTTTACGGATATGTGAGGATACTTCCCATAACATAAGACAACACAATACTTAAACAGGCTTTAAACAAATTATTTCCTGCCACTTCCATGTTTTTAACTTCACTCCTTCAGTTTTGTTGGATGAGCTTTTGCTTATTCTTCTTTGGTCTGTATATAATTTCAATTCCAGATGACATGGAGATTGTTTCTGTGGTATTGAGATGCCCAGCTTTGCACTCCTGGTGCAAATGCAAGGTGCCACCAGCAGTTAATTGTACCAGGGGCAGCTAACTTCCGTGTGGATGGATGTAGTACCGTGCAGGCTTTAGCTACCTGGGACCTGAGGGCTGCACTGGGCTCAGGGTCCTTAACTGGAAGAACCTCAACATTTTCCACGGCAACCACAGCAAAGTCAGAAGGGGTAGGCAGAAAGCTGTAATTCAGGCTTCCTAGAGGAGATAATAAAAACATCATGTACCTAGTCTTGTGTGAACTGGGACTGCAGAATGCTCCCAGAATTGCCTCATCAGACACAGCATAGTATGTCCCTTCACCCAACCCTGCACAACCACCGCCAGGATCTTGTGCCAGTTCAACCCTCCACACCACAAAGGCAGGAGAAATGCAGCTTCAGGTCACAAAGAGGTGCAAGATGCAGTTTATATCTTACTTCTGCTCCTGAAGCAATCATAAAACCAACCTTTTTTTCATTTCCGTCATGTACTTGTGGCAGTAATTTTGAATCTCATGAGAAGACTAATTTTAAACTGCTCATGCCATGCTAGCAGTGGTGTTTTAAGTACATCTGGTCCTTACACTCACCTTTATGCTCCTCTCATAAGTCACTGTTGTGGAAAGAAACCATTATGTAAACAAGCATTCGAGGCAGAATTTAAATCTGAACTTTAAAAAATGTTGATTAATTAGCTCACAGGAAAAAGCAATGTTAATCATAAAGGTGGTATCTTATTAGCTCAAACTGTATAGACAGCAAACATTCCACTCAGCTATGTTAAAAATGTGGTTGAAAGTCTTCTGAATCGTACAGGCATACTTGACCCTATCTGGGGAAGGATAACCTATCAAGGCCCTCCCGGCCTTGTTTCCATTATTCAGTGCCTTACGATACTTATTATTCAGTGTCTTATGATACTACTAGTATTAATTAAACTTAAGCATAATTTAACATTAACTTCAAATTGAGAAAGAGAGAGTTATAATAATAAAAGAATTCCCCAAGTTTCTGCCACAAAGTTTGTGCCAGCTAACTTATATGTGTCATTAATACTATGATAAGGAACTATCTAACAGAAGTTAGAAGTACATAAAAACATGTTATAGTTGTCACACAGTGAGTATAAGAATGGAAAAGTCTGACATTCATTGCAGTGCCTTGTCAGATAGAGTATTGGGCATTATCTATATCTGCATTAGTAACATTACATGCTTACTAGATACCCTAATTGACATGTCAGTAAGTAGGGATTTCAAAACATCTCTTCTAACATACTCATTTAAATTCAGAAATCAGGACTAAGTGGAATTTTTGACTGATTGAACTCCATCCTGATAGCCTTAAGGTCTTTTGTCAGTAATCTGACAAAACATGGAGGGATTTCTTTTTCCAATGTACTAAACTCAGGTACTGTCTTAACCTCAGCCAAATCACCTGGA
Source organism: Fregata magnificens (assembly GCA_013389945.1). Classification (NCBI taxonomy): domain Eukaryota; kingdom Metazoa; phylum Chordata; class Aves; order Suliformes; family Fregatidae; genus Fregata; species Fregata magnificens. The sequence continues at coordinate 98,322 of WAAD01042329.1, forward strand.
ACAAATTGTTTCTGTTCCATCAGCCTTGACTTTCTTTTTCCATCTCTTCCTACTCTGAATCTTTTTGTGATCTCAGGATTTGCAATAGTTGGGCAAAAATTCTGAAGCTGACTTTGTCATTCTTTGCATAGGAGGGCTTGTGTCTCTTTTTTTTTCTTTTATTTCTTTTGGTTTTTACTCTAACCCTGTAAAATTCACCTGTAAAATTTTGGTCACCTGATAGAGATCCGTTGGAGCAACTTTTTTGAGAGTAAATACTGATCTGCTGGGTGGATTAAAAAATAATTTTCTGCTCAAGCCTTCTCAGCAGTGTAGATAAAACTGAATTTTGTAATGAAAATAGAATAGGTTTTAATGTACATGAAAGGGGAAATGAGGGGTGTAGGAGAGCTGAGTGGAGCAAAGTCTCTGATGGCTTTGGTTATGGGAGGGGGCCCGGGAACAGTCAGTGAGGTTTCAGGATGCTCTGAGAAATTTGGGGACAGTGTGCAGGTGAAGGGTAAGAGGAAGGCATCTTTCTTTTTTTCTCTCTCCTGCCCCTCCATTCTCCTGCACTTCTTGTCACAGTGCAGCTGAGGTGTGGGACGTTCACTCCGTCCCTGGTTCTGTAGATGAACTCCTCCTCCAATATAGGCAAAGTGGGACAGGTTTCTCCCCAAATTGTCCTGCTGTAGGTAACTATTTGCCTATAAAGCCAGTTTCCCAAAATTTCACATGCACTTACCTTACTTAACCAATACACTCCTGTTGGCAGCAGAGTCCAATTTGCCCTTGAAAAGCCCCCCCAGGGCACACTAGCAGCCCTCATGTTCCCCAGAACACAAACAGGACTGTCAGACTTCTCATCTGCATGGTACCATTTCAGGGGACTCATAAAAAACCTAACATGCTGCCCACAGGCCAGGTTTGCACTGGGTCCACAGTCAATATTACTGTTCCCTTCCGATCAGAAAAATGTAAGCACAAAACCCACAGACTTTTCTAGAAACCCCAGCCTTGTTCCCCCAGTATTATGGACACCCAAGTCCTGTGTTAAGCCTGAGGTTAATTTGTACAGTGTGATCACATCCATACTCTACTGCTAATGGTCCTAGGATGTTACCACAAATCCTGCCTAGCATTTGGGAAAATCCTAACTGGCCTGAGTACCACAGGGAACTATCTTAGCAGTTCAACGGTGCTTAACACTGTTTAATGTACTAATACAGATGTGCTGTTAAACTCTCCAGAAATATTTTTTTGCCATTCATGACATGTCTTTATGTACAAAATGTTTATCTTTTTTTTTTGCCCCGGTGTTTTCTTTCCCTTTATTTTCATCTTTAAACACATACATATGTGTGTATGCACACATATATATTATATGTAATATATATCACTTAATAGATACACCTTTGTAACACCAACTGGTTCTTCTGTTCTGCCACTGCACTCCTGATCTGACAAAATGGAAAAAACAGCTCCTCTCTGTTCCAGCCAGTCCTCTTAGCTTACCTTTTCGTATGATCAAAAAGCACAATTACTGTCTTACAATTTTCTACTATGACTAATCTGTGTATCTACAGCTTTCTTAGCAAATGAAGAAGTCCATGTTAAACAGAGAAGCATTCAGCAATACCTGTTTTCATAGCAAACAGTCAGTAATGGCAAGCAGAATTCAAAAGTTGTGGTATGGGGAAATCTATTATGGCTACTCCTGTAATTCTCCTGTATGCTTAAAACAATTTATGAGTGCACAGTGAATGCTGGTGTACATAAGATTAAGCATCCAGTTCAAACAAATTTGTTCCAGGTTTTTCTCTCAGGTTTGTAACTTTTTTGTGGCTCTATATCATCAATGAAAAACAATTCTGCAAATGTGAATAATTAACAGTTTTAACCAGCTGACTTTAACACGTCATCTGAGTTGACCAGTACGTCACTCACACTAGCCTTTTCGTGACTTTCAAGCTGGGTATGCAAGTCTGCAGATGATGGTGTTTACTTTTATTATTGTTGTATCCACATACATTTTACTGCAATTCTTATTTTTGGTCTTTTACATAGGTACTGTGAAAGTAAGAATGATCAGCTCTTTGAATTTGGTCTTTTCAAAATGTTTCTATCAATCTTTCCAGATTTTGGTGGGAAAATGATAATGTTTTCACAGAAGCTCAAAAGCATGAACTCAAAAAACACTCGTTGTCCCGCGTGATTTGTGACAATACAGGGATTTCTGAAGTGCCAGCAGATGCCTTTCAACTTGGAAAGTTTCCACAGGATTTTAAGCATTGTGACAATATATCTGGGATGAATTTAGAAGCTTGGCAAGAATTCTATCAGGAAGGTAATCTGGTAATGACTGGTCTTTTCTTATGGGAGTAATCAGCAGTTAGAGCACTGACCTTGGTTGTGGCAGGTCTTGAGTTACTGGTCTGATGCAAATCTTTAGTATTTCTATCACTTAGAAATGAGATCTAGGTCTTTCTCTCCTTCTTTCTCAACTTCCTCTGTAAAAAAGATAGTGTTTGCCAACTTCACTCTGATAACATGAATGGCTTGTGATATATTCAGGCATTAAGGCAATTGGGGCAGGAGTTCTTAGACAGAAAATATGAACTTAGAACTCTGCAGAACATAGTTAGAAGATAACACTAATTTTACAAGGATTATAAGTCAAGCCTGAGGTATTTCATATAAATTCTTGTCCAGAAATGAACAATTAATTTCTTCATCACCTTAAAATATGCGAGTAATTTCACTGAAGTTAATTTATAGTAGTAATGAAGAATAATGTCAGTTTTCAAGGGTAAGGTGGTAATTTCTTAAGAGCTTGTAATACAGTCTTTTTATTTGTAGAGGAAATATGTGGAACACCAAAGAGTGTGGCAAATGGTGATTTTGTATACTGTTCAGAATTTGGAAAATCTACAGTGACTTATTCATGTCAATATGGATTTCAATTACAAGGAGAAGAGCAATTAACCTGCACGAGTAAAGGATGGAACTTTGAGGCTCCCGTTTGTATAGGTATCTCTTTTTTTGTTGTTGTTTCTGAATGTTCTAAAAGCTAAAGTCCAGCACAGCTCATCAGAAGTGAACTCCCTTCTATGCTCTCTTGTAGTCAACCTTCTGAGTTTGTATGTACGATAACATGATAAGGTGAAACTCCCCTTGCTCCAGAATTGCTATCTCAGTCTCTACCCATCCTGATTCAGCAATCAGGTTGATGATAGGAAAATGTCACTAAAAATTACTTAATTGAACAAAAATGAGTCAATTAACTACCCGTAGGAAAGAAAGCAGCAAATCAGAATTATACATTGCTGTTTCTGACATTCAACATAACAGCAAGACAGATAGTTGTCATTTTCCTAGCATTGTTTCAGTGGATGCTATAGATACAAAATGAGCTCAGCACCCGTAGTTCATGTATCATCCTAATAAGTTAAGCAGAAGTGACAAAGAAAAAAATATTGTGAATAAGTGAAATTAAGCAAATTAATTATCACTTCAGTTCCAACCTCCCTCCCCCAAATAGTTGTGAAAAGATTTGCCAGAAGTGAATTACTTCTACAGGTACAAAAGTAGAGCAGGTGAAAAATCAGTAAAAAGATATTGTCTTCCAACATTTCATGCACATTTTCAGGGGAATACTTTTCTGTTATTTTAATTATTCTTTTATCTTCTCCCTTCATTTTTCCTTAAATAAGGCTGCTGAATAGATAGGATAGGAAGAAAGAGAAAGCAGCAAATATTTAATTACAAGACCTTCACTCTTCGCAGCTATGAAGGATGAATTCTCTCTGTTCACATTTCAAATGTGTGTGCTTATAATGGGATGTGTGTATATATAAATTTTTATATATTTATTTATATATATTGGTATATATAAATACATATGTATACACACACTCAAACTGCTCAGCTTTATAAGAACGTGAGAAAAAATGAAACCTGAAAAGGCCATATTTAGGAGTATATTATGGATGGTGGTAAATTAATTTGAATGCAAGTGCTGCAGCTGATCCGCAATGAAGTCTGCTTATCAGTATTTCTGTGACAGCAGAATAGAAAGCTATTCATTTTAATTGTATACCTGGTATGGAAAAA
>WAAD01042329.1:107048-191028 GCA_013389945.1 Fregata magnificens
GGCCTCACCAGTGCCGAGTACAGGGGCACGATCACTTCCCTACACCTGCTGGCCACACTATTGCTGATGCAAGCCAGGATGCTGTTGGCCTTCTTGGCCAGCTGGGCACACTGCTGGCTCATGTTCAGTTGGCTGTCGACCAGCACCCCCAGGTCTTTTTCCACCGGGCAGCTTTCCAGCCACTCTTCCCCAAGCCTGTAGCATTGCATGGGGTTGTTGTGATCAAAATGCAGGACCCGTATTTGTCCACTGGGAGCCCCTAAACTGAGTACCACGGGCAAGGGGCAATGTTTGAAGATGAAACCTTTTAAAAAAGTGGTGTCTGGGGCATACATACTGAAGAATTAAAGCTAAACCAAAGCTTCAGTGTTATCATTAGGTAAACTGTAACCCAGATATGCATTCCTGGGGAACAACCTGGAGGAATGAGAGGTCTGTGTGCAGTTACAAGGCTATGACCTCACTGGGACCACAGAAACATGGTGGTGATAACTCACACGGCTGGAGTGCTGCAATGGATGGACACAGGCTCTTTAGGAAGGACAGGCTGGGAAAGTGACAAAGGGGCAGATGCACTTTTTGTGAGACAGCAGCAGGAATGCATGGGGCTCTGCCCTGGGATGGGTCAGGAGTCAGTGGAGAATTTACGGGTCAAGATTAGTGGGCAGAGCAATATGGCTGCTGTTGTAGTGGGTATGTGCTATGGACTTCCTGATCAGGAAGACGAAGTAGGTGAGGCCTTCTTCAAACAACTGGGAGAAGCCTCAAGTTCACAGGCCTTGGTCCTCATGGGGAACTTTAACCACACTTTAACCTGGAAGGACAACACAGCAGGGCACAAGCAGTCCAGGAGATTTCTGGAGAACATTGACAGCTTCCTGACACAGGTGACCAAGAAGACAACAATGAAAGTTGCTGTGCAGGACCTGGTACTTACAAATGGAATCACAGAATGGTTGAGGTTGGAAGGGACCTCTGGAGGTCATCTTGCCCAATCCCTCTGTTCAGGCAGGGCCACCTAAAGCCAGTTGCCCAGGACCATGTCCAGATGGCTTTTGAATATCTCCAAGGATGGACTCTCCACAACCTCTCTGGGCAAACTGTACCAGTGCTCAGTTACCCTCCCAGTAACAAAGCATTTCCTGATTTTCAGATGACACCTCCTATGTATCAGTTTGTGCCCATTGCCTCTTATCCTGTCACTGCGCACCACTGAAAAGCACCTGGCTCTGTCCTTTTTGCACCCTCCCTTCAGATATTTATGTACATTGATAAGTTCCCCCCTGAACCTTCTCTTCTCAAAGGCTAAACAGTCCCAGCTCTCTCAGCCTTTCCTCATAGGAGAGATGGTCTAGACTCTTATCATCTTCATGGCCCTTCACTGGATTTTCTCCAGTATGTCCATGCCTCCCTTGCACTGAGGAGCCCAGAACTGGACACAACACTCCAAATGGCGGAAGGGACCTTTTGAGATCAACTAGTCAAACCTCCCTGTTTAAGCAGGATCAGCTACAGCAGGTTGCCCAGGACTGTATCCAGTCAGGTTTTGAATATCTCCAAGAATGGAGACTCCAACACCCCTCTGGGAAAACTGTTCCAGTGTTTGACCACCTTCACAGTAAAAAAGTATTTTTTGTGTTTCGTGGTTTTCAGTTTGTGCCATTGCCTCTTTTTCTGTCAGTGGGCACTACTGAGAAGAGTCTGTCTCTCTCATCTTAATTGCAGTTCAGTTCAATTGTTTACCTAGACTTTGATAAGGCTTTTGACATTGTCTCCTGTAAGTTCCTTATAGACAAGCCATTGATGTATGGGTTGGATGAGCAGACAGGGAGGTGGACTGAAAACTAGCTGAACAGCTGAGCCCAGAGGGTGGTGATCTGTGGAACAAAGTCTAGCTGGAGATCGGGGACTAGCGGTGTACCACAGGGGTCAATTCTGGGTCCAGTCCTGTTTAACATCTAGCTAACAACGTTGATGATGGGGCAGAGACTACCCTCAGAAAGTTTGTGGATGGCACAGAACTGGAAGGAGTGGCTGATATGCCAGAGGGTTGAGTTGCCCTCCAGAGGGACCTCGACAGGCTGGACAAAATGGGCTGACAGGCACCTCATAAAGTTCAACAAGGGGTAGTGCAATGTCATGCACCTGAGGAAGGACAATCCCAGGCACTAGTATATGCTAGGGGATGACTAGCTGGAAAGCAGCTTGGCAGAAAAGGACCTGTGGGTCCTGGTGGACACCAAGCTGAACATGAGCCAGCAATGCACCCTTGATGCAAAGAAGGCTAATAGTATCCTAGACTGCATTAGGCAAAGTATTGCCAGCAGGTCAAGGGAGGCAGTCCTTCCGCTCTACTCAGCGCTGCTGAGGCATCATCTGGAGTGCTGGGTCCAGTTCTGGGTTCCCCAGTACAAGAAAGATATGGAATTACTAATTTGAGTACAGTGAAGGGCAATGAAGACAATGAAGGGACTAGAGCTTCTTTCATACAAGGAGACCTTCAGAGAGTTGGGACTGTTCCACCTAAGGAGAAGGCTCAGGGGTATCTTGTCAATCTATATACATGCCTGCTGAATTGGTATCAAGATGAGAGACAGAGTCTTCTCAGTAGTGCCCACTGACAGGAAAAGAGGCAAAAGGCACAAACTAAAAAACATGAAACACAAAAAATACTTTTTTACTGTGAAGGTGGTCAAACATTGGAACAGTTTTCCCAGAGGGGTGTTGGAGTCTCCATTCTTGGAGATATTCAAAACCTGACTGGATACAGTCCTGGGCAACCTGCTGTAGCTGATCCTGCTTAAACAGGGAGGTTTGACTAGTTGATCTCAAAAGGTCCCTTCCACCAATCTCAATGATTCTTTGATTCTGTGATCAGGTATGGAGAAAGGGAACAGGTTTCTAGCAATTCTTTACATGGTTTCTCTGTAAACTGTGGTTCTTGTCATGCTTGTGTGCATTTCTCACTGTCATTTCTCATACTGCTTCCATTGAGAAAAAAGTAGTTAATTAGCTACTTGACAGTAGATTGCTCCCAAAAATATTTGTATTAGCAAGTGAAAGGAGAATGTTACCAAGTCAACTGTGTTTTAGTTTGTTTAATTTCTGTATTTAAAAAATGTATGACAAATTTATATAAAACAGCTTTCCTGTGTTTTTACTTCAGCTGATATAATAAGATTGTATCAGGGTCATTGGGTGGCTTGGTTTGTTGATCTGTTCTTCTTGCATTTTTAAGGACATCATTCATAAGGCCCAACGAATTTCACTGTATATTTAGAATGAGGTTTTGAGCTTTGGTGAAAAAAGGCAGTGCAGCACTTTTCTAAACCAACATGTTGATTATAATAAATGAGCAGCTGAAATTTAGCAGTAATAAGAATTTGGGGATCTGCAGTATAAAGTGATTTAAAATTATGAGAGCACTTCACATTATTATGAGCATTTCAATCTCCAAAACTAAAGTGCTCTTAAAATTTTGAAGAGCTCTAGTAAAGCTAACTATTCAATACTGCAAATCTATATAACCTTCAATCCTGTTTTTATTGATGGAATTCATCAGTAGGCTCAAAGCTTTCTTTTCTAAGGTTGGGTAATGTTTTTGACTCAGATGGAAACTTGTATAGGGTAACTTTATTCAGGAAGAGAATTCGTTGAGTTGCCTCAAATCAAAGTTGCTCAGCCCTTACCACTTTGGTCCATGGTTTGTATAAGTGTTAGAAGTTAAAAAAAAAATTATGAACAGAAAAGTTCCAATATTCCATCTGTGCATACTCTAACCATGAGAAGAAGACTGTCATGTTGACCCACAGTGAAGATATTTAAAATGCGTATGTTTTGCCTCCCAGATGAAGTAGGCTAAAACTAATCATTTGTGAAGGCTTAGCCAATGGGCAGAAACTTTTTAGGTTGAAGTGTGTCATATGATTAAGTAATTACGTGTTCCTACCCTCAGGACAATGGAAATAAGCTTGCTTTTATAAATCCTATTTTCTTTGATGTGATCTCAAATTAAAAAGGGATCTAGACGTATTTAGCCACAACTTTTAAAAAATACAACAAATATAAAACACATTAAAAACTTGAAAAATCTGTATTAAAAATACTTTCAACCAGCAAACTAGCATGTGTTTACGTGATTGACGGATGAGCATTATCTAAAGTGCTCACGGGAAACTTCTGCCTAATTCAATGAGTAATACAGTTTGGACTTTACTTTTTAAATTACCTGATAAATCCCTGAAAAATCTATCCAGTGTATCAAATTTCTGAAACTTTAATGCGACCTTTGCGTGCCACTACAATAAGAATATACTATTCATTAAAGGGATAAGAGCTTATTGTGTGAGTGGCCTCAGTCTTCCTCCTGTCCATGTTGTGGGCAAAAAATGAACACATTTAAGTGGTAAATGGAGTAGAGATTTAATTATGTCATTAAAGGTGTCACAATGTAGTCCAAAGGAGTTAATGTGAACAAGTGAATAGGTTTAAAATTAAAGATCAGTATAAGTAAGCATGAAGGAATCTCATCTTAATTTCTGTAGTCTTGGTGAGCAGGTTAATATTGCTTCCAACACTGCATGCTGCAGCAAATGTAATTTCAAACTGGGAAGAAACTCATTCATTTTACCACACTGTTTCCCTCAGTGCTAACAATTACCTGCCTGTTTCAGCATAAATATTCATATACATTCAGTCCCTCTCTTACTTTTTAAGGATATGAAGTCCAACTTACTGGGAAATGAAGTTATTTCACTTGTAAATTCTCCATTATTTCTGAAGCCCGTTAGTCTCAATATTATGCAAACCTTGCTCTGGAAAAACATGGTTTTCCTCCCACTCACTTTAATTCAGCTGTTGCTAATAATTGGTCAACTGGTGACACTGCATTTACTCTTGTTACTTCAGTAGATTTCCTCTTCTGCTTTGTGGTGGGTTGACCCTGGCTGGACGCCAGGTGCCCACCAAAGCTGCTCTATCACTCCCCCTCCTCAACAGGACAGGGGAGAGAAAATGTAACGAAAGGCTCAGGGGTCGGGATAGGGACTAGATCACTCACCAATTACCGTCATGGGCAAAACAGACTCAACTTGGGGAAAGTAGCTTAATTTATTATCAATCCAATCAGAGTAGGGTAATGAGAAATACAACCAAGTCTTTAAAGACCTTCCCCCCACCCCTCCCTTCTTCCCGGGCTTAACTTCACTCCCGCTTTTCTCTACTTCCTCCCCACCAGCAGCACAGGGGGACAGGGAATGGGGGTTGCGGTCAGTTCGTCACACCTTGTTTCTGCCGCTCCTTCCTCCTCAGGGGGAGGACTCCTCACACCCTTCCCCTCCTCCAGCATGGGGTCCCTCCCATGGCAGACAGTCCTCCATGAAATTATCCAATGTGGGTCCTTCCAACGGGCTACAGTCCTCCACGAACTTCTCCAATATGAGTCCTTCCCACAGGCTGCAGTTCTTCGCGAACTGCTCCAGCATGGGTCCCCCACGGGGTCACAAGTCCTGCCAGCAAACCTGCTCCAGTGTGGGCTCCTCTCTCCATGGGGCCACAGGTCCTGCCAGGAGCCTGCTCCAGCACAGGCTTCCCACGGGGTCACAGCCTCCTTCAGGCATCCACCCCAGGCATGGAGTCCTCCACGGGCTGCAGGTGGCTATCTGCTCCACCATGGACCTCCATGGGCTGCAGGGGGACAGCCTGCCTCACCATGGTCTTCACCACAGGCTGCAGGGGAATCTCTGCTCCAGTGCCTGGAGCACCTCCTCCCCCTCCTTCTTCACTGACCTTGGTGTCTGCAGGGTTGTTCCTCTCACTTATTCTCATTCCTCCCTCTGGCTGGAATTGCGCAGTTTTTTTGTTCCCCCTTCTTAAATATGTTATCCCAGAGGTGCTACCCCCGTCGCTGACTGGCTCAGCCTTGGCCAGTGGTGGGTCCGTCTTGGAGCCAGCTGGCATTGGCTCTATCGGACATGGGGGAAGCTTCTAGGAGCTTCTCACAGAAACCACCCCTGTAGCCCCCCTGCTACCAAAACCTTGCCACGCAAACCCAATACATGCCTTCATGACAACTTTAGCTTTGAGATTATACTGTACCTGTTTTTCTCTTCAGATGATGTTTAAATTTGATTGATGACTTTTTAATATTACAACTGGAGAACTGACCTTAAATCTTTTCCATAGCCGGTTTAACCAGTTTGTATCGTATACGTGAAAAAACCCAAACAATTTATCTCCCATTGGCTTGATGAGAGGACAACTCCCACTAAGGCATTATCCTTAACTGTTAATCCCAAAGACCAAATACCCTGAGAGAAGATGAGAGACAGCAGTGACATTTCAGGTTTATCTGTACTACTCCAATAATAGGTCTCTGAAAGACCAAACAAACTGAAAATTAAGAGTTAGTTCCCTCTCTACTACTGAAATAAGATCTAGCTGCCAATAAATAAGGATGTGGTTTCACTTAAAGTATTTTGGGTGTAAATATGAATGAAAATGAGACATTTTGATTCATTTGGTTAAAAAAAAAAAGACTGATGGTGAGACACTGTAGTCTGTTGTTCTTGGTATGGACTTTATGGTTTCTTGTGAATATGTGTTGCAAATGCTCTGTTTTGGGAAAGGTACTCACAAATACTTTCAATCAACTGATGTTTATTTACCTAGTCTATTTGAAATCTCTGATAAAATTGTCAACAAAAGTGGCAGTATGTTGGTGTGCATGCTCTCACCTTTCATTTCTCTCACTCTAAATATGTATCTTAGAAAAGTAGTATATAAGAAACCCAGCTGCCAAACAGCTTTAAAAATGCAGGACTCAAGTATTTGAGACACCTCTCCCCCTTCCTTGCCATAGTAGTAGGCCAGGCTCCAGGCTCCATTTTGATTTTTGTTTCCCCAGGTGCACCAGAAACAGTGGAAGGTTTTTCCTAAGCTGACAGGCTATGGCTGCACTGTAAACCACCTGAAGTTACACTCCCAAAGCCTGCTACTGGGAATGTGTGCTTTTATTTCTACATATTCCATGCAAAGTTGAGTTCAGGCTTCCTATAAACTTTAACCACCTTGCTGTAAGCTTTGCCTTGAATCTGGAATGTCTCTTTTCCTTTGTTTTTTGACACTACTACAAACATGGATGAAATGGGCAAAGGCAGCAGACACCTAGCCACACCTCATGATCCCTCGGCAAGAATGCTCTCTGACATGGGGCACGCAAGCCCAATAGCTGCTCTTGCCAAAAAGCAATCTAGAGAGGCAGCAAATTTTGTCACTAGCCCAATCTGAGGGCACTACTGAGCATCAGTGTCTATTTGGGCTTTGAGTTTTTTCTCATTCTTCTACCTGGGTACCTGTGTGAGTCCAAGGCAGAACCTGTTATCTCAATTGTTTTATAAATATGATTCATTCAGAGGAGGTGATTTCTGTATCTAATACTGGTTTGCATTGGAATAGTGACAAGAGGCGCCTGTCCAATTACAGCAGGATCTGCACCAGTTCCTCATTCAATTAATTCTTTAGAGACCTTACAGTTTAGACAGAAGATAAGAGAAAACATGTGGATATAACAAATATGATGGGAAAAATTACAAAATAATGGTGAGCCTGTAGTACTCAGGCTCTTTGATCTTCCTAAGGAAACAAAATGCACCTTTATTTTCAAATTTGAAATTATTGTATAGGCAGTATAGTTACTGTGTGTTGCCATATAGATAGTATACTTTTTGTTGCTGCAGATGCTGGAACACTTCCTAAAGACTCTTTAGTTTCCATCATTTTAGGGGTCATCATGATAATTTTTTTTACAATATTGAGCTGGAAAGTACTATGCCAGTCATAAGTTTAACCAACTTTTTATCTTATTTATCTAAATATGCAAACATTTCTTTTCTTCTGTGTAGAATTTCTGCCTTTGATTTTTTTCTCTGCATAGTCAACTAGCAGCAGACATAAAGTTCCCAACTTTTGACCTTTTGAGGTATTTCTTCTTTTCAGAGTATGATGATTAGACTTTGCAAAGCTTTATATTTGTTTATTGTAGAATGCAACAGAGAACATTCAACATATTTTCAATTTTCATTCAACGTACTTAATTAAAGTGAAATGGCATTGAAAACATGCAGTGAAGTTTTTGAGTTCAAGGAAGGGAAACAGTTTCTTTTGATATGTATTTTTAAATTAGATTCTGTCTACTTGTTGTTTTTACACTTCTACCTGAGTAATGCTGACAGCATATAAATTTGGGATTTAATGGATTAGACCTTGGGTATCCCTCTCAGACCATGCTTTCCCAGTTACTTTCTGACCCATTGCAATCTAAAAGAATGAAGTTATTGAAGTCTGTAGGTAAGATCATCTCATTTGACACTACGGGGACAGCCACATTCTTTTGGGGATCCTCGGCAGAATAATGATGGCGCTGGGTTGTAGTTACAATGAAAGCTTTATTTTTTTAATAGAATGTTATGATTAGCACAGCATAGAATTTTATGATCAGGGTAGCACAGGATTTTTATAAGCAGAATCAGTGTAGCACAATTTTATAAGTAGTGTAGCACAGAATTTTATAGCACAGCTTAGCTTATGGTTCCTAATCACCTGGACCCTCTGCAGATCAGGTCAAATCTTAATACTTGCTGTATCAGTATAACAATCATAATCTAGACTCGAAAACAGGTAGAAGAATATGAGTCACTCACTCAGTCCTCGGAGGAAACAGACGATGGTGGAGGCATCCCTGACCAGCGGGGGATGACAGGTTTTGCCATCCAGCAGCTATTCCAGTCCAAGTCCCACTCGGGAGTTGTAACTGTGAAATTTTATAGACAGTGCTCTGTGTGCTGTTATGCTTCCCTGTTCTGTGACACGGTCATCACAGCCTGGTTGGCCAGGTGCCCAGGACCTTCAAGGCTGGTAAGGAGGGAAGAAGTCAGCCTGACTACCAGGAACCTTGAGGTCGATAGGGAGGGGGAGAAGAAATCTGGTGCACAGGACCTTCAGGACCTGAGGAGGAAGGGAAAGGGGACTGATACGTGACCAGCTCATTCACAGAGAATGGCCATTTGCCTTATAAGATGGTGTTACTTATGCTAACCATATTACCAGGGGTCAGGAGCAGGGGGTACCAGTCACAGATCGGGAGGAATAACCATGGCAATAACATTTGTGACACTGGACCATCTCTCATGAAGTAGCAGTTATCTCTACGACTCTGAACAACACTGTCTAACTAGTCTTTCTAAGATCTTTTGAATTTATTGTGCATTTTCCCAATAGGAACTTAGAAAAGTGAGCTCTGATTTTCAAAGCCAACCTCCATAGTTAGGGAAAACAAAAGTATGCCAGAATTTAATTTTGATGAAAATGTTAGTGTTTAATACTGTTCAACTGAGTACAGAGCTTAGTCTACATGAATTCCTTTTTTCAGTATGTAGTTCTCTTTAAATATTATTAGAAAGACCTATCTTTTAAAGTGCATTTTACCCCAGCACAAAAGAATTTAGTCTCAGCATTCCTCACAGTCATTCAACCCAAAACATTGTCATTGGCTTCTTAATTTTAATTGCCTTTAATTTTTGTTCTGAATTTTATGACAGTGACAGATTGTAACCTTTGGATAAATGTTCTTACCTTTTTGCATGCTTTTAGTGCTATGTCAAAGGAACATAAATCCTGAAAATGGTACTTCTTTAAACTTTGCTGGAATTATAATATTGGACAAACTTTCTTTGCTGTGCTGCAAAATGCAGAATGCTCTAAGTAGTGACTCATCACAGCAGGTGCTTTAGCCTGCAAAGTCACTTGGTACTCTCAGCGCTGCACCCTGCAGGGGTGAGAAAACCAGCTGGTTTCAGGTGACAAAAACATGACTTTTGACACTTTTGTCAAAACTATGAGAAAAAAAGGTGCCTTTATTTGAGAAAATTTTGCTACGGGAGCTCTAGATTCTGTGCTATTCAGGTATTTAAAAAACCAATCTTTTCATATTCTGAATTTTCTATTTTCCTGTGGATGGATTCATGTCCTTGTAAATATTTAACTGAGAAACTAAGATAAATATTGAGCTCTATTCAGGGGAAGGTAAAGAGAGTAGATTGAAGCAAAAGAGTGCAGCACTTCAAATTAACTGTGTACTAAACTCAAACCACAATTTTATTCCACTAATGGCTGAGATGTGTAAAAGCAAAATGAAGTGCTTGCATTAAAGCAGAATAGGAGATGGTTTTTACAATGTTTAGCAGCTAATGTATTCTTTTCTGACATGTCCCCTTCTATTAGATTGTTCCAATGAGAAATATTAAAACTGTATTATGATTTCTATGAGTATTCATGGCAATCGTTTTTGGCATTTCAGCATAGATAAGAAAAGTTTTGTGCATTTACAGTAAGTTAAGAGCATGGACAATGACAAAGCTAAGTTACCATTATCATCAATTTTTTGAATCTTCTGTTGGGCTTTTGGTGGGAAGCTAATGAGGAATTAACATTCTCCTATTATTCTTCCCATCCTGGCTCACAAGCTGCAAATGAACTTGGTGTACCTCTCTTCAGAAGTCTGTCAATCACATGATTACATCCCTTGAATACTGAAATTCAAGATGAACTGACAATCACACTTCCCAGGTTGGAAGGTCACCTTTATTTTACATGGTGTGCTACATGGCAGTGGAAGCATACACATCTGCCAAGCTGATGGATGTCTGCCCACTCCCAAGATAGCAACCCAGTTTTGCTAGGATACAGATGGCAGCTGAAGATGCATTGCATACCCATCACTGCAGGGGCACAAATTCCACCCCCCGGGAAAGCTTTGTAGCTTTATCACCATGTGCCTGTTTGTACTTGATCATACTTCTGTTTGCATCAGAAAGACAACATGGTAAAGTGAAAAAGGCAAAAGATGCTCTGGCACTTGACACAGCAAAATAAATTTGTTGTGATGGGCTTCTGGAATACTTGTCAGCCCACGTGCTGGAGCCTATGTAAATGTGAATCCCAAATTTCTGTATACAGCATAGGCAGCCAACCTCCAAGCAGACCTTGTTAACCCAGGGTTCACTCAGAGGCAAGAACTTCAAGGGAAACAAGTCCAAATCACAGGGCTGAACTCACGCTAAAAGGCCAGTGAAAAACCAAAGGTGTGTGCGCTGACCATTGCCCTAGGGTGATGTTTGCACACTATTACATGGTGCAGAATAAGAGCTATGATTTTAGACACCATGTCTTTGCAGAGTGATGTTATCAAGCTGCCTGTGCAGTGCTTGAAAAGGGGTAGGCAGCCAGTGCTCCGTCAGGATTACCATGCTCTTCCCGTTCTCCTTTTGGGTGTTTCATGCACCTGCTTTCTTATCATATACATGCTCTGCATGCTTTTTCTCTGCCTTTTTATCATAAAACTGTAGAGTGCTTATCCTTTATTTCCACTCATGGTTTCTTGGGGTTACAATATTAATTGTAATTAATTATCACTTCTCTGCTTTGATTGCTGAATGAGATTTGGCCACAAGGGAAAGGATGAACATTATCTTTTGAAGAACGCAAGAAATGTTACTATTGTATCAGTCCCGTGAAGGTGGCAAGAGAGACTTCAACCAATGCTCAAAATGAACTGCAATTTTCCCAGTTATTTCTTCCCAGCATTTATCTGTCATTCAGCTTGGTTGAGCACTATACATTACAAGTGCTGGGTTTCACATCTTCGGTAATCGTTGACATGACTGAAATAAGAGTCTTGTATTTCCTTTCCTTTTTGAGCTCCTAAAATGAAGAATAATGTGTGCTTCCACTCTCTGTAGATCCAAATAACAGTAAAGGTAAACAAGCATGGGCTGAGGTTAGTGGCCCCACTAGGTGAGCTATAAATCAAAGGTACTGACCCATTTGGGTCATTAAAATCCCATGATCCTTTGTGTGCATGGAGAGGTTTAGAGCTATGGTTCAAAGTTTCTGTATTCCACAATGCTTCAGGCAATTTCTGACATTTTTCACTAAGATGACAACTAACCAAGATGTCAGCTGGAAAGTATTTAAAGAACACTAACTTCTTTGACAAAAACAAAATATCAGCATTCATAACTTTTTTTTCTTTTACCATTTTCCATTCTGTGAGCAAATTTGCAGGATTTTTCTGCCTTCTATTATTAATTTTAGGAAAAAGACAAAGCTCTCAACTGCTTTAGGTCATTTTCCAGGTAGAATAGCTCTAGCGATAACCTTAGTTTTTTGGCTCTGCCATGTTAAAACTCACATCAGGGATTCTGATCTGCCACAAATGGTCTCTGAATACCAAGTGGGTAGACTGTGGACCACCCCAAAGATTGGTGAGCTTTGGAGGCAGAGTTGGTGGAAGATAGCCAAGCTGTTGCTGGCTACAAAGAGCCTGCTGACTATATCTCTGAATAACTGCTGATGCTTACCTCTGTCCTACAAATTCAAATGTGAATCTTCATTTCAACTAAAATAGAAGAAATATGAGAAAGTGACAATGACAGTTACATGAGATTTTACCAGAAGGAATTTAAATAATTGTTAGGTTTTAGAATGATGTTATTTGTAATCAGCTCTGACCTATTTTTAACTGTTTCTGAATTAATTTTCCCATTATATCCCTCTGACATATTATTCAAATAAACTCATTAAATGAAGTTATTTCTCATGGAATGAGAAGAGTCCTCACACTGTGAAATTCTGCCATTTTCTTCCATGGGACAGAAATTCTGCCTTTGGACTGTTACCATGTAAAGCAGTGCTGCTCTCTTTGACCTGTTTCTGAGCTTGTGATACCTGGCTTCTATCTGGTATATATTACACTTTTAAAATAAAGAGAACATGTCTGTTTAGTTGAGGTAAGTACCATGAGAGTATTCAAGTGAGCATATTATACAGAGTGATCTTCTGTGTTTTTCTCTTGTGGTATTTTTACTCTTGTTCTTGGATTATTGCAAACTCTGGTGTCAATTCTCTTTATGTTAAACATAAACCCAAATGATTATATATACTTTCAGTGAAAGAAGCCTGGCAACAACAGGATGAACAAATTTAAGCAACTCATATAAGGTACGTCCCTCTTTCCACAGAAACTTTAGAAACCTTCCTGCAGCAGACACGGCCCTTGATTTCTTGCAGTTGAAGGCACACCACATCAAACCAAAATCATAAGCAATTTAGCTTAAGGTAAATGAGAAAAATGACAACACATGAAGTTGAGATTTTCATCACTCATGCTTATAAAAGATGCTATGATATTTTTCACAAATGGTCTAACATTACTCTTCTTCCAAATTTGTATTACAATACTAGAACCAAAACTTCCATATATATATATATGTATAGATATATATAACCTTTGAGATTTCAATGATTTCAGTTAGACAGTTCCCTTTCTATGAATCTGATCTGTCGGTTTGCTTAATTCACAGCTGTTGCATTCTGGCAACATAATCTTGCAAGATAGGATATACTTTACTACATGTTGCTATTCCACATACCAGATAAATGTGGAGAATGGGATTTACCCACTTGATTTTAGATTTCTACCTGAAGCTGAAGTTAGGCTCCCCTTATGGGGTTCTGGGGAAAATGGACCCTTTTGGGGTACAGCTCTTCTGACACACTTCTTCTGACTTACTTTAGCTGTCTACATGAGAATGAAGTTAATGGTCCATAAGCTCACGGCATCACAAATGCAGACATATAAAACACAGATATCTATATTCAGTTTAATGAATTATGCCAGCGCACAGTGGGGACTGGAGGCTCCTTGAGGTTGGTTGCAGGGTGCAGGCAGTGGAGGCTCCCCGGGGCAGCAGGGCAAGGCATGGCGGCGAGGGCCAGTCCCACCACCCCAGCCAGGAGCAGGGCAGCCAGGGGACACTGAAGGCCATCCCAGCTCCAGGCATCCTCGGGCACCTCCCTGGGGATAGGACAAGGTGGGCTAGGACATGGGCCCACAGGTGGGGTTCGTGTTCCACATCAACAGAGGACATGGTCTAGCATGGGCATTGCTGTGCAGCATCTGGAGCAGAGCTCAGGAGGGCGACAAGCAGGGGCGCCCCAGCATAAAAGCAGGTTCTAAGCAAAAGCAGTTTCAAAATGCATGCAAATGCTAAAGCCCTATGAATATTTTATTTTTCTGGAACAAATGTGGGGTTTGTGGTTACTTTATGGAATCTTCTTTATCTTTTCAACCTGAGGCTTCTCCCTGTTAAAATAAAGACTGCATGACATTTAACAGCTGAGACACCTCCTATGAAAAGTGTTTGCAGCTGAAGTTAATTTCTGATGCATCTTAAATAGGTAGGAATTTTTGTTTAAGAGAATTTGTTATTTAATTAACCTGTCACTACAAAAACCTAATAGACAAGACTGAAATTTATTTAACAAAGGGAATAATGATTAATTCTATGTCTGCAAAGTATTTCTTCTCCTGCAGGCTCTGGAAACACTTTGGAGACTGCTAGCCCAGTCTGAACTAGCAGTAGGACTCTTTTACATCACTATGTTTATAAGCAATCACAGCAGTCTTTCTGCACTAGCAAAGCTACAAATGAGGTTTTTTTGTTGGTTTTTTTTAAAAAGGAAAAAAATACAACTTCAGTTTTAACAGCAGGGAAGAATTTGATTTTCAGTAAACTGGAAATTTAGGAGCAGCAATGGTCTTAATACATTGAAAAGTATTACTGAGACATACTTACATTGTTAACAAGAATTTGTGATGAAGAAGCTGAAAGTTTATTAAATATGTGAAATATAATCCTTCAACATCATCCAGTCCACCTATGTATATGGGACTGTTGAACATATAGAAATCTGGCTCTGTTTCCCTGCTTTTGACACCCAAACTGCTTTCCTGCCTTCAGCCATATCAGATCTACTCCTTATTCCCCATATCCATCACACACTGTATTCTTACATTCTTGCATAGGTCCCACTTCCTGTTTACAGAATCACCTAATTTTCATAAGGATGCTATTCTGATAGCCATGAGAAAAATAAAAAAAAAATTAGACATATATATACATATATATGTATATTTTAAACAGCTTTCTGGTCTCTGCAGCAACTCCAGTTTTTGAAACAATACCTAAAAAATTAGTAGTATTAAAAAAGCACAATAGCAAGAGTTCTGGAACAGTAACTTAATGCTAGCTACAGCCTAGATTTACCTTTCCTCTCCTGTCCTGAATCAAGTCTCTTTGTGGTGGGTTGACCCTGGCTGGACGCCAGGTGCCCACCAAAGCTGCTCTATCACTCCCCCTCCTCAACAGGACAGGGGAGAGAAAATGTAACGAAAGGCTCAGGGGTCGAGATAGGGACTAGATCACTCACCAATTACCATCATGGGCAAAACAGACTCAACTTGGGGAAAGGAGCTTAATTTATTATCAATCCAATCAAAGAAGGGTAATGAGAAATACAACCAAGTCTTTAAAGACCTTCCCCCCACCCCTCCCTTCTTCCCGGGCTCAACTTCACTCCTGATTATTCTCTACCTCCTCCCCCCCGAGCGATGCAGGGGAACAGGGAATGGGGGCTGTGGTCAGTTCATCACACCTTGTTTGTGCCACTCATTCCCCCTCAGGGGGAGGACTCCTCACGCCCTTCCCCTCCTCCAGCGTGGGGTCCCTCCCATGGCAGACAGTCCTCCATGAAATTATCCAATGTGGGTCCTTCCCACGGGCCACAGTTCTTCATGAACTGCTCCAGGGTGGGTCCTTTCCATGGGGTGCGGTCCTTCAGCAACAGACTGCTCCAGCATGGGTCCCCCACAGGGTCACAAGTCCTGCCAGCAAACCTGCTCCAGCGTGGGCTCCTCTCTCCATGGGGCCACAGGTCCTGCCAGGAGCCTGCTCCAGCACAGGCTTCCCACGGGGTCACAGCCTCCTTTGGGTGAATCCACCTGCTCTGGCGTGGGGTCCTCCACAGGCTGCAGGTGGATATCTGCTCCACCATGGACCTCCATGGGCTGCAGGGGGACAGCCTGCCTCACCATGGTCTTCACCACGGGCTGCAGGGGAATCTCTGCTCTGGCGCCTGGAGCACCTCCTCCCCCTCCTTCTTCACTGACCTTGGTGTCTGCAGAGTTGTTCCTCTCACATATTCTCACTCCACTCTCCACCTGCGACTGCCCAGTTGTTTTTTTTTTTTTCTTTTGTTCCCCCTTCTTAAATATGTTATCCCAGAGGTGCTACCCCCGTCGCTGACTGGCTCGGCCTTGGCCAGTGGTGGGTCCGTCTTGGAGCCGGCTGGCATTGGCTCTATCGGACATGGGGGAAGCTTCTAGGAGCTTCTCACAGAAGCC
Organism: Fregata magnificens; assembly: GCA_013389945.1. NCBI lineage: Eukaryota > Metazoa > Chordata > Aves > Suliformes > Fregatidae > Fregata > Fregata magnificens. The sequence goes on from WAAD01042329.1 coordinate 123,349, forward strand.
ACCCCTGTAGCCCCCCTGCTACCAAAACCTTGCCACGCAAACCCAACACATTGTTCCACCTCTCTGTCCCCACTCTCCTGAGTATGTTTTCTGCAGCAGTCTTTCAAGTACTGTCCAAAGGAGCAAAAAAAAGCTTGTTTTAAAATTGATTTCTTGCAAAGCTGTAGGCCATTCATGGGTAAGTCATTTGTTGAATAAAGTTTGGTCTCCTAATTTGCCTTTCACACAAAACAGAAATTTATGCAACCTTTTGGAATCTCCTGGGCTTATTCCCACAATGAAGCTATCTTTACTATTGATCATTTTTACAGAAACACTTGATTTCTTTTCTTCAGACAATGTTTATGAAAGTACATAGTAGCCCAAGGGCTAGATCAAGTACAGCAAATGAGCAGCTAGGCTTCCTCTACAGTGAATGACTTGCATCAAAATGACATTCAGCTCCCCTCACCAAATACACACACACAGAGAACTGTCTAAAATTAGACAGTTTGGAAATACCGAGCATGAAGCATGCCTAGGCAACCCTGAAACGTCAGTTCCTGGCTGAAGGCAAATGCATTTTTGCCCGCAAGATCCGAAACCTAGATTCTGTCCCTGACGTGAGTTTTCTGAACGAATGGCTGGGACCTGCCTTTTCCTTTGGAAATAGACCCTTACTGCATAATAGCTTACAGGTCAGAGAAAACAAGACTTTAAAGGGACTCACAGATACATCCAGCACATCCCAGGAGATTGCACTAATCAGGAGACCAGGCTTGATGCTGTTACAGTTGTGCCATGGTGCGCTGATATCCAGTGAAGCTGAGTTAGCAGTATAAGGAGGTGTCTTAGCCTTGATCATGTATATGATTTTAGTTCTGTTCTGATTAATATATGAAATTAATTGCTTATGTGACACCTATTGTAAAATTATCTTTTTATCATTTTCCCGTAAACATGCTATGCCTGATAGGGTTTGTTGCATTATCCTCCCTTTCAAAAAAAAAAAAAAAAGTGTTGATAATAAGTGGAAGTGGACCCTTTATGGAATTAAATCTTTAGATGGCCCTCTATGGAATACAGAGTATATCTCCATTAGGTGAGTAGGAGGAAAGGAACAATGTAACACCTGTACTGAGCTAATTTGCATGTTTGACCCATTTCTATGAGCAGAGTGTTTAATAGCCAACCTGCTGCAGGAGAATTCTACAGATGATGAATTAACAATGCCCTGTCAGCATTCTCTAATAATATTGTGTTAAATCCCTGCCCTAAATTCACACTGCATGGAGATAAATACCACTGCCACCATCTTTTTTATATTTAATAATTATTCTGCTACTGTAGGTACAGATATGTGAACAGGATTTAAACTCTCCTTTTTTCTTTTTCCTTTTTTTTTTTTTTTTTCCAAATAGCTACTGAGAAGGACACATTTTGATTTAAGGACCCTATCTGAACTAGTTAAATGTCAGTAATAAGGAAAGTTATGGTTACCAGTTCTATGGCTTTTTGTTTGTTTGTTTTACAGTAAATTACTTTGAAAAGAAGAATGACTGCAAAGTGTTAAAGCTGACCTCTGTGTCCTTGTCTGTGCACGTGTGTGTGTGTGTGTGCGCGCGCGCATGCGCTCTTTGGCAAAATAATGCCAATTAGCTGGAGGGAGATGAAAAACAAAAAAATTCTCAGGATTAGAACTTCAAGAAGAGTATTTTAAAAGCATCTCCTCTGCCCTACTTAACTGATAAAGAATAGTCAGAAGTGATTTTAGAGCTAAGGCTAAAAGTTGAACTATACAGACATCCACCAGCACTGACATTCAGCTCTCACAGAGGTTTCACCAAAGTGCAGGGAAGGTTTTGTGCACATTCAACTTGCTGGCTTGGAAAAACATAAATAATTATGTATAAAATGAAGGCAAATTAAGCTTGCAAATTGCATTGTAAAGTCTCCAGCTCCAACATAATTTCTATTGTATTTTCTGTGACTAAGTTACAGTAGATTGCAGCTGGAGACAAATTTTTACAGACGTGGTGTAGGTGTCTGTGGGTGCCTGTATATATATCTATGTCCAGTTTTTGACAAAATTCTGCTTTTTTAAAAAGGGTTAAATTGGGAGTCCTTTCTGGCTGGTAACGTTTTATTTCAAATTAGACATTTCATAGCACCTTTAAATTTACTGAAAATTAAAAAGACATATAGTATTAGTACCACTTACTTTAACTGTTCTATTTGACCCTGCAACCTTGGAAGTTTATGGCTGTCCCAAAAAGTTACACTGGTAACTGTGTGTTAGACTAGAAAGGATGAAAATTGAAAGAACCTTCAACCTTCTGGGTTGTCTTTTATTATCCACCTGTGGGTTGTAATCCATAGTTGAGAAATATAAAACTTCAGTGCTTGTTATAGGGTGATGAGGGCAGAAACTGGATCTCTAGGCACTGATTCAGAGAAGCATACTACTAGATGGCGTAGGCATTCAGCATGCATTTATATTTTGGGGTCTTAACACAGAAATATTCCAGTTACTGTGTGTATTTTTTCCTTTTCTTTTAGTGTTTGAAAGCTGGTCTAAATAACATATTTATTTTCTTTCCAAATTTTGATCAAGAATTTCTTTAGGTTTTACTTTATAATTAGTTATATGACCCAGAAGATGTGTTTTGATTCATGCTGAATTGCTCAACTTATTGGCCATCTGAGAGGTTCAGCATGTTTCCTTGTTTGTTTTGAACGGGGCATACTCAGTTAGCACATCAGGTCAGTTGAACATAGATGGAGTTGATCTATCCAGAAAAAGGAAACTGCAAAAAAAATGCTGTGAGATGAAGTCACCTTAATCCACTGTATTGACTGATCCAGCCAGTAAGATGTAACAGCCCCTAAAACCAAAACATCATAGAAAATATTTATGAAGTGAAATCCTACATCTGGTCCAAGTATTCCTTACAGGGAAGATTTTTAGTGGAACTCCAGCAATGCTTTAACAAAAGTGTGGGCAGTTTTACAGACTGGTATATATACATAGAATGATTCAGTTTCCAAATCCAGGGTAAGGGTGTAGAAAATGGATGCAGTAGAAACTTTGAAATTGGTTATACAAAGCCCTGAAGATGCACTGGGACTTTCTTACATGTTTTACTAATATTTTGTTCTGTCATTTGGAGCAAATTATTGCATTTTTGTTTTAATATACCTTTGAAAATACGTAAAATACTTGAACCAGTGTCAGAGACAACCTGGCACGTACCACTAAAACAAAATTTGCTCTTGCCTAGCAACTTGACATCAAGTGAATTCTTTCCTTCCTTGTGAGGTACCACAGAAAGGAGGATTACAGATAAGCCTTGGAGACTAGAGATGTCAACAGAACACTACATGCAGACTGGGGTACAAGTCTACTTGCGGACTGCTCTCTCAGTTGAATCCCAAAATAAGCAGGGAGGTAGTGAAACTGTAGTAGATAGGATGTAAGGGATGACATTGTGGTTTTTAGCACACATAGAAAACAGCAGATGGCAACTCTATTCTGCATAAATTAAGGAACATGGACTTTGGGAGACACAGAAAATAAATTTTTAAAAGTCAAGGCAAAAAAAGATGAGTGAGTGCAGGGATATATTAGCAAGTTGCAGAAAGATCCATTGTTGCACAGTGGATGTTGAGAGAGGTGCACAAAAATTCACAAGCAGAGCTCATAGTTCATGGCACATATCAATGCTAACAGTGAAGGTTACTTTGGGAAAAAAATAAAATCAAAAGGAGAGAGGCAGAGAGGCAGAGACAGAGAGAAAAGAAAAGGGAAAACTTTCCTCAGTGGCCAGTGGGAAGAGAAGTGATGGGGGTTCCCAGGTAAGCAGCCACCCCAGGGCTCCCCTCCAGTGCAGCAGGGCTCCCCTGTAACAGTCTCCTGCAGAAATGAGACAGGTTTCATCAGAACCTGCTCAAACTCCTGTTGGTGGTTCCTGCTTATGATGCTCTTATCTCTGACGGGCACCTGCAGGGTGTTGCATCCTCACTGACTGCTACGTTCAGTGAAAGTGTATTATTGGATCTCTAATGTCCCCCAAAGTCCCAACCAAGGGGAAAGGGGGCAAAGATGGAATGTTTCTCCTGCCTGCCACAGTTGCTTCCTATGAGAACCTGCCACAGCCATATCACCAGCTTCACCGAGGCAAGGCCACGAGAACAACAGCCTGAGAGCAAAACCGTGAGATCAAGGAGGGGAGAGTCCTGCCCCAGGGCCCAGGGAGACCCTGCTCAAGTGGCTGGGGTGACAGACACCCCCCCACTGCCGGGGGAAGGCAGGCTGCACACCTGCAAACAGGAGGCTCTCAGCAGCACAAAGGCTAAGGCATCCAAAGCACTCTGCAGAGGCATGCATAGAGCAAATTAGCACCGAATATCACCATTGTGTGATGAGGCTGTAAAGTATAAAAATCCTTTCCTGAGCTGTGAGTCATAAAACAATTTTGTTGGTGCAGCCATTCATCAGCCTCAGTTTTCTAAAATTAGATACTTGGGATCCAAATCAGCAGAACATTTTCTACATGTGCATGGAATTCAGGCAAAGCTTTAGATGCAAAATTTATTTATTCTTTTCCTTGTCTTTAGGACCATCATAATTTACTCAGCTTGTGAAAGTTTTAGAACATCTTGAAAGACAATGGAATAATTCAGAAAAAAAATCATTTTTTTGAGAGCATTCAGTATTCAGACACTTTTGAATTTCTTTTAGCAAAAAGCTTCCATAGTTAATATGATTTTACTTTAAACTTTTTAGACTTTTAGTATCCTCTATCACCATTAATATCATAATTCAGAGTATGTTATATTCTAATCTATGTGCTCTTCCAGTGTTTTGAAGTAATTAAAGAGCAGTATAATATTTACTCTGGAAAGTCCAAGATGTCCTCTTCATTTCTTTGTAAACAAAGGTAAACAGCTCTATTCTTTATGTAGCTCCAGAGTAACCTTCAGTAAAAAGAAAATTAAAAAGAAAAAACAACAAAAAAAAAAACCCCAAACAAAAAAACCCAGAAGCTGACATACTCCCTCAATTTCATTTATTTGCATTTCATTCAAATAAATGCTTCGTTCTCAGCCATTAGCATGTCCACTTGAAATATAGCTTTGTTGCTCTCTATTCATCCAAATTACCACTTTTACATGCTAGCCATTTAGAATCTTTAGAGATTCTTGGTTTTGGCAACCTTTGTCCAAAAACCAAATTAGGAACATATAAGCAAGATAGATGCATATGCTGAGAAATGCAGATTAAAACGAGACAATTGCGTTTACACCAGTGTATAGCAATATTTCAGATTGTCATTTTTGCTGATATTTATATCCACAATGATCTCTGCATATGACTCATAGTTAACACACTGTCTTGATGCCAGCTATCTTTTTATGCAGGTTTGAAGGTGACTTCTTAGCTTTCCCATGTGCAGAGCTACCTATAAAAATGTCTATGAATTTTTTTACATTTATGATAAATTTGACTGCATTTTCAGAAGAGAGCTCATTTTTATTGCTGTTGGGTGAGCTAATTTTAAACATGGTGCTACTGCCTTCTAATAAAATTTTATCTTTTTCTGCTACTTCTCCTTTCTGAGCTTCTTTTTGGATTTTCAGGCACCAATAGAATGCCTTTTTTTCACATTAATTTTTCATTTGAAAGAGGACATGAGAAAAAACAAAATGGTATTTTAAATGTTTTTGTATTTAATATCTGTAGAAGACAGTCAACAAATCTGTAAGTACCTATACAAAAATCTATAGCTTTCTCTTGTGAATGCAGCAATTAGAAAAAATAAAACCCGAATGAATGAAAAGATGTTTTTCCTAAGGCTTATGAATGGTTAGAAACATGAAAGCATGCACAAAGCAGAAAAAAACCCCGCCTGTAATGCTACCTAGACCACAGATTCAGCAAGGATTTAGTCACAAAGATTGATGAACTATTTGAGTTGTTGTCACTGCCAATGGATATCAAAAACCTGTTTAACTGAGATTTTCCCAACTGTGCCTTCAGAGGTTTTCCTTGCTTTCTGTCTTCAAATTCACATTGTGTTTTCAAAAGTATGGTTGCAATGCCCATTTCTGCATTGTAAGGCAGAACAGCAATGTACTGGTGGTACAAATGTATTGTGGTACAATACAGATTTGCTGCAAGGCTTTATAAGATAACGGGGAACTTCTAATGAGCTCCATTTATCACTTTGAAGTGAAAAATTCACCTACAGCACAGGGAGAGAAAATACTAAACTCTTGTTATAATATTAAAAAAAAAAAAAAAGAAGAAAACTCAATTGGTCTTGAACTCTTGTCTCAAGCAGTAAGAAGAATCAATTACGTGTTCTATAGAGTCTACAGTTTAAATGCAGAACCACAAAGAAATGCTCAGTTTAACTCCAGATGAGTTGGTATTTCTACACAGCAAAACGTAGAGACTGTGGCTAGCACTCCTGGGTATATCATGTAGGAAGCAGCTTTGGGGTTTTTTTCTTCCAAAACCTGCATAGTGTGTTACAGATGTACCTATAAGCTTCTACGTGTTTGGTGAGTTTGCTACACGACTGACATATCAATGGCTACTTCACATTACCCCCAAAAGCCAAGAGTCAATAACAGGGCTGGCATTATTTATTATCATCAACACGGATCACACAAAGTACACCTTCAGCAAATGTGCAGATGATATCAAATTAAGGATGACACAAGAAAAGGCAGAGCTTAGTCCAGAAGGACCTTGATAAATTTGAGGACTAATCTAACAGAAAGTTCCTGACATTCAACAAGGAGTGTGAAGTCCTATGCCCAAGGGTGCAATAATCCCCTGCGTGGGCACAGGCTGTGGGGCAGCTGGCTGAGCAGCAGCCCTGCTGAAGGACCACCACAATTATTGCAAGCCACATAGTGGCTACATTGGAAAAACTGAGAAAAGTTGTTATCCCTCTGTCCCACTAGAGGAGATCCAGCCAAAGTCTCCCAAGAGGATGAGGGCCCTTGACCTACAAGGAGAGGTTGGGAGAACTGAACTTGTTTAATTTGGCCAAGACAGGGTAAAGAGGTGATTTCCTAACAAAGCCACAAGTCTTTGAAGGGGAGTTACAAAGAGAAGAGAGCCAAACTCTCTTGTGAGACAACAAGTAGTCATGGGTACAAGCTGCAGCTTGGAAGGTTTTACTGGATTTAGGGAAACTCTTTTTTCTTAGGGGAATAGTTCACCATTTGAATGGGTGACTCAGACAGGTCATGGATCATCCATCCTTGGAGGTCTTCAAGACTCATCTAACAATGCTTTTGCACACCTGTTCTTCTGTCAGCAATAGTTTTGCTTTGAGCAGGAAGCTTGCCCAGGTGGCCACCAGACCTCTCTTCCAGTTATCTATCATTCTACAATCCTGTGTTAACATGATTATGGAGCTACCTAGTTTAAATTCTAAATTCTAAGCAGGTCTGGTACCACCCATTACTGAGATTCCCCCACATTACCATGGTTCATGCTTCCTAATTATTTTGCCCCATTATGAACTAAGCATTGCCACTGTAGGCTTTGTCTTGGGTCTGAACTTTTTGTTTCAAATTTTTCAGCTAAAAGACTTTTCTTTTTCAAAGGGGAAACTAAGGCGAAAGTTGTTCCTTTTCCCAAGTAAATGAAGGAATGCTGACAGCAGTTTTTTGAAACTATCCATGTTTTGGAGCACAGATATGAAAATGATAGCAGGATGCATGTTTTAAGAGGATTTTTTTAAAATACCCAAATTAGCCAGATTGTTAACTTTTCCCAAACATACAAGCCAGTCACAAAAGAGACTTGGTAAGCTAAAAATTCAGGTGGTATTATATGCAACAGAACAAATACCATCTCAAACCTGTAGAAAGCTAACAAGCAGTTGCAGCTCCAGGACTGCTGTGGACAAGACTGGTCAGGATAAAGGGCCACTTTAGCTTTGTATACAGGCTATGTCTATATTAGCAAATAAAGCCCAGGCTTAGGGTTGATCCTTCTCTCACAATCATCCATGTGGTTTTTTGACCCATATCAGTTAACATTCTCCTATTTATTGCTGGGGCTCTGAGCACCATTTCCAACACCCAGTATGAGATTGATCCAAGCCTGACTCCTGAGACGAAGATCTTAGCATGTAATCCACAAAGAAATTAATCATTCTGATTGAGAGCTGAGTTTAATGGTGTGCAGTAAGTATGGCATGGGGCCACATAATTAACAAGACAAGAAAATGTTGAAGAGCATAGCTATGCTGTTCACAAATAAGCTGTGCTAGTTCGTGTGGTAAAGAAGATAATATACGAGCATATAGCTAAGGAAGTGAAGCATAAACACAAGGGACTGAAGTATCACAGGCAATCTTCAAACTGGCATCCCTATTTGAATTTGGAGTCTTAATTAAGTTTTTTTATGTAGTAAACCTATTCCTTTTTCTTATTCTGGCCTGGTTTCCTTCTACCTCCCTGCTGCAGAGCTTTGGGATGAGAGGATATAAAACTCACGAAAGAAAAGCCCCCAGAAGCAGGAAATTAGCTTCCAAGAGTTAGACTCTATCCAGCACTATGAAGTTTTCTTAAAGACTGAAACAAGGAGAAGAGTCAGAACATGCTTTCACATTGCAGTCCTGTCCTGGACTGAGTTGGTTACACTTATTTTTCCTATTTCCTGTGTGAGCAGTGCCTTCCCTTCCTCCTGCATTTGTATATGAATCAGGGTGTCATACATTGTTGATGCTGAAATCCACCTCAAGTTCACAACTACCTTCTGTCCCTACCTCCTTACCAGCCTCTCTAGCTTTGACAATATCAACATTGCAGTACATAAATCCCCTGTATATTGAAAAGCAAAAGTGTAAATTTAATGCTTAAAAACCTTTGCAGCCACTGGAAATTCTGCTCTTTGTCTCAGTGAGACTATGTCCTCCTGAATAAGTAAGACAGTCTGGCCTGTTAGTTCTAATAATCTTTTTCATAATTAATAATTAAGAGTTTTCTAAAAGATAATTTAAGTGATCACAGAATTTCCAGTTCGCTGCATCACATGGGCACTGCAAACAGAAAGTCTTACACTGATTGTGTAAAGGTGTTTTTAATACTTGTTTATTAAGCCGACATAGTTTATCATTGATACTTACAAAACATTTCCTTGGCAGAAATTAAGTCTAGGTTGCCATGAGACACTTAAAACACGTTTCTGTCATGAACTATCCTTGGCTTTCTCTGTACATATTTAATCAGCAGAGACACACAGATTTAGGCTGGCCTGGCTTATAGCCACATACCATTGGAATAGGGCCTAGTGTTGGAAACCAAACTTTCTGACCAAAGTCAGCTTGAGTGAGAAATCATTAGTTTTTGACTCCTGGCAGACTAATTGGTGTGTATGGAGCTCCATAATAATTTGTCTATATTGATCCTGTCTATGCTGTGTGAATTTCTAATCTAATATCTTGGGAATCCCTGTGTTGTGCTCTGTTTAGCTGTGTAGGTGTGCTTGCTATTTGCTGCAGAGCTTTTGCAGTGATGGCCATTCTGCATAGTTTCAGGCAACGGTATTGGGGAGCAAGAATAAAGAGGCGCTCCAGGGACGACACATCTGTGATCAGCCGGCTCTATCAAAATTTCCAGGCAGCAGTATATATGAGTACTTCAACTGCTTGTCTCAGTTATGTGAGTTGTTTTCATTGTGTAGTAAACCTTCAGTATCAGTGTGAAGTTTTGTAATATGTATAAGAAACCTCTTCATATGATTACCTTATTAATACTTTATTGTATGCCATTGCCATTGATTTGGACAACATCCTGGGATGGCTGCATGGAAGACATTTGTAAATATTTACATAAATTATTATATTTGCTTAATGAACAGTAGTCAGGAAAAGCAATCACTACCATCATTTTATACCGTTCTCCTTAGCATGGCACAGAGACAACTGTTCCTTCATCAAAGGAGAAATACGGAGGTACTTAAGACAGAAACAAAGCTGATAGTTAGGAGTGCTGTTGTCTGTAAGGAATTGTGAAAGCTTTAGAGACTTGCTAAAAAATAGAAAGAATGAGGAGGCTTTCAACTACCCCCAGTGATTTCTAACACATGCCACGTAAAGACTGAACTGAACAATGAGAGATAGACAGTGATTTAGAGGCCAGATGTTTTTATGAATGAGCTTGATCATGTCACAGCAGTTGAAAATGCTGAAGACAAAAAGGAGAGAGGAGAGACTGAGAGGAGGGAGGATGTTATAATAGAGATTTATATTGTTACAAGTTGTAGTGATATTGGAATAAAAAGCAGAAGCAGATTCTTTGACCCTAAACAAAAGGCACATCAAGTGGGAAAGGAAGAAAAGTAATTAATGGAAGAAAAATTGCTAGCATTGTTGGAAATAAGTTGAGGCAGGCATGTTAATCTATAGAGCATTTCTGCTTAATTTTCAAAGCAAAACCTACCTACTACTGCAATAATTTATCCAGCTCTGTAGCATCACAGAGTCATACAATCATTCAGGCTGGAAGGGAACTCACAATGCCTCTACTGCAACCTCCTACTCAAACAGGGTCTACACCAAGTTCAGACCAGGTTTCTGAGGGCTTTGGCCAGGCAGGTCTGTAAAACCAGCAAGGACAGGGGTTATGAAATCTCTCTGGGCAACCTGTTCCAATTTTTTCTACTGACTTTTTTTTCTTCTCATCATGCACCTCGCTAGAGACTCCATCTTCTCGGTAACATCCATGCAGGTGTTGCACAGCTGCTGTCAGGTTCCCCCAAGGCCATCTCTGCTCCACGCTGCACAAGCCCAGCTCCCTCAGCTTCTCCTCTCAGGACAAGTGCTCCAGCCCCCTGAGCATTTTGATGCCCTCCACTGAACTCGCTCCAGTTTATCCTGGAGTCTCTCCTGGACAGAGTATACCAGAAGCTGTCTAACAAGTGCTGAGTAAAGGAGAACAACCCCTTCCCTATTAGCACAGCCCAGGGTGCTGTTGGCTGTCGCTGGTGCCAGGGCTCACTGCTGGCTCAGGCTCAGCTCACTGCCCACAAACTTCATGAGGTTTTATTCTGCCTCCTCCTCCTGTTCACTAACAAAGATATTATACAGAGCAGGTCACAGGATAGCACCCTGAGGTGCTTCACCTGCTTCAGGCATTCAGGTAAAGCACAACACATTGACCACTGCTGCATGGGCTCAACAGCTCAGCCAGTTTCCCACCCAGCTGGTAGTCTCCCAATCTAGACAGTGATATGTGTTTTAGTGCTTGAGTTGCAGACATGAGAATCAGTGTTTAATGCACCTGTCAGAGAGCATCTGATGAGCAAGGAGCAGTGCTCCTCTTGCTGAGAACGGTTTGTGGTAAGTGTAAAGACACAACTGGGAGTTGTAGGTTTTGAGGCAAATGTGAGTAAAGTAAGCCTCTTCACTGGTCGTAATGATTTCATGGGAGTTTTGATTGCCTGCAGAAGGCCATAAATTGGCCCAAACCAAAGCACCTTAATCTTTTCAACTATCAGAAGCTGTCAATCACTGCAGTCCCTCCGTGGGGCTTCTTAGTCATAAAATGGTAAATGGCCAAATATATCTGTTCTTTTATAACTAGTTCCAGTATTTTTCAAGTCAACATTGAAATGCAAATGAAACCAAATGCTATTGCAAGTTCTATTACATTTGAAAACTAAGTAAATATACCATGGATGGCATTGCACATCATGGGAGCCACTTTAACTGAACAGGCTGTTAGGGGAAATGTTACTGCATGCAATCAAGATGCGCTGTTTCTGGGCTCTGCCCAAAAATATGACTGCATCTGTCAAGTGGAGCTGAGAGAAAGTCCCCGAAGCCAGCACAGATATTTTCTTCCTTTAACCTTTCCCATTACAGCTGAAGTTTCTCTACATCACTCTAAATGAAAGAGGGGGAAAAAAAAGCCTCTGGTCTTATATACTCAATCTTAGACCCCTACTTCATAATTGACTTCACTTGATTAGAATGATGTTTAAGGTGTTTGAATCAAAGCCTATATTACTTATACAAAGCCTATATACATATAGTACAGCTTATCTGTAGAGTTTATGGGAGCAGAAACATCCTAAAGACAGAAATGATTTAAATCTATCTCAGATTTACCTCTGCTGACATTATTATAGGTACACCAGCCATTGCAGGCTGGCTAGGAGTTTGGCACCTGTAATATTTTGCATTCCTCCTTTTTTATGATTTGGATGTGCTTGTCTAAGTGAAAAGCATGAAATATAGCAACTGTTCCCATTGTTCTTTCTCTCAGCCTCAGTCTTTGAAAATAAAAAATGAGGAAAACTTGCTTGGTTTTCCTCTTTCTCCTGCATACGAAGTTAATAATCTCCAAAACTGAGTCACCCACTATACAAGCCACTAAGGCAGTCCAAGGATGTAAAGTACTTCAGAAAGCAAGTAAAGCATCTCAGAGCCTTGTCAAGTTGTAGGAATTTATAATATCACTTTGAGTTAGTGTATTTAGTGTTTTCTTGAATCATTTTTAGGATCACAGCTTAGCTATGTGGTGTTTTATATAAACTGTAAACAGGTATTTGAAAGGAAATTATTCCAACATGGCTCTGTCCTAAGGCTTTGACATGCACGAAGCGCAATGGTGTGTTTTGGTGAAAAACTTGTGAAAATTTAAAATCTGTCTGTGGAAAAAATATCAAAATTTAAATTGTATTAGTGAATTAAGGGACATAAATATGAATTGCTTCAGATACTTATTGTTCTAAAAGTATAAGCCTCTGAATACTCTGTATTTGCACTTAATTTGAATACCTCTGCAGTTCTGGCTTTTTCATTCAGTCTTTCTCAGCTCTTCAAAGTTGCAGAAATAATTGTTGAGGACTTGTACCTACTCCTTTTAATCCATTAAAAATAAAAATGATGCATGAGTTGGTGAATCTTTGTCCTTGAGAAGACGGGATTTTCATATTTAGTGTTGAATTTCACTTGTATCCAACCTGATTAGTTACACTTTTGAAAAGACTTGTATTTTGTTTCATATTGTAAGTTATGAGTCTAGGAGCCCTATTAAGCCAAGTACTACAGTTTTAAATATAATTCAGGTAAAAATACACACCATATAAATACACATTAAGAAGAGAAAACCTACAATAAGATATAAATAACAGCGAAATTAATGAATGGAAATTCAAACTGGGAAAATTCAACAGAATTTCACTTTTGCATCAAAATTCTAATGTAGCGCTATTCTGGACAGATATATTTAGGCTAACTGCATATCATCCAGTTTAATTACAACACTCATACTTCTGTTACGGCTAAAAATACAGAGAACAGATCGATGTTATACTATGAAGTAGATAAGGTATCTTATCAGAGGTAGGAACTATTTAAATTAACTAGTCTTTATCTGTGCTATTAATTTTTGTCTTAATTAATGATCTGCTAAAAATACTACATAGTTCTTTTATGGTAATGATTCTAATTTTTATTCAAGTGTCCTTTTGTAGTAGAAGATGTTCTTTGCTTTTTCCAGCAGTTGTAGGAAAGCATACAAATGAAAACACTGTGACTTTATCTGAACATATGGGAGAAGTGACATAGTTGCATTTCTCAGGACTGTATTTGGTGTGCTGGAAATTACATTATATTTGATTTATTAGTTGCATTAAATAGGTGGTCATTAAAAGGCCAGATCCACAAATGCAGTACTTTGGCATAGATGACAGTGCAGCTAGGTTGACCTACCTTAGCTAAGGGTCTGGCCCATGGTTTAGAAGACAGAATACTCCAGGGACCTCCATCTATTCAAGGTTATAAGTGGAACTCAAATTCACCTTTAAAAGACACAATCATTTAGAAGAGAAATGGCTGAGTAGAAAGGGGGAGGGAAAACTTAAACAACAGGCCAGATGTGTACAAGCATTTGCAACTTAATAATGCAGACATGTACTCAATGGGATTTTAAAAGCATCAAGAACCAAGAATTCAATGTTCAAAACTATCATCTAAGCACCTATCCATACCTTGAGCTATTTCCTTATTTAAATTCAGTCATTGAGATAAACTGTATATAATTGAGCCAGTTGCTTACATCAATATATTGAACCTTTAGAAGGGTGTTGAGTGGTCAAGCTACTGTAAACATGTGTCAGGGAAAAAATTTATAGCAAAGCTAAAGCAGACATACACACCGGTAAAATAATGGTACCACATCAGTGACACAATTGGGAAAAAGAATTCCCTTAGAAACCAATGTGAGTTTTCTTTCCTTTTCAGTGGCCATTCAAAGTAATGCTTCTTTGGTTTGGGGTTTTTTTAAAAATATGTTATTATTTGTGACATGTGTTAGCTATTGTATATAGATCTAAGACAATTAACAGAAATCTGACTGTAAATTCAGGATCAGAAAAGACAAATCAATTATTTCTTAGAAATAACTTATAACTAGCTCATGTTTACCATGACTTTTTTCTTATTGACACAGCACTTCATCAATGATAAACAGTTTTGTCAAATAACTTCAAGGAGATATCAGAACTGACAATTTCTGCTACCAAATTTGCATCTTACTGAACTTTCTGATGATGCAGCCCACTGCTATTCCAGTGCCTTTCTGGAAGCGGCATATTTTATGTTTGCTGCTCAGCTCTGTCCTGTGAAACACTGCAGGGAAGGAGTGGGCTGCAAGAGGCAGTAGCTAGGCTCAGAAAACAAAAAGCTGAGGGCAGAAAACACAGCTGACCTCTCAGCTTTTAAATTAGAGGCTTGAGAAATGTGCCTGGCAGGTGCCTCCAGGGTTTGTCCCTCCTCTTGGCACCCAGCCTGCCTGTCCCCCTGGCAGGCAGGGTGCTCCAGGGACAGCTGGCTGTCCAGGCACCAAAGACAAGACCGAATCCTGCCCTCTTCAGTGAAAGTGCTCACAGGCTGACCACAGCTCATTACACCAATCTCTTCTTTCAATCCTGCATCTTTTGCAGACCAGACTCCCTTGCATTGCCCAGTCACGCGACTCAGCTTAACAGTAATGCTGGCATTTGGTGCTTTTACTCAGGGCATCACTGTAGCAGTGTTAGCTTCTCACTGCTTATCAGTCACACTACTGAACTCCTACTTACACTATCTGTTTTTAGGTCATCATATCACTGCTTTTAACCTCTTCTGTCCATGTGTGAAAGACTAGAGCCAGAGGAGGCACATGCATGTGCATCTTTCTCAAAGCAGTGCACAGAAGACAGACTTTGCTTCTGATTCCCTGTGTCTGTGAAGGCAAAATGGGTCAGGATCAGAGACACACACACTCTCCTGCAACTGCCCCTGCTCTGCTTCTCCCAGCATCACTCAGAAGACTAGAGGAAGGATTTTTCCCTGAGTAAATAATTTAAGAGCTGTGACTGACAATTCATAGACAAGTAGGGAAAAAAAAATACCTAGACAACAGGTATAAGTTGATGATAAATGACTCAAATGGTATTTTACCAGAGTATTCATACTAATGGGAAGCTGCTTATACAGTCAGTGTTTTCTCTTTCTCTTCATCTCTTCCCTCATCTCCCCTTTTGGCATATTGCTTCCTTGGCTTCGGAAGCAGTCTGTGTTGCACAGCAGGACTAGAGGCACCTCTGTGGGTAGAAGAGGTGGACTTGAGTATACAATAATGTGGAAGAGCTTGCTAAAATGGGCTGCAGGCTAGTCTGGAGGCCCAAGAGACAGCTGCTGCTTCCAACAAAACGATTAGCAGATATTGTACTATGAGCACTACAGTGCAGCAAAAGCTTTTTTTTCTACCAGCCTGACACTAAGAGAGGAAGGTAAGCAAGATTGGGCCTGCTTTCTAAAAACAAAAGGATCAGTCAAAAGCGTACAAGAAAATTACTTAGAGACATTATCAGTCTGGTAACTTCAGAAATATTGCTGCACTAGAAATAATTTGCATTTGAAACTCAGCATGAAATGAAAAGCCAGAACGGGTTTTGTGGTGTGGTTGAAGACCGACCCCTTGCACACTTGTTCCTGGCCAGACTAGCGAGCTCCTTGCTCCGTACACTCCGCAGATACCTTCTGAAACACTTGTCTTTCATCAGACAAATGGCCGCCAAACACAGGTCCAGAAAGCATAGCTGCAGGCTGCATTTGACAGCAGGGCACCCAAAGCTTCAGCGTGCAACAGGGAGCTGAAGCCTCCTTCACTGCTATAATACCAGTTAGCTTGTAAGAAAGAAAAGCTCTTTTCTTACATGATAACATGCAGAAAGGATGTCTGGATTCAGGCACATATATCTGGATGAAAGCAGAACTTTCTGAATTTTTCTCAGTTTTAGTATTCCACTAAAGTAAACAGATTATGTTTTGCACCAAAAGAGCACACAAGACTTGCATAAAACTCAATTATATCAGTATGTTCTGATGCTGAACAAAATCCAGAATAAAAATCCACTGAGTGCTCTTTGGCTATTCTATGTTTAGTCATTTTGATTTAATTTCTGCAGAGTTGAACAATATCACTTGCTTTTGCCAAGGCAAATTAATTTATTTGTTTGCTTAATTTTCGTCGGTGCCTTTATCCTACAATTATTGTGTTCACTGGACTTGATCCTACATTGGTGTATGTTGACATAGCTCCAGCTATTTTCAAGAAAAGTAGTTTTTCATGTCCATGCGATAAATATTTGTGTACAAGGCAGAAATGTGGGGCTTTCTTAGCACTCTCAGCAGAAAAGCTAAGCAGTGAATTGGTGCAGAAATCTCATTCTGCTCGTTCTGCATTTGTGCAAGGTGATACGTCACCTCTGGGAACTGGAGGAGCTTGCTGCCGAGGGCGATCAGCTTCCGTGGGGAAACTGGATGACCCATGGCAGCTGGAGAACCAGCTTCAGGGTTTGTACAAGGGCTCGTGGCCCAGGCTGCTTGTGGGAGTGGTTCAGACTGCTGGTGGTGTTGGAGGGAGCCTCCCTCACATTTTATGGCTCAATAGGGTGGCTTCTGCTGCCATCAGGAGAGGGAGCAGCGGTTAGCTAACAAGCAGCTTTCCAGGATGGTGCTTACCTGACCATTTGAGTTACTACTGAGACAAAGGAGAGGAGGAGGAAGATGGAGGTGTGGGGTTTTTTACCTACAGTGCACTATAAGCACCAGCATTTACCAGCTGAAAAGAGACAAGCAAAGTGTTTTAACTTCAAAACAGGTAGCGCAGACAATATGCAATAAAACCACGAACTCCCCAAGCACCTGTGAGATGAGGGGGATGGTTCCGCAGGGGAGTGGGCAGGGACAGGACAGCACTCTGCCCTCCTCCGCTCCAGCCCTTCTCCTGGGGTTACTCCTGTCCCTGAGGTGGGCTCTAGCTTGCAGTGTGCAGCTATCTCAGTGAGACACTCGTTTCTCCTCTGCAAACGCTGTTTATCTTTCAGCTTGAAGCAGGGCATCATAACTGGATGTCGTTTGAGACTTCTCTGGAATAAGAATTGCTCACACCATGTGCATTGAACTTGTTTTTTACCAATGCTCTGCGTAGAGAAAATGAATTCACATTGATTCCCAAAGGAGTAAGAAGTCAGTATGAAACAAAGAAGGCTGGAAATATCTGGGATTTTCTCTCAGAAAAAAAAAAAAAACCATGAGGCTGAAATCTTCTCACCTTGCTATGTCCCAGGCAGAGCAACCAAAACAAAAAAAAAAAAAAAGAGAGATTTATTCTTCTCAGCAAATCTATTCCAGAGCCCATTCTAAACCTTGCTGTGGGCTAGCATATGCTACAATACAGCAGCATATTAGTATTATGGCAAAGCATTCAACCTTTTTTTTTTTTACTGTCCTATGCTCATGTATGAAGCACACATACTTTGCAACATATTTACATGACACCTCACAACAATTTGTGGATTAATCCTGTGCACAGTAACTTGTATGTCAGTCTTAGCTAGATGGTTTAAAATCAGCAGTCAGGATGAAATGCATATTTTATGCCACAGCACCATCTACAGTAAGGACTGAGATATCTTGTGGTAACATTTGTATTTCGGTCTGTCTGCTTCACTTGTTTATATTTTATACGCTAAATTTTCTACTTTTTAATTTGGCAATATTGTAGTCTGTGGTAACTCTTTCTAATTGTATAAAACCTAGAAAGTGTTTAGGTTATATCAGCCATTACAAAAGAAAGAGAGACCTGCAATTTAAATCCTGAGTTATGTCACCCATGTTATGTTTCGAGCCCAGGTCTCCCAGCTTCCTCCCTTTGTCACAATAGGTAGGTATTTGCTGCCAGACAAATTAGCTGCCTCACTGTGCCTGGATCCTGGTCTGCTGGTCATCCACGTACATGTTAGTTCACTTCCAAGTTCTTGCTTAAAGGAACTGGTCATATAAGCACAATCCCCAGGTGCTTTTGCTTGTTCATTGTTCTGAGGAGAATGAGAACAGAAAAAATAATGGTTTTCTTCCATACCATCCAAGTTTCTGAAAATATCTTATCTCTAGAGGGCACTATTGTACAAAATATCTTTCATTCTGGTTGACCATATTTATCTCACCCTCCCCTCAAATCCTTGTAATTATATAACAGCACTGTATACCTCATTGTATACATTTAAATCTAGAATTTCTGCTAAATGTGCAAACTCTGCTGAAAGTGTCTGTAGTTTAGTAGGGCATTTTTAATTGCCCATTTTTTATAATTTTTTCCTTTATTTTTCTTTTTCTATAAAATTTATCTAAGGTATAACAAATAATTTCTGTAAATGTTAGAATTTTTTTTTTGTTACTGATTTATAGCAATTTACACTGTGGAATCCAGGGAATCTACTTTTCCCTCCCAAATGCTCCAAACTTTAAAATTGCATTAGGTGACCAAAAGAAACTTATTCTAAACCTGCAACTCTTTATTGCTTACTATTTAAGTGGTAAAAAAGATAACACTTGCGCAAATCAGACCAGGCACTGGAGTGCATAAGATAAAGTGCTTTTTTTTTTTTTCCCCCCCTATTATTTTTCTATTATTAGCTCTTTAATTCTACTCTGGAAAGAAAAAAACTGTTGCAGGTGAAAAAAAAGGTATGACAAGCTGGGGGCAGGAGGTGTGGGAAATTCCAGGGCAGGAGTTTATAAATATCTCCCTTGTGTCCCACAGTAAAACACCTGCACCCGATTCTTCTGAACAGTTTCAGCAAATTATTTTTCTTCTGACAATTTAGCATAGTCTTAGATGATTCACCTCATACTTTCTCCTGTGACAGCACAAGAGTTTGACCTAAGAAACAGGTGGAATTAGAATTACAATCTTATTTCGTTTAAGAGAGGAGCTCTATGTATGGAAAGACTCTGTTGTAAGTTGGAATAATGGCTCCTCGCAAGCAGACTTCACAGTTAATAACTTTACCTCCTGAGTGTCAGAAAAGTATTGGCAGAGCTAACGAGAAGCTGTAAGAGCTGTACCAGTGGCCTAATGCGGATTCATAAGTGGAATAATTCCTGAAGGTATGTGTAATGTAACACGCATCTGAAATGATAAAGCAGCTGCTCTACAGTTTGCTCCTTTTTCTCAATAACCTTAGCAGAAAACCTGAGGGTTCATGAATTGAGAAGCCAGCTAACATTTCCTGTAAACTGTGCAGGGCAAGAGAGACATCTAAAAAGTCCCAAATTGTCTACAATTTCAAGTGACTGGATGTGGCATTTATTTCACTTTTTCTGGGTTTTAACAAATGCTGAGTCAGTTTCAATACTTTTCTCAATCATAAAGTCTTCCCAAGAGTACTATTTTGTCTTTGTATCTCTTCCAGATCTAAAGAAATGGTGGCCTTTTGTATGCTAAGAGTGAGAGGAGTTTATTATATGCAGCCTATGCACTTAAAGACATATGGTTTGAGACAATTAAAAAGCATTAAACTGTCTGGTCTGATTTCCCATGCCTGATACACCATTCATTTTTGTACAGTTACCCTTGCATTAGATCCTATGATTGATGATAAATCCCATAATTTATGCTTAAACAAAGTTTGAGCAAGGTTTTCTTTTCATATCTTTTCATAGCTGAACATCAAAGAAGAAAACAGCGAGGACTCTATGTGTGACTGGATTAAGCCACTTGTCTGTCCTAATCTCGGGATGGTGCTGCCCTTTCTGTTTCTACACTCTATGGTTGCTGCCATATTCCTACGTATGTTGCCTCCTGTTCTTCCCCTGTCTGTAAATGGGGGTGAGATGTCACTTTAGCTTTAATTCCATTATTTAATACCTCATTTGTAACATGATTGTGCCTCTCTGGCTAGGAAATAGTCATGATTTGGAGACAGTGGGAAAGGAAGTATCCATCACTTCGTGGGTAGTCAGCTCCAGCTATTAATGGCAGTGTCTCTTGTTTTTAATGTAAGTTCTCTCGCTTCAGGTTTCACTTGCTGCTTCTTGTTGCCTTTCTCTGCAGCATGTTTTCTCCTCATGGGGATATTAAGGTTCTGTAAAAAAGTTGTGTTCTAAGCTTTTTTTTTTAATTAAATCAACTGGAGTTTTTAATACTCACAAAGTATTTTCTTTAGTCCTCAACTGATTTTTGTGACTCTTTTGCACCTCTCCAAATTTTTCAATGTTTTTTAAATACTGGATGTGCTGAGTATAGATAGAAAGTAATTTAACTTCTGCTACTCACTGTTCTCCTATTAAATTTTAACCCGGATCACACCAGCTATTTTTGAAACATTAGTGTCTTGAAAGCTTCTGTCTCAAGACCTTTTGAGATGCTGTTTTCCAGAACAGAATCCTTTCTTTGTTAGGAACAGATTACGTATTGGGGGTTTTTACCTTTAAAATCATGTTAGAATTTTTAATGAAAAAGTCATTATACAGAGTTTAATTGTAATACACCTTTCTTTCTGTTCCACCAGCTATAAGAAGCCCGGGCTCATAATACCTCCAGAGAGGCATGAGACTTGTGGCTCTTACTGAATGTGGGACTCAGAGGAAACTGGTTGCTGAAAGTCATAGCCATGGGATGTCTCTCAATACCTTCTGGATCCTGGCCCTGGCCCAGATGCTTTCATGCCACTGAAAATCTAACTGCATGCCAATTTTGTATCATCGGCTCTGTAGGCTTGTGGTCCTCATACTACATATACTACCTCCTCATACTACAAAATCAGCCCAGTTCCTTTTGATGAGTGATGAGCTGGAGTCTGTCCCTTGACTTCCAAGGGTTTTGAATCATGACTTGTAATTTGCAAAAAAATAAATTGAATTTCCCATACATGCAAGTGCTTTTCATCACTATTCATTGTTGTAATGACTAAACATTACCAGCCATAAATATGAGCAGCCCTTTAACATATTCTTGTAATTCCAAAGGGCAATTGTTTCCAGACTTTGAACACAACCTCCCAACATATGGCAAAGCTGTATTCTTCTTTTGGTTTAGTAAATGCACAGAGTCCATGCACACATTTTGTTGTTTCAATATTCTTCCATCTTATCTGTTATAGCATTATTTATAATGCTTCTCACAGTTGTGAAGTATTATATTTGGTTCAGGAAGTTATTGATTTCATCACCCCCTCCCAGCCTTTCCCAGCAAATGTGTTCACTAGCAACCATACATGACAGGTTTGGACACACATAGCCAATTCGTGATTCAACAGGCCTTTGGAAATGACATAAACATTAAGACATACAGAAAAATAAAATTTTCTAAGATTTAAGCCAAAACTGTCAACAAGAAAAACAAACAGCCATTGCTGAGAAGGACAGTATCAGCTTTTCAGAATGCTGTCAGTGGCCTTGGTGATGAAACATATATGGGCAGAATAGTTCACATCTCAAAACAAGAAGATGATGTGAGGTAGGAAACCCTGGAAACATCCCGCCTGATTCTCTTTTGCCTTATTTTTTTCTCCTGATGGTTTCATATTTTAGTTCAAAGATGAATGATTATTTTTATCACCAAAAGTTCATTTTACTGACCAACATGCAAAAACAAATATGTGAAGATGTCCTTCCAAGAAAAAGATTCAGACTTCCCTAACCAAGTAAGTTTTGGGGTTGGGGCAGGGGCCTAAGTATATGCATGTGTGTTCAGGGATTGTACAAAGGAATTGCTTAAGTTATAGTCATAGACATGCAGTTAGAGACAAAAATAATGTAAAACACTCATTTTGAGTTTTTCAGCAATTTTATTTCAGATGCTAAATAATCAATTGTGAGAACTTGAAATCAGTGGTGAATAAATCTATTCATTCTTATTTCAGGGGAGAAAGCCATATTCAATTTGTTTTCTCTCAGATACTTATGTGATCGTGTTGATTCTCTGTGCATGGGTCCTAAAGTTTTCCTTTTCCTCAGTGGCTTCTCTACTATTGGCAAAACAGACAGATTGATATGATGGTTTCAAAGAAAAATAAGCAGGGGTACTGCCAATAAGAGACTGAGGCAGGGGAAATGGAAGGGGACTGTGAGCACCGTGGAAAGAGCACTGACACCACAACTGCAGAGACCAGCCTCAGTTATTCTACTGCTTGGGGTACAGACTGGCTAAGGTAGAAAAGCAAGTGAAGGGCAGCCTGCTAGATTTTGCTGAATGTTGTGACGAGCCAGGAAACCAGAGATGACTGAAGGCACTGCGCTTTCTCTAGCACAGGCCAGAGAATGACTGAAAATCACAGCAATGTGGTGGCAGCAGCTCAGTTTTTCAAGGACTGCTGCAAATATTATACTCAGGCATGGTTTGTGCAGATGGCTCCAACCTCACAGTGCCCTGAAGCCAGGGGTGTATTATTTCATTTTCAGGGTGGTGCCATGGGCTTCCACTGTTACCTGATGACACACAACAGGCTTAGCTGTGTTGGGAGCCCGTGACCTGCCCCTGCTCTGCTATGTGACCTGCCGGTTGCTGCTGCTCCATCCCATGACCAGTGCCTTGGGTTTCACACCATATGGAAGAAGGAACTTGGAGAGGTGAGAAGAGCTTTGTGCCCCCAAGCTGATGAACGTTGTGATGTTACTTCTGTTATGTATGATCTGATGCAATGTGTACATTTCCCTACAAATTACTTTTTGTGCTAAAAACAGAGCTTTCTCACCTGTTATTGTCACAGGAGGAAACACCAGGCAAGACCAGGCTAAGACCAGGCTAAACTCAATTTATTAAGTGGTCCAAGCAAGGGATGAGCTGTGTCAGAAAAAGCTTTGCCCAGGCACAAACACACACACAGACACACATGGAGTCACCATGCCAGTGAGTCATCACAGCCCATGCTGGGGTAAGATGACACCTGCCCCAGCTGCCTCAGCGTTGGGCTCTGGACAAGAGCGCAGCTCCAGCACAGCAGTCCCACCTCGGGTCCTCTGCTTCCACAATGACTTCAAAGTCCACTACAATGCTTCCCCCAATATCTGTTACTGGGTGGGTGGATACAGCCAGATGGTGGCACAAGCTGTTAGTCAGATCGGACCATGATGAAATTAAGCTATGTCCTTCCAGCAGTTTCAGGTATACCTATATATACACCTATATAATTGAATCGAACAAAGAGTAAATCACAATTGTGTTTCAAGACAGTTATGATTAATAACTGTCTCATCCTAACTCATAATATCTCATCTTTATAATAAAGTATTACTTTGGTATATTTGAAGATGTATCACAGTATTTCTGCCATAATATTTTCTCTCATTAAACTGGATTTTCGCAAAAACACCTCAGTGTTTGCTGCACGGGCCCTAACTTCTGAGCAACGGCATTGGCTAGACTGCTAAGCTTGGTGTGACTTCCAGACTTGAGGTCAGAAAGAGGAGGGCTCACTTTACCTTGCAAGATGTGTAAATAGATTGTATTCCCAGTGCAGTGTTTATACCTTATTTTATTCTGAAACTGGTTTTAGCTGACAGTCATTGGACATTTTTATGCCTTTATTTGCAAGATTAGTGACCCATATGCTCTCAGAAATTGCTTTCCTGTGTAGGTACTTACAGACTTTGATTCAGTTACTTGCTAGACTTAGATTAGAGATTGATATCAGCTGTCTTAGCATTGCGGTACACTGTAAGTTCATGTCCAGTTTTTATCCACCACGATCAGGCTAATTCCCTTTCTGAGTCAGTGATGTCCAGAATGTATTCCCCAATGTATAAGTAACATCCTTAGTCTCTAAAATATAGCCTCAAATTTGCTGCATTAAAATACATATTATTCAAATGAGCTCAGCTGGCTGCCCAACCAAGTTTTTTTTTCTGGAAAACTTATTTCCTTTACTATTATTTTTAACTCTGGCAATTTTTTGTATTATATACAACTATGCCAGCAAGGTTTTATATTGCCAATAGTTTTCTTCAGGATAGTAAGAGGTCAATAACACATTCTTGAAGAATCCCACTTCAAATGTACATACTGGATAATGATTAACCATTAACACTTACCTTTTAAGGACCTGTGAGATAATTATTTTAGTGTAGACTTGAAATTATAGTGTTAAACTATTTTATCCAAATACTGTGCAATGCTACATCAACTGACTTCTAGTAGTCTAAACATATTCCATCAAACCCTCCATAAGTCAAATCTGTAATCATACAATGAAAATTTGGTTTAGCTGGTATCATCTAATAGCTATACAAAAATGTTGAGTGGTATTAATTATTTTACAATCCTTTAATCCTTTCTGAAGCATCATGCATCAACAATTTCATGAGAACTGCATAAATATAGATAGAAAATATAGGAAGTGGAGGTCATGTCAAGATATGTCAACTGTTTTAATGAATATTTTTCTACCTGCCTAATGTCATTAAAAGGCAATGTAAACAGGAAGGTACAATTTGGAGGAATATGGTTTAGAGGAACTGCAGTTCCTAGGAACTGTAGAGTGGGGGTTATCCAGTCTGACCAAGTCAACATGAATTTGAGTTTTGCAAGGACAGTCCTTTTTCATTCCTGGAAATCTTGTCAAAGCAAACAGTTTTTGCTGGACATGTTGGAGTTACTGCAGATTAAAAAAATGGTACAGTACATGTAGAGTATGTCTCGTGCTTCCTGGACATGTTTGACTCTCTGATGTGCTATACAGAGCACACTCACACATACTTCTGGGCAGGAAATTTAAGCAGAACTTTGGACTTCTTGCTGTCAGCCACGTGGTCTTAATATTCCTTTGTGGGCAGTAATTGTATAAAAACATTACCAGAAGATTTTGCTTGGAAATTCCCAGGAGGCTGTTGCAATACGATACACTCCAATGATCCTGGACAAAAGAGCATATCTTGGAAGCTGTGACCTGTCAATTCAAAAGACCAGCCCTGAAGCTTTAATTTGGATCAGCAAATTACTGGGCTACCCATCCTTAGTGGACAGAAAGGTCACAAATTCATTTTCACATGAGAGATGCTAATGAAATATACTCATGATACAAATGTAGAAACCGTACCACAGAGCCAATGTCACTAACTGAGGCACCTAATTTTGGTGCAAATGGATCTGAATATTGGGTACACAGCACCAGTGGGGAAACACAATCTACTCTTTTGAAGGGACATGCTTAAATCCTTTCTGCAGTCAGCAGAGAAAGAGCTATAGCTTTGAAGGCTTCTGGAGAGCTATAAAGTAAAATTACACTAAGGTGCTTACCTCTCTTATTGAATTGATTAAAAATGCCTACATCGACTGGCAACCCAAACAGATGGTCTCCTTTAAAGGATATAGCAAAATGGTCAGCACAGGACAGCTGGGTGTGAAACTGTTCTCTTTCAGGGTTTCAGCCCACTCTTCCAAGGAAATGCCCTAACTGCTAGCTTTTGGGGTTGTTTTCACTCCTTTTACAGTCATGGAGCTAAAAGTGCAGGAGTGAAAAGTGGTGAGATGTGGAGAGGAGACAAGAGGGAGCCCAACTCTCACCCACAGGGGAAAGACTTGGACTTTTTGTCCCTGCTCTGTCACACTAACAGAGATCTGTCATGCCAGGATGGAAAAAAGAAAGTGTTTGTGGGTGAGAAAAGAAAAATGTTCAATTATTGATATTGAATAAGAAAAAGATCAATGTTAACATTGGCCCACACTGTATAAGACATTAATCTCCTCAGAAGATAAAATCATGGAAGTCCATATAGCAGAGCAAGGCAGTGCTGCAGTGTTTGAAAGGCGCCTGCCAGACAAACTGTCAAAGTTATTCCATTAATTTTATTCAGCATCTATTAGAAAGCTGGATGACTTAATTGAGAAAGTGAGATATCTTTCAATTAATTTATACTGCTATTAGCAAAATCCTCTGGGGATTAGTCCTGGAATTGAGTTATATGAAGAAGTTTTATAAAGAATGTATAAGAAAACTCAAGCACATTTAGCATTTAATTACCACTTATAACATGATGTTTCAAGGAGGTGAAATTTTATTGCTTGCTGTCATAGTGCAAGGCTTTGTGCTCGCTCTCACCACAGGTGTAAATTCAGTGTAATTCCTGATAAGTACAAGGAGTGGATAAAACCCTCAGGTCACAGCCACTCTTCTGCTCTACATCTTTTACATCACTTAATTTCCATATTTTGCACATCTGATTCTGTTTCTGTAACAAAGAGTGAGGAAAACGAGCTTGTGACATAAGCATGAGGTCCGCAATGAGAACTAATCCCTAGGGAGCCTTCAGTTATGCCACACAGAGCATACATAAAAGCTTGGTCTTGATAAAATGCTTCAATACAACCAGCTTATTATCCGTGCTATGTAGATCTAAGTCATTGCCTGGTTTATCCCACTTACATACAAAAGGCCTACAGCCTAAAATATTTCATATAATACTGGCTTGCTAAAAACCATATCCAGTTACTTTTTAAAAGCAGTGACATTGCAGTTGATGTCTGACTGAACTAAACAAAACATCAAGCAGATTATGAGTCCTTTGGCTGAACTTTTTCATTAGAAAATGGTGATTTGCTCAAATTGAAACTCTGTAAAGGAATGTCCAGCTCTAGCAAGATGTTCTCCTGGTGGGGAATCTGATGTCCAGAGCAGCACCCTCTGTGCTAGGAAGTTTGTTCCTGAAACAGCAGCTGGGACACTCGCTGGGTCTCTGGCCACAGGAGGTGAAAGACATGTATTAATAGAGTAGTGCAAGGAAAACTGCTCAGTTCCCATAGTTTGAATCAAATCAGGATCAAAGTGGTTTATTGATTTGTTAATGACACAGAAATTACTGGCAATCAGTAATTCAGGATCATTATCAGCAACAGAAAAGATAAACCACAATACTAGACACATACAAACTGTCAATAGACACCTATGAATTTCTGAACACTCTTTTATAAAAAATTCCAAAAAGTTCAAATCCTACCCCAACAGACACAGAGACGGAGTAACATGCACACAAGTGCCCTCTCTGTGGCCATGTGGGGTTACACATGCACGTCCTATCCTGAGACTGGGGGTTCTCCCCTTTGCACACTACAGATTTTCATCTGCCATTGAGATGTGGGTGCCCCAGCTCTGTGGGTGCCCCTGCAGCTCCCCACAGCCTGCTGGGGCTGGTGCAAAATCCCCACCAGGGTCCCATAGGCATACTGAGGCATGGGTCCCCTCCCGCCCCAAGCTGGGCACAGGCAGCTTGTGGTGGCCCAGGAATGCTGCAACGCTGCAGGGCAGCTCCTGGCAGTGCCACACCAGGCTTTGCTTCATGTCCTTTTCTTACAACTCTGTCTCCCAGGTAAAAAAAATTCAAGGAGCCTTTTACACTTCTTTTCAAGCTGACCACTTCTATGATTGAAAAGTCCCCAGGCAAATGCCTGGTTACTGTTTAACCTGGCTGGTGGTCGTCTTCCTCTGCAGCAGTACCAGTCTGTGGGCAAACACCCTCACAGGCAGTTTGGGGTAGTCCATTCACACATGCAGTTTTCAAGCACTTGGACTTGTTTGCTTTTGGATGGTTTTTTGGGGTTTTTTTGTTTTTTTTTTTTTTTTTTATCATTCCCCAACTGCAATCAATTATTTCATCTGTTTGGATCTTTTAAGAGATTTAAGGAATTGGTTGCCAGTGGTAATCAACAGTTTGAAAAGGGATTTGAAACTAAGTACTTAATTGTTATATTCCTGAAACGAGATACCTTCACAAAACCTGTTTTCAAAGATGTCCTAGAAGGGGAGAGAGATAAAGGGATACCTGATTGTTGCCTAATACAAGGTTACAGGCAATACAGAGCCAGACTCTTCTCAGAGGTGTTCAACAACGGGTCAAGAAGCAACAGTTATAAGTTGGAGCAAGGGAAACTTCAAGTTTTTATTTACATATAGAAACTCCCCATGAAAGTGGTTAGGCACAGGTTGCCAGAAGGCTTGTGGTATCTCCATCATTGGAGATTTTCAGAAATTGACTGAATAAGGCTATGAGTAACCAGAACTAACTTGGAAAGCAATGTTACTTGGAGAAGAAGGTTGGATTATATGACCTTTGGTAATCTCTTCCAACCTAAATAATTCTGTGATTTAGCACTTCTACCTTTCACGTACTTAGTCCCCTCCTAAGGATAAATAACTGATTACCACGAGCAAGTCTGCAGTCTAGTCTGGCAATTAAAGCACTCTTTGAGGAACACTGCATCTAAAGTAGTTAACTATTTAGTGCACAAGCACTAAATTGGCAGAGTCTGGACAAATCTGTTCTCTTAAATTCTCTTAAACACCAAAACAGATGGGTGCCACTGATTTTAGGACCCTGAGAAATATAGAAAGGTAAGCTTAACACAAGAAAGAGTGAGATACTAGAAAATGTGTGTATATCTGTGCTAATTGCATCACTATTGGGAAAGAGCTGTAATAATTTGATAGCATGAATGTAAATGTTAGTATCAGTGTAACTGGCCTAATAATGATATTGCCGACTTTAGACAAATAACAAAGTATTGGTTCCATATAGAAGGTGTGTTTCTTTAGCCCACTTTATTCACACAGGGCGCAGCCTGGTACCCCACCCTTGAGAACCAGTTGCTGAAATTTGGATGTAACAACTGATGGAGAATGTGGGCAATGAAGGGTGTAGGGGATGCATCAGCTGATCAGAGCAAACACCTGCTTTGAACCCAGGATTATTTGGAAAAGTCCAAGGCAGCCTGGCCCATAGGCATACATAGGAAAAAAATTAACCATGGAGCCCATCAAGTTCCAGTGTCCTTGCTAACTAGCACAGGCATGTGCCTCTCCTCTATGGACATTCAAACCTACATTCTCCACTTCCTTTGTGAGTGCCTTAGACAGTGGTTGATAGAATAAGTACATCTTCAGCTCTGTTTGTTGAAAATTATTAGGAAGCCATGAATGTTAGGGCCATGAAAGCAGACTGAGGTCAAATACAAAGTGTAACACTGTCACCTAGTGATCTGGATGCTTAGTTTGATGCGTAAGGACAGACTTGTGCATGCTTTCCCTAGATCAATTATGCATTCTTCATTGTATTCACTTTGAGACTAAAACAAAACCCAGAAATAATCTGGAGAATAAACACCCTACCTGAAGACCTCCAGTCACCTCTCCCAAGGGAGTGCCCTAGCTGTTAGTCTGTTCTGCAAAAGTGGTGCCCTACTGCCTTTTCTCAGATGATAGATGCCATCTGTGGTTGCTTCACTGTCTCCTGAACTCCGTGCTTACTCTGTGGCAAGTGGTGCACAAAGATCACACCTAACAGACCCCGCTTTCCACAGGGTTTTACTCAGCTCTTTGTCTCAGCTCTGAGTCACAACATAGATGAGGCAGGAACTAAAAAGACTTCTTTGTACATTTACATGCCGGGGGAACTTTGCAGTGCCAAAAGCAGATGCTAATTACAAGTAAGTTCTGGAGTTTAGATTTTCCAAATCACTCTTCTTGACTGGGGGTCTGAAGCTGATAGGATTTTTTGAAAGAACTCCATGCCTGAAAGTTAGACAAGAAACAAATTAGGTGGGGAAAAAAAATCTGGTGATCATGTTCAGGCTCTCAGAAGGTCTACATAGTCAGAAAAAAAAGAAAAAAGAAAGAAAAAAGAAAGGATCTGTTGCCTAAGCAGGAATCTGTCTTGAGAAAATGTGTCTGTCGGAACCAGGACAGAGGATGTTTGCGCATTTAAGAGTCATTGGCAACAACCAACAGCAGGCACAGGAAAACTAGGAACTCTCTCTAAAATGCCCTTCTCACAGGATTTAGGCTTGCTTAAGCTTATTTTCTTGCTTTGATTGCAGTTTGTGCTGTAAAAGGTCCAGCTTCAACAGAAAAAGCTCAAAAGAGAATTAGCCTGGACTTTTCTGCCATTTTTTTTGGCTACAGAGTAGTAGAAATTGTAGTGCAAACATCCTCAAGCTAGTTTAAACCTAGAGCCTTTTCCTGATTTCTTGGCAACTGCTTTACTACTGTGTGAAATAAACCTCCTCCTCCTATCTCCTTCTGCAGTAAGTGCCTGCTCCCAAAAGACTAACCAGTGCCTGGATATTAAACTGTCAGAAGTGCCTGCTATGAATCCTAAACTGGTCACCTAATCATTCACCCATCGGGGACTTTCAGGTAATGGAGAGGTGGGTTCCTAGACAACGATCTCTGAAATCAGAGTCTGGAGAACTCCATGGCCAGGTAGGAAGCCTAGGACCAGGTTAGGTTGCCTGAATCAGTTTATGAAAGCCTGGAGTCTGCTTTTTAAGCACTGAAGCATCCAAGTTAAATGTGTCAAGTGGGCAGTGTAAATGACAGCTTTCTCTTATCTTTGAGGAGAGTAGGACTGCTGCAATGTTTTGTTTCAGTGCAGGACAAGAAAAATAATTTATTTCACCTACATAAAGTTAAAGCCATAATGTCTTCTTTAAAAGCTCAAATTTAGTTCTGCTAGAGTATGTTTTGACTGTATTTCATCCTGATAGTATTCTGTTAACATGGACTCCCTTATTGCTACATGGATACCAGGACGGGGGCGGGGGGAGGAAATCAGTTCTAGTAGTAAAACAGGATTTCCTTGTTCAACAGTACAAAACCCCTTCATTGGTATCTATTTTAGAAGGTGTTTCATACTTTCCAATAAAGAATATTTTCTTTTATTTTTTTTAAGACGTAGAGTACTTTAGTGGTATTACAGTAACAGATAAGAGAGATGTTTTCACCTTTCTTTGTAAAATAGTAACTGTGGAAATAAACACAAAAACCTTTGTATTGGCTGTTACTAACACTGGCGATTATCCAAAAGTATTAGCAAATTCTAGAGTTGTTTCCAACTCTCGTGCTAAATCTTAAGTATCATTTTTATACTACAGCCTTTAATAACATAAGCATATACTATTTTTTCCACAGGATACTACGTCATTCAGTGCACAGGACAGACTGCTAGGCCTGTAGTGAATGAAACCGTTGTCTGTACAAACCCTGCGTTATGTTTGATAGAGTTTGGAAGTTATATAGAAAACAAAAAAAATGGGGACTTAAGGGGGAGAAAGGAAGGTCTTGTTCATCAGTTGGTGGAATACAGGCTGGGTATATTTCAGCATCTGCCAGATGTCCAGCTTCTCACAATAGCTTAATTTCAATGTTTTCTATGAAAATGAGAGTTGGAAAATAGCAGAATTGCTGGAAACACCAGGCAAAGTTGCACTTAAGTATATTTATCCATTGTTTTTATATATAAAAATGCATTATTTTATAACACATTTATAAACACATTAAAAATTTATAGATTTTAAATATCTTTACAAATCAAGGGCTTAAAGCATAATGTTTGTAATTAGCTGCACAAGTTGTGCAAAGTTTACAGAGTTGACATGTTAAGCACAAATCAGAAGGTAAATCCATCCATTGCAATACCTTGTTACTTTTAATACCAATTACCTTCTATTAGAATAAGTGTTTCATTTCTGATTTCAGCAACATTGACTATGTATTGGTTTTGGCTCTCCCTATTGAGTACCATAGGTGATCCAGGAATATTCAGAGACATGACAATGCTTGTACATGCTGGGACACATTTCTTCCCCACAAGGTGGTGATATTACTATGTCATATAGTATTTTTGCTTCAGAACAAACTGAAGCAGTTTTATTTCCAAAAGGAAGAAAATGTCATGCCATTTCATGCAATGACCAGTACAATTTAAGCTTCTGTTTATCTAGTTAAAAGGTTAAATAGCTCCACCCTCTTCAACTTTTAGGATTAAAATATCTTTTTGTAGATCTTTACCTAGAATTGCCTAGGCAGTAATTTTATCTTAAGAACCCAAGAACTGAGATGCAGCGGAATCAGCTTCTCTGTGTGGTTAGAGGTGTAGGATCTTTTCAGTTAGACAGGCAACTAACATGTTTCTGAGTGTACTCAGCAGCTCACATCGGGGCTTTGAGGAGCTGGTGACCAGTGTGCCTAGATGTGTGGCAGAGAGGGTTGGTTAAACTGGGCTGTGGAATGCCAAATCTCTTTCTTTTATGTAATTAATTAAAAACCCATGTTCATCACTAAAAATTGAAAATTGCTAAATAAGTGGATAAATTAACAATGAAATAAGTTTCAGAGTGGTATCTCTTAGCTACGTGCACTTACTGAAGAAACACTAACTGTTGCAGCGCTCTTGAAGTGCAAGGATGGAAGCCGGCAAGCTGAAACTGCTTCTCCCAGCCACACCAAGAAATGGAACAGAGAATGCCATATGTCACAGTAAGTCTGTCCCATCTTAAATTTATTTTGGAAAGAGAGAGAACTGAATAACTGTGAGCATCACAGGCTGGTATTCCTTATCCACCAAAATTATCTGCATTGAAGCAGCTGAAACATTGTTAATTGGAAACATCTTTACACTTGAGATGCAAAGGGTCATCTTTGACTAGTTGCTCAGTGCTTATTGGACAACGTTGCAATTGGCTTTTTATAGGTAGGATCAGTATACCAGTGTTCAGTACAACATGTTAGGTCAGAAAGTGGTGTCTGAAGACACAAATCTCATAGAACAGCCCAGGTTGGAAGAGACCTTGAAAAATCATCTGGTCCAACATTTGATGGGAAAGGGAGGCTTGATGAAATTATCTAGCATCCTGTCCAACCCCATCTTGAAAACTTCCAGTGATGGGGACTCTACCATATCCCTGGGGAGGTAGTTCCAGCATTCAAAGCACTGTTACTAATAAACGCAAGTCATTACTAAGGGTGTTTTATAGATGTAAAGATTGACAGCTTTAGATCACTCTTTTTTTTCTTGTTATATAAGAACATTAAACCTGCTCAAAATTCATTGAAATGTTTTATTGTTCTGAAGCATCACATTTCTCCTTTCATCAGAGCAATATCTAAAGTGAAAGAATATATCAGGTTTTAAGATTTTCACTTTGGTGAAAATATGGGAATGAACAGTATCAAACCATCTATAGTAAAATTTCTTTCAAAATCTTCGACATAGCCCAAAACAGTCCTAATATACAGTAAATGAGTACAACTTCATGGGAAACAAACTTTTGAAAGCCAATGGTAAAACAGCCAAAATCTGCCTTCAAAAACACACACGTAATTCATATTGGCAAAATGATGTTCTTAATTACTCTTTTAGAACCTGGTTCTTTGGCCACTGGCATATATAATAGCAGAATTTAACATTCATATAAATGGAAACAGACTTTGGCACTGAGCGCTTTCTTCAGGAAGCTTGGTGGTCTGGGAACATTACTGACGCGTCTGCAAACATGTGAGAGAAATACATTTAAACACAGCTCAGAGGAAGTATTTTTACTCCAAGCTATGAAATGGACTGATCGTATCAGTCATTTCTAGGATAAAATTATCTACTGTGAGGAGTGACCTGCTTTGAATAACGTTGCTTCAGATAACAGCTTACAAATGTAGAAAATCAACAAAAAATGCAGCAATAATTGACTGCAGGCAGCTAAGAGGACACTCACATCAAAACTGAGGATTTTGCCTTAATCTAAGAAGAGACAAATGGAGACATTCTTTGTAAATAGGATGCTTTATATTAAAATCCTTAGCAACCAATTTATTTTTGCTTTTCCCTTGAACCACATTAAGGTGAGGTTAGATGAGAAAATAATTAACATGCTCACAATAAGTTCTGAAGCTTTTCACGATCACTACCTAATTACTTTATAAAGCATTTTCTCTGCAGATTTTTTTTTAATTTTTTGAATAAACAGTCTGGTTAAGAGACTTTATTTTGTAAATTGGGAAGAAAAGAGTGCTTTAGTGAAGGAACAAGAAATTTCTTACTGAAAAAAGAAGTAAATTAATGATAAACCATTGAACATTGCTCCATTCTACTACAATCAATGTGTGATCACATTTACAAGGGGGGAAAAAGCAAACGGGGAAAGTAATTTGTCTAAATGATAGCTAAACCAGCTTTTTTTTATGGTCTTTGCTTCTGTGTTGGGAAGATCCTACATTGCTGGCTGTACCGCTTACTTTAGCCTCTGAATCTGTGAATCTTATGATTCATCTTTCTCTTTTTTTTTTTTTATAATATGTGAAAGTGGGTTACTCACGTCGCCTGCCATGTACTCATGCCGAGTGCACTTTCACATTAAGATGATGACAACATGCAAAAATCTCAGCTTCATGGTTTCTGTTAGCTGCCTGAGAATTCTCTTTGATACCTCTTTGGCCGTAAGTAGTGTGAAGAGTTGCACCCCAAGAACTACTCAGTATTATTTATCTTTTATTCCATACATGCAATGTTGAATTTCACGGTGCAGGAATTCACCTGCAGGAGCTCAGGACTCTTCCCCTTCCACTAGGATTTCTAATGACTAAGATACCAAGCCAGGGTGCCCTGCTCTGGCTACTTCTTGCATTGTTTCCTCCATCTGGCAAACCTCGACTGAAGCAACGGCAATACATCCCATCCCACTTCAGTCTCACATCTGAGCTGCTCTTTGACAAAGAAAGAATTTGAGGCTTATGTTCCTCCTTTAGCTGAGGCAGCAAATAAACCTAAGTGACCCCCTTCCCCGGGTAAGTGTTTTAATGAACAAGATAGTTATACAAAAGATGGGCATTTTACTCTACCTATATAATCCATTTTCATAGTCTTCCTTTAAAAGCATTATACTTTTGTTGCCAACTGAGTCTAGGCACAGAACATATAATCACTGAGGTCTGGCATGAATTCCTAAACATACTAATGCCTGGAAGTTGCACAGAACCAGCTAAAATTTTTGACATCAGTGCTTGAGCATCATGGGAATCCAGTTCATAACATAACCTAGAAAGAGGTCTTAATTATTCTTAGATAATTAAAGTAACTCTAAACCATATTTTAATTAGTCAATGTGCCTGCCTGGAGTCTTGACTCTCTGCTTAAACTTGAGGGAGCAGAAAAATTTCTGCCATAATCCGTCTTTGGCAATTTCTGTTGGCTAGCCTTCTCCTCTCAGTGCACAGGGGTTTGGGACTACCATTTTGAATTATACAACACTTCCCACGCCCTGAGGACTGTAACTTTTGATTCTGGATTGCATTCCAGGGAAAAGTGCTTAAAATACAGTTGCTATACTGCCTAACTTCAAGATCCCTAAATCGTTTTTTGGCTCTAACCTAACTTCCTATTGAAGATCTATGTTTGAAAATCTAGGAAGTCTATGACACTGAGAATTTCAGATTGTTTGCTAAAAATGCAGGTCTCGGAATAAGGTTGAACAAATACTTAAGTCTGATACACTGTGCACATTTTTATGCCTTTTTTTCCAGTTGGAGATCAATTAAATTAATGCAAAATTGTTGCGGTAAAACCTGACACTGGGAACCACATGAGATAATTGCATGTACAGAGCTGAAATCAAGCCCATTAAAAGATTCCCTAAACTTCATGAGCCTTTTCATATTCACCCAGACCACTTTGAGGTTTCACGCTGAAATTATGTCTAACTTGGGGTTTTGACATGACACCAAGCGAAATTTTGTTTGAATTTTTAGTTCCATTCAAAGGCCCCCCAAAAGAGGGGATCGTATCCTTATTTGCTGTAAACCACCATCTCCACATTACTTTCAATAAGGCTGCATAAGTTTACAACAACTGAAGAGCTAATCCTAGTCAAGTAAAGCCATGTGGTGAATTGAACCAAAGAAAATGTTCAAATGAGTAAGGCCAGCTGTAGAGCACAGGCAGACTCTGCAGATGGGCACTGTGCCAAGCTTCCCCATTAATTGCCTCCCTATGCTTCATTGAAGGAAGTTTGAAGCCAGTCCAAATCTCCTAACCTCCCCAGCACCACCCCTCTGTTTCTACTCCAGCTGTGGCTTCCAGACACTGCTCTCACTGGCAACCAAAATGGGAATACACACAAGGAAGTTTTCTAAACAGCACTTTGCGTGAGCTGCAGAAACGGGGCTTAGTCATGGGTAACTCCAGCTCCTGGAGCAGCAGTGTTGTAGAGGTTAATGGTGAGGAGCCAAGTAGAGGAAATGAGGTAGGAGGAGAAGTTGGTGCTGGAGAAACAAGGGGAAATAAGCATATGAGAAAGTTAGAAATCATCTGAGCTGGTTTCAAAGGAAGGGGGAAGAGGCAGCTCAGAAAGCATAAAGACTTTTGGAAAACACTGAGGGGAAAGACAGGAAAGAAAAGGCCAAAAGGAAGCCTATGGGATAAGGTTTGTGAGTGAGGAGATGTTTGCAAGGCAGTTCTGCATCTGGAAAGGAAACTGAGTGGGGCAGTGTGGTAGAGGATTGAAGAGCTCTTCTAGGACGAATAGTCAAGGAAGGTTGACTGGGCCAGGAGACTGTGGTGGGAATCGGCAAGGGACACTGGGGCTGGGGAGGCTGGAGCTGAGAGCTGGAGTGGGAAGAAATTAGATTGGATAAAAGGCTCAGAAAGAAAAACATGGATTGACTGAGGAAAAATCTGGAAATGGGATGTGTGAGGGGAACACCTGACCAAGGAGCTGGGAGAGCAGAGAGGCTTGACACAAGCATGGCGGTGGGGACATCAGCAAAAAGCCTTCCCTTGGGAAAAGAGATGGCCTGACACGTCGGTATCCAGTAAAGCACAGTCTTCCCTAAAACTGAACCACAGATCCTCATTTCTGAGCATCAACATTTCCAGTGGCAGCGCATAACTGTGAAAGCCAGAGTTAATTTTATGCTAGAATGATCAAAAATAGCATGTATTAGAATGGTTCTGCCCATCGGCTATCTGTGCTGTTCAGTATTAGCATTCTGGCACTTTACTTCACTCCTTCCAAAATAGCACTGCTGAAGCCTATTGGCAAGCAGTCTCAAATCCCTCTCATGGCTATTGCAGAGATGATAGCAACTTATTACTCCTATCAGTTAATCACTGAGTTCAAGTGGGGCTTGAAGAGGAAATGAGAACAGAGTGAAAGCCATGTTGTGGAACTGATAAATGAATGTGCATAGGCCAGAAGGGCTGTTTGGAAAGACGTAATTTTTTTTTTTACTCCAAAGTGAAAAAAAAAAGGCCAAAAAACCCATACTAAAACCACTTCAAGAGTTAAAAAAAAGTCATTAAAAAATTTCATTAATAAAATTTCATAGTTTTGCTATCAGTAGGACTTCCGCCTGATGTCTTTCAGAACAGAGAACACACACAACAAATGAGACAGGGAAGAAGGCAAAGGACAATTCCTGGAAAAATGCAGTTCTATCCTACGGGCTGTCACTAAGTCCCTTTGCCGTGCTGGGCAATCAAGCCTGTTGGCCAGGGCACGAAGTCCTTATTTCCCATTCCCTGGTGCCTGGTTTGGAGGACTGAAACGAAGACTGTTTGCTACTTGCCTTCTCACTTCAGCTATGTTCTCTGATGAAAAGTGTTCAGCTTCAGTACCTGAGCCTTCTATAAAAATTCTGAAATTGGAAGGGCTGAGGCCCTTAGCTAGTCCTCTCTCTGCTCCTTATAGTTACGACACTACTTCTGTTGCAGAATTGAGCATACAGTACATATGATAAATAGTCAGAAGATAGTTTACTAAACGCTTTACCAAGTGTTATGCATAATCAATAGCTAGTAAGCCAGAGTTTCTTTTGCCTTTTTTAGTCTCCAGAGCACATATGACCCCTCAGTCCCCTCACCCTGGCCTGTGTGAGCTGACAGGAGGTGCCTGAGGAAGGGCCAGCTGATGGCTGCTAGAGCGCAGCACCAACCGGGCCGCTCCCTCCCTCTCCTCCCTGCCGAGCCCAAGTCATCCTCCAAGCGAGTCTGTTATAACTCTCTCTAAACAGGGAAGCCCTCAACTGCAGAGACAGAGTCAATTTTAGTTCTTTCTGCAACGCCAAAGGAGAGTCCTGAATGGAGTTTTACATTTTCTCTGAGATATTCGCTAACACAACACTGACTGCAAACATCATTCCGTTGCCTTCTGCTCTGATTAAGCCAGACTTTGGGCCAAACATTGCTGTCAGTTGCAATGATGTAGACTTCATGCAATTGTATTTTACTTCAAAGGTACAATAGTGTAAGTAGTATGACTCTGTATTTATAACGGATTAATTTCCCACTTCTGTACCGTTCTGTGTAACTACATTCTGCCTTGGTTCCTTTTAACTGGGCCTTTCCTTATCTTATTGTTATGTCTGACAATAGCAAAGATAGCTTTGTGTCATCTATAGTCTCCAGCTTTTATAGAGTTTAGATTGCTTTGGTGAGCTACCCTCCCACCCCCTAATCTCCTGTTATAAAGTTAACATCGGTGAGAGGGAGGAGGGGGACATAGTACATGACATAGGGATTTTCCTTCTTTCAAGTAGTTGCATTTGTCCATGCTCTTTATCCCAGAACAAAAAAACAGAGGTTATATGAAGAGGTTTGAAAAGCATGTGGATGGCATGTACTGGATTTATTGCCACTCTATAAATTCCCACAAAGGTTTGACTTGCTTTGTTTTTAATCACCAGCAATGAAACAGTTCACAGTACACTGCAAACACAGAGCTAGCTTTTTGTTGGAGACAGTTGGAGAGGAGGGGGAAAGAGAGGGGAAAGGCTCATGAGAAACATGACTGAGTAGGTTTTGCTGACTCTTCTAACTACAGGGCCCGACAAAGTGCCTATAAGCACATTTCCCATGCTGTTAATAGCAGAGCAGGAGCTTTGTTGTATGATAAGTGAGTATTTTGAAGCTTGCCAAACCTAGACAAGTGGGAGGAAATTGTAATTAACATCTCTAATGAGCACAACTTATTAAAAAGTTAATCTGTAGCATAAAACATAACTTTGACATGTATCTCATAAAAAATGCATTTGCTTTACTGATCGTGTTTTCAAGTTACCCGTTTAATTTTTACCAATCTTTTACTATATACAATCTCCTAGTCTGTCTAATCCAAATCACAAACATCAATCACAAATACTGGTTTTGGTTATTAAGTACAACTGTCCATTCATGGTATATTGTACAAATGCAATTACTGATCATGTAAGGTTATGTGATTGCAAATAATGTGAAAAAAAGAGAAAATGTATGAGAATGTATGCCATAGTGTGTACGTGAAAGAAGTGAAAATTTCCTCGATTATCTTTCACTTGCCTCTAGGGATATTTATTTCCTGAAAACCTGTTTCAGTCAAAAATTGAAAAAAACTGTTGTAGTAAACTCTCAGAAAAAGTTTTAGCAGACATAAGCATGAATCAGTTTCCTTTCCAGCAAAAAAAAAAAAAAAAAAAAAAAAAAAATTAAAGATACTACACAGAGAGACCAAAAATGTGTTAAAAAAGTATTTTAACATGTCCAAATTTGGGGAGACACAGAATTTCAATCTCCATGATTGATGTCTTG
Source organism: Fregata magnificens (assembly GCA_013389945.1). NCBI lineage: Eukaryota > Metazoa > Chordata > Aves > Suliformes > Fregatidae > Fregata > Fregata magnificens. The sequence continues at coordinate 163,014 of WAAD01042329.1, forward strand.
CAAGAATAGAAATTTTCTTTAGTCACTGACTTTTTAAAATAGCATGAGATCCAACACTCAAACTCTGGATCTTTTGGCATCCCTAGTTATACTGTTTTCAATTTCCTTCAGAACAGGCCGTAAAGTTTTACTCAATTCAGGTATTCATTGTGATTTACTGTGCCATTTCTAACAGCATTAAGTATTTTACAGGTTTGCTCTTTTTGGTTGTACTTAGCTAAATCCACTGCAATATTTTATTTCAAGAAATTAATTTACTGTTTTATTAGAAAAAGGAGGTGCTACCTGTAGTTCATCCCAATCACACCAATATCTTCTGAAAACTAGTCAATTAATCCATGGTGCATTTCCTGTTGGAACTGTTGATAATCTCTAAACTGTATTTTTGGTCCCTATTTGCACGAGGTCTGAGAGATGTTTCTTTGCTGTTTTCAATGGAACAAATTACAGAAACATACTAATGCAATCTGGTGTCTGTAGTTGGAAACCAGATGATCTTCAAAACAGGCTGAGATTTCAATGCAAACTCAGGTCTATAATATACCCCCCGTAGTTGTACTCTGGAGTTCACATAGCATTTTCTCTACAAAAGAGCCACAAAAAAGCATTATGCATTTGCTCAGTGACATTTTCCATGTGTTTCAGTGTGTATTTCTCTATTCAATCCCCCCTTTCCCTTCATCGTATATCATCTTCCATGATACCTGCGTGATATGTGCAATTGGACTCCTATGCACAAATGCAATTGAATATTGCCCACAGAGACACACATGTTCTAGAAATACTTTCCTTCATATTGCAAAACTATAGATCCCCATCCAGCACCACTTCCTCCAAAACTTCAAAGCTCACTCCTAATGAGTCTAATGAGTAAAGTTGCTTCCTAGCTGTCTTCATCCACTGCCTCACCTTAGTTGCCTCTGCAAACAATCTCTTTGCATGTTTAAATATATATTTATACACACATACTCTTTCACCTAAAGGTCTCAGCCCTTCATCTTTTTCTATAGGGGCACTCTTTTTTGGGGGACACCAAATTGCAAAGTGCAAGCCGCAGGAGGCAATCACCATCCAGGCTACTGCTCTTGGCTCAGTATAACTCTGCCTTTGGGGTAATACCTTAATCAAGCTACAGCAATTTCTTCCAATTGCTCTTGACCTCCACCATGCCTTCTCTTGTTGTTCATAAAACATAGGTCTCCATATGACATTTTTCACCAGTAAGGAAACATTTGCCTATTTTTTTTCTCTAGCCAGAGAAAAGGATATATGTGGAGTCACAAACCTGTCACTTTTAGAGCCTTTAAAAGCAATAGCAAGAGTGGTGGCTGACCAGATATGGAGAGGTGAAGAAAACAGTGAGGGTAATGAGGCTACTGGAAGAAGTCAAGTGGAAAAGGAAGGTAGAAGACTGTGCATAAGAATGGGTAAGAACTTGAGAGGTCAGGTATTGTCACTGCCTTAACTAAAACTTCTCTGCCCTTCAGCTCACCATCCTCACCCTGGGAGAGCTTCTGGTGCTGCTCCCTCCTTCTGCTGGCTCTGCCAGCCAGCACACTGCCAGTGGGCTAAGAGAGGGGGAACATGAAGTACAGCTGCAAAAAACAAAGCTCAAACCCTACATGGAAGGTGAAGCTTTGAAGTAAAAGGAGTTGGGCTGTTGGCAGAGCAGGCTCTGGGGCTTTGTTGCCATGTCAGACTTGTGCAGTAGCTAAACAAGAAGAATTTCAATGCAGCTTTCAAAGATTTCAAAATATGTTCTTCCTGGGGTGCAGTTAAATATATTCAGGTTATATGCAAATAGTGATTCTGGAAGCTTCAATTACATGCATAGAAGCAGCATGAATTGATAGTCTGAAAACACAAGTGAAAGAAGGTTTTGGGCAAAGTTAACATGAAGAAAAAAATGGATGAAAACCTTTCATACTGGTTTTGGTTGTGATAGAGTTAATTTTCTTCCTAGCAGCTTGTATGGTGCTATGTTTTGGATTTGTGCTGAAAACAGTGTTGAGGGATGTTTTAGCTATTGCTGAGCAGTGCTTACACAGTGTCAAGACTTTTTCTGCTCCTCACACGGCCCCGCCAGCAGGTAGGCTGGGGGTGCACAAGGAGCTGGGAGGGGACACAGCTGGGACAGCTGACCCCAACTGACCAAGGGGATATTCCATACTATGTGACATCATCCTCAGCAATAAAAGCTGGGGGAGAAGAAGGAGGAAGTGGTGATGTTCAGTGTTATGTCATTTGTCTTACCAAGTAACCGTTATGCTTGATGGAGCCCTGCTTTCCTGGAGATGGCTGAACACCTGCCTGCTGATGGCAAGCAGTGAATGAATTCCTTATTTTGCTTTGCTTACACACAGGTTTTGCTTTACCTATTAAACTGTCCTTATCTCAACTCACAAGTTTTTTCACTTCTACCCTTCTGATTCTTTCTCCCACCCTGCTGGTGGGGAGGGAATGAGGGGCTGTGTGAGGCTGAGCTGCCTAGCAGGGTTAAAACACTACATCTTTCAAACAAGGCTTTTGTTGTTTTTGACTCCAGGAGACAGAGTAAAATGAGCGGTCTGAGGAAAATGGCCTCACTAACAATAGTCAGTGGCAGAGTCTTAAGCGCATTTAATTATTTCACTTCTGGATTTGCATGAATTGATATCTCAGCATGAATATTAGACATTAAGAATGAGTGAACTTAGTAAAAGAGCACAAAAGGTAAGAAGAAGTACTGGAGAGGATGCTGAAAACATGCTAACTAAAGGAGCATTGCAAATACAGGATCTCAAGAAATTTCCTGATTAAAAACTAATGGCAGCCTGCTTAGACAGAAATATGTTTTTTTAAATTATGTGTTTTGTTCCTGAGCCAAGAAAGGGCTTATACGCTGTGCTGCCCAGGGCTGCAACACCTGAAGTTTTGTTGCTGGTTGGAAGCATTGAGTTCACAGTGCAGGCTCAGGTGCTCCCATCCTTATACAGTGAATACAGGGGGAGTGAGAGACCTACACAGGAAATTCCCAGCAGCCAGCACTAGAGCTGGGCTACCCAAGCAAGATCTCATGGGAGTGGTTTTACAGAAAGGCAGTTACCTGGAGCCTAACTTGGGATTACATTTAAGGTCCTTGATGCATGTCAGATTCACAGGTAAGGATTATAGGCAAGAATCACGTTAGCATTTCACTTCAAATCAGAACTACGTTTTTGAAGAGGATCTCCCAGTCATTCCCTTTTATCATGCTTGCGTCTTAGACCACCCAAACTGGACTGGTTTTGAATGAAACCAAACATGAAAACATGCTCCAACCACTAGGAGACATTTAGTTTATGGGATCAGATGGGGGGTAGTTGAAAATCTGCCCCAAATATGTGAAGTGTGGACACCAAGTGCCAGCACCAACTCCCTCTCTACAAAGCTGTTCTTAATATGTCATATAATATGTCGCATTGCTAACACAGACATAGCCACAGCTTCTAGCTACTTCTTATGCTGAAGTCATTAATTTTGGGTCCAGATGACTAGATCACTCTTTTCTCGCAAAACACAGCAAATGCCATGCCATTCAGTCCTTGGATTGCAATTAGAAACCCCAAGCTCCAGACCCAGGTCATACCTGATTGGGGACATGCCCAAGTGACATGTCAGAGGCCTGGGAAGGTTGTCACACTGACTGTGGGAGTCCCACTACTGCAAAGGCTCTCAGACATGGGATTAATAGTTGGGCATTCCTGAAGCTCAGAATAGCAATCAGTCATCATCCGGAGACTAATGGAGCTTAAAAGGGCATGAAACCCAGCGACTGGATCCAGTCAAAACAAACAAAACTCTGAGCAGCAAGTGAGACAAATTGTAACAGGTATCAAGCAGAGCTATCTGAAGGTGCTCCATCTTACTCATTTTCTCACTTCTCCCTATTTCTTTGGAGCCACAACATGGAGAAGTTGGAGGGAAACTGGAGAAATCTTTCAAAAACATCATTAAACCCACATGTTCAGAAAAAATGCATTGTTTACACTGAATACGTAATGCAGGAAACTGCTCTGTCAGACAAGATGTTCCTCACCTGATTATGATTTGAAAGCAATAAATCGAAAGAACTAGCCATAAAATAAATGGCAACTGAAAACACATGCATTTAGGTCTTTGGCTCCAGAATAAATTAAGTACAAATGTAGATTTTTCATATATCTGACAGAAGTCAGATATTTATTGTTATTTTAGCCTATTTAACAGGTTGCTTGTATGAGTTTTTTCTGAAGCTGAAATACTCATCGCAAGCTTTAAAGATTTTGTTACTGATACAGTTAGAATGAAAGGGGTTTTTTCCTGCTTTTCTGTGCCTGCACAGCTACCATAAATGCCAATTAAGCTTCCACATACATGCTGATGGCAAAATAGACCCTAAGGTCTATTACATCATTAAGTCTATGTACTTTTTGAAGTCTTTAACTGTCAATAAAGTCTGGTCTTCATGGCTTATGTGATAGATGTATTTATTTAATTAAACTAAATTGCTTTAAAAGCCCCCAAATATTAGAATTTAATGGGCCATGTTCAAGAATAAATAGCTGAATTCAATTCACAGGTAATACAAAGTGACTACCAACATTTAAAGAAATATTCTTGATTCAACCATCAGGTAATTTTGATGTCAGCCTTGAACTCAATAAGCTAATGTTCAGATCATTCTCCTGTAATACAGTTCCCTTGAGATTTGGTCAGAGGTCTTTAAATTACATATTTTCAAAAGCACTTAGACACTGAAATCAGCTAAATCAATTTCAATGAAAGCTAGGTGCTTTGTCGATATATGACTTGGTCTCCTTGTTTTTCAGTTTCTGATCTGTAACACGGAAATTTCCAAACATCACCAGCTGTTCGAATGTGATTTTGAACAATAAATTTTCACATCAGAAAGGGCAAACAAAACCAGAAGACTGCAGAGCACAGGCAGACATAGGCGTAAGTAGTTTATGTTCTGCCATTATTCCAAGTTGTCATCATTTTATTTGCAGAACAGCTCTATGATTATCTCAAGACCTTAAAGAAGCAGAGAACACTGACATTTGGAGCTCACTGTCATTCTATAGGACATGACACCCTCCCTCAGAAGTATCATATACCACTCCTCTTTTTTACCGTCTAGTTCTACCTGCATTACTAAAACACCATGTACAATAAATGACTTAAGGCTGCGTAGCCAAGAGTAACTCTGTGACTGTGACTCTCTGCTTTTTCATAGTCTTTAACTACTTTATTCTTAGCATTAGAATATTAAGATTAGGATGGTATTCAGAAGCCTCAGTCATGTTATACAAAACCTCACAGCAGTAGTCAATCCCTGCTTTGAAGACCTTAGGCTTTCAATAAGTAAGTACAAGAGGCAAAAAAGTACTGTTTTCCTAATACTACAGATCTCCCAGTTGTAATACAACTTGATGCTTCTGCTCTGAGCAATTATCACACACTGGAAAGCAGAAAGTGCATGATAATTACTCAGAGTGACTCTTTTCTGTTCAGGCAGCAAGTGGCAGCATTGCAATAGCCTTTGCTTCCTTATATTTGTTGTCTTTCAAGGCAGTCCTGCTTTTCTGCACAAGCACACAAATCTCCTTCTGCCATTTCTATGTCCCTAAAATCCAATTTTACATCGCATAACAATATACTATGTTTAGTATAAATAATTTAATATGAAGTGAAATCATGACAAGAAGAAATTTGCAGATTTTGGGTCTCTTTTGTGAATGGAGACTGTGTATATCAAAACCAATCCATCAGTTTCTATGCTCTCAGTCAGGAAGTATTCTGGATCCTTATCAACATTTCTAAAATGTGTGTTCAGAACAAATTAAAACAAGGATAAGGACGGCTGGAGTCTTTTCTTTCTGCTCCTGAAGCAGAGGATGTAAATGGGATGCCGATAATGTAGATCTGTATTCTTGAACTTTATGTTTGACAGCCACTAAAAAGTAAGCCTGCAAAATCAGCATCAGATCATTTCATGTTAGTTGACTTGCCAGTGATACAGGATTGGATTTACCCTGTTTTAAAAGGGCCTTTTGGAACAACAGCTGTGATTTTTTTCCTGGCCCATAATCACCAGCAGCCATAAGGAAACTGCAATCTGAATGTAGGAGACAGATCTGCTGATGAAGCACAAGCCTGCCTCATATCTAACTCCCTCTCGCAGACCCCTTTGTTGGCTCTGCAGTGCTAAAAGGAACAACATACACCAAGAATTCAGTGTTGTCACGTGCGTGAGCATATAGGCCTAAATATTAATTACACCCTATTCAAAGTGTGCTGAAGTCAATGGCAATTTTCCAGTTGTGGGGTAGGACTAAAGAGTGGATCTGTTCAGCAAGAAAGGGATTCCCAGGATAATCGCTTTTCTGGGTAGACTTGCGGTGATTTGTTTGTGTAGACTTTAGTTCTTAAGCTGTGTTCACGCTATCTGGCTGCTTGCATACCATGATGCTGGATGTTACTTGTCAAAGGTTGTTGCTTTCACTTGTGTGGCATTTATGCTACTGGCCCTTTCAGAGGAATGAGAAGTGTATGCTCTGTCTCTTGTGGACGTGTGTCTTTATAAATACCCAGTTTCCTCATAAGAGCATGGCAAATTGTGTAAGGCAGCTTTTCATTGAGAAACCCTGTTTATTAGCTGTCAAGGTTAAGAGGTGAATGAGAAGACTCATTTATTCTTCAGGGCAAAACAGAGCATTTCCAGTGACAGAATCCTGGAAACACTTACAAAGAAAAAGAAAAAGAAAATGGCTTCATAATAGCTTGCACCGTGCCTCCATCAAAAAATCACTATTTTTTACAACATTTCTGAGTCCCCATTTTGATTAGTGTCATATTAACTTAGGCCTGACTTGGTGCCTGGGCTTTTTTGTCATGTTTAGGATAACCAGACACACAGCATAGTCTGGCAAATTATTCAAAAGTCAGTTTCAGTGATATTTATCTTTTTCTGCAACAAGCCACACCAAGTACAAATGCTTTTATTCACCATGTTTTTAATACACTTTGGAATAGAGAATAACAGTGCTTTATAAATGTACACCATTACTATTAATTATTACTACAGAATTTTTCCTTTATCATCTCCCTGACCTTTAAGGAACATTAATGAGAAAGTTTACTCGTTGTGAGTGTGAGCTGGTTTTAATGAATGTCTTTCACTGAGGCTATATGACTGCTATGATGAAAACTCTAAAATGTTAATGCACTTGAGGTTTATAATGTCTAATGTTAATGTCATAGGACATAGGTCAGGGAAATGAACTGGGAGTGATTGCGCATAATAAACCATCTGCATGTTATTTTGCAGCAACAAAACAGGGTAACCTAAGTCCCAGGACATGTCTACTGAGTTATGAAGTTATTGCAGGACTTCACCTAGCATTAATGAGGCCTCATTTGAACAAATGGGAAATTCTTGAAATAGGATATCACAGAACTAACTTGTGAAGGGCTCAAGGGAACAAATTTTGAGAAAAGGCTAACTAGATTTGGCCTTTAATGATGCATAGGGAAAAAGAGGAGAGGAACTTCTCACATTTCATATCCAGTGTTAGGCTACAGAAACTGCCCTGTGTCCCCTTGAGAAATAAAGAAGAAGGATTTTTTGCAGGATTTTTTTTTCTTTGTTTTACTCTCCTTTCTTTTGTGTTATTGTAGAGGTCAAGATTTGAGATTACATGTTCACACACAGAACAGTGAAAGAGATCTTTAAGCTGGATGTGAACATTCACAGCTATAAGGCATAAAAATTTTCTAATGTCACTGCCCCTACGTGCTCTAAACTACATTTTGCCTGTTAGTATCCAGCTACAAATGATAGCTTTCAGGCTAAGCTGCTATGTCAGCTAGATAATGATTCACATGTGCTTTTATTTTATGGTCTGGTTTATATTCTACTTAGCTTTGTACTGTTCTGTCATGGGGACAAAAACTGTACATAGGGTGGAGGAGGACTAGAGAAACCAAATCTCTCTCTTAAATTTTAGCTCTTTGAAACTGAATTTAATTTTGAGCTACATGACTTGGAAGTGTCTAAGTCTGCAAATGTTTTGAGACCATTAGTTTCAAGTGTTAAATTGCTTTTTATTGCTACAAGTTACAGCTTCAGAATATATAATGGAAGCTGCCCTTAAAATGGTAATGTGAAATGTGCAAGGGTTATATTATCCAATTAAAGGCATGTGCATCCTGCTAGCATTTAAGAGAGCGAACACACAACCAGTTGTCTTAGAAGACATGCATTTATTTCTCCCCGTGCTCTCAGGCTCTCAGAAGCAAGGATTATGTCAATTTTCCACCCAGCTTCTTATACTCTTCCTGTGGGACAGCTAAATCCTTATACCACAAAGTGACAAACTCACTTGTACTCAAATTTGTTCTTATAGGATTCCCTGGAGGCTAGTTGGTGGGAGTGAATGGGGTTAATTCCAGCAGAGAATTTGAACTATTTGGTTTTAAGTGGGAAAACAGCATCAACTACCATTGTCATAAGTCTTTTCTGCAAGCTTTATAAGAAATTAGAGATATGTAAATAAGGTAGAGAAAATTATTTTCCTTTCCAGGGAATTAGGCTGCTTGATTACAGCATGCTTTGGTTATTTAATAACATCTGGAGAGGCAATTTCAACTGTCTTCAAGATAAAAATCAGATAAAAATCTTGGAACATACCATTCGTGTACTAGGAAGACATGGAAATATTGCTGTGCATGAAGCAGGGAAATAAATAACAACCCATGCATTCATGTTATTAGACAGTGCATAACACTCCTTTTTCTATGATTTTTTTTTTTTTTTTACCTTATGTCAGTCATTCCTGACAAGTAATCTCTTTAGAATATGTTGTCCCTTGCTACAGGAGAGGACATTTTAAAGCAATTAAGGTATTTTTGGCAGCCACCAAAGTTCTATCATCTAGTAGTAGAAATGCTAGGTTAAATACTTTCATGGTACAATAGACCTCCAGAGCTTTCTACTGGGCACATACAGGAGCTTTGGACAGACATTCTTCTTGATTCTGGTCAGGGAAGATATGAAGTGTGTTAAAATGACATGCTCATGTCATCAGTCTTTAAATATAGACAGATACCACCCCAGCCTCTTCCTCAGGGTTGAACAGATTGTCAATGGAGAGAAAGAAGCATATAAGAGTACATTCCTGACTTATTATGGATGTCTCTTCCAGGATGAGATGAATTACACCCAATGATGAAGGGCACCTCAATGACTAGTATGAACATTTACCTTGTAGACATCCTCATTATGGCCAAAGAATCCAGCTCACTGAGTTATATTTTCTCAGAAGGAAAATGGAACTGAGAGAAGAGAACCTGGGGTTCATTGATCAGCTTAGGTCCATCTTCAGAGAATCAGATAGCCGAAGCAGCAGGCATTTGCTCGTATAGGTTATGTATGCAACCAGGTGTCAAGGAATAAGCCTGATCAATCTTTTTCCTTGATGTGGTACAGTGAGCAAAAGTCCAAAGAAGACTAAAGGGTAAAATGAGATGAGAAATTATTTCTTCTCAGTTTTTGTCATATTCATATATAGAAGGCTAGCTGGGGGGTCCTAAGAAAAAGGCCCCAAGCATTGTCCCAGATTGGAGAAAATTAATCCCTTTTTAGTGGAGGAGTCTGCTAGCTGGCATGTGAGCTCTGAGGAATGCAGGAAGGTTGGCCAGCCTGCCTCTAAGCTTGGCTTTTGTCTTGTAAATCAGTAGGATGATTGATAGATGATGACTGACACCTCAGTTTGTTCAGATCGGCAACATCAGGGAAAATGTAGTTGGAATCATTCAAATCACATTTGGGTTTTACTCTTTTGAGCCTTTTATATTTTATCTATAATAAAATAATTCAGTTTAGCTGCTGGGCTTAGGGACCGGGGCACGAGTGAAATATTTTAGTTATTCTTGTGGGACCTACTGACAGTGTGCTACTGCCAGTGTACTACTACAATTTTGCTCTGACTTTCCCTGTCTTGCAGCTGAGGGACTGTACTAATATCTGCTTACTCTTTAGTACTTATTATAAACTATATAAATTATGAATATTCAAACTACATGTTAGAGGCATATTCAATAAATTAGTGAAATGGTAGATAAAGTAGCTTGCAGAGGACATTCCATGCAGTAAAAGGAAGGAAGAAACTTCTGCAGAACAGAAACTGTGAGTGTTTTCCAGGTCTAGCATTGCCAGACGAACAGCAGTTAGAAATACTACCTGAGCTTAATGGTCTTGAATGACTATATCCTTTACCCAGCTGTGACTAAACACACATACCTAGCAGACTGAATTACAGTCGATTAATTTACATAGGAACAACAACAATTTTCTGTATTCTGATGTTGTAATTTCCTTTGCATCAGGTCACTCCTACTTATCTGATTATTTAGCTGACTAGCAACCTGAACCATCTGCACTCAATTAACAATGTCATTCCTGCTAAAAAGTGAGTTGTGTTATTTGTAGTGATATTCATAAGGTTCTTGTTAGTTTGAAGAAATGTTGTGCTGACTTAGCTAACCATTCATGGGAAAGGAAGAGTTGGCACTCACCGTAGGTACTATGGCTGCTCTCACACATCCTCCTCCTTTGCTGCTATGGAAGGTATTTTGAAGCAGACATTTTTAAACGCCTCTTAACTGCTAACCCTTTACTGGGACACTACAAAACAAAATGGCACAAAACATGTATTAGTTATCTGCTCACAAAGGACAACCCCAGTGAGAGTCATTTCATTTAACTTCGGATACCTGCAAGGTATAGGTTTACATCCAAGCTCATCAATCTTTGTTCCTTCTGCAGGCAATGAAGAGAATGAGTCACATCTAGGGCCGGATTCACCTCAGCATAGACATTCACAAGGTTAATCCTATCAAACTGTAAAAGTGCTGATTTTTAGTCGTTGGTGGTGAAGTGAAATAAGTCTGACTAGTCTGAGCACAGATGTTCACGTTATAGATGTCTAAAGTGAAGTAGAAGGTCCTGGCTGTTCTTTGAAAATCTGAAATGCCTATCACCTGCCATTTTGTTTTGCAATGATATTAGTGTTTAAGTTCAGACCATGACATAGCTTTTCAGAAAGTCAGCAGTCTTCCGGGAAATATACAAAAACATGGAATATCTTTAATGGGCAACAGGAAGGAAAAGGAGTGATGAAAGAGGGAGAAGTTACAAATTATGTAAATTACAGACCAGGTTACATACTGCATCTCTGGCTGACACTCTAATAGCATATACACAAATAACATCCTGGTGCTTTTGCCACAGTGCTTTGTCCCTCATCCATCATCCTCTCTGTTACTACAGCAGAGCAGAATACTCTCTCCTTTCTACCTCTTGATTGCTGGCAGTGAGTGCTCTGCAGGGACAGGCGCAAAGCTCCGCCTCACAAATTGTCATACAATTTGTCATGTTATTTTTGCTCAGATACTCTTTAGGGGCTTAAATTTTCCTGTAGCTTCCTGTCTGAGGCAGAGGTATCTACCTTACAGGCTAGTTCTTTTTAGATTTCCTTCTCTCTCTCATTGATTTTTCAAATCAGACATACAGAAAATATGTGTTAAATAAAAAATTTCAGCATTTCCTTTTCAACAGTAGTTACTATATATTCCAGAAATGCTCAGTAGTGAAATTTCAATGTTTATTTCCAGTCAGGAACAATAAAGATTTCAGACTCAAAAATGTATGTGAAAGTCATGATTCTTTTTCATTCGTCCTTTTTTTTTTTTGCCTTAAAATCCAGTTTTCTTCAATTTTCTTATTCATAGTATCAAAGGCTGATGATATTCTTTGCCTTCCTTTTCCAGATATTCTGGAGTTTTTCATTTCTTTTTGACTCTTTGCATTGTTCAGGGAAATAAATCAGTATATTTCTCATAAGGAGTCTGCTCAAGAACATTTCCTCAGAGAAATTTAACAAAGTTCCTCTTCTTCCCATAGGCAGCAGTGTGCATGCACTGCTCCAAGGAATGAACTCTGTTCCCACAGCAGATCGGCCCAAGAGGGGTCTCAGTAGTGTCCTAGCAATGTCTAGTTTGCTAACTGCTCATTATTATTCCGTTCCTTAGAGTCTATCCTATTAATAAAGGCAAAGCTTTTCAGGGGCCTTTCTGAGCACTGATGAACTAGCATCCAGCGTAAGGTAATCTAGACTATTTCGTCATGTAACTGTGCCCAGTGCAGGGCCTTTGCTTTGTGGACTTTTCTTTCTGTTGTAACTGAAATTCGGAACCCTTTTTTTTTCTGTGTATGAATTCTTTTTAGGTATGGCAGCTTTCCAAAATAGCACTTATATGTAACAATATCAAGAGTACTTCATATTTTCCATGTATATCACATTAAGTGAATTGAAGTTAAACATTCAAATTGATTAACGCGTGACGTATTCCTGTGCTGGCACAATCACACAGTCTAAATTACAGATTTCTGTCACAGAACAAGATACAATGTCTGACTAAATTCCTATATATCCTTTACATATTTACCTTAATAAAGGCTGTGTCAGTGCCAGGTTTGCAAAGATGTTATGTCTGTTATAACCAGCCAGATTTTAAAAATGCAGTGCAAGAGAAATGCGCCATTCACCAGGTAATTAATTCACCAGTTAAGTTATTCCACATTTCTTAGTGATTTTTTATGCTGAAAAACTCAAGTTATGCTGAGACACAGAAACTGACAATTGTCTTATAACAGCCTGTACAAGAGCACCTTCCAGTAATTCAGAGCTCACTCCTCAAGGATTGCACGGGGCTAAAGGACTGCAATGCAGTAACTTCCATGCAGGGTGATAAGTTATCACTCCCTGTTTCTCCAGCAGCAGTGTAAGGAGACAAAGTGGGAGAGCAGCTGTTTGTTCCTGTATTTGATAAATAATTGAAAGCTTCCCTTTGCCTACACTATCACTCTACTCACGCTAAGATTATCGCAGCCTTTCGAGGATCTCCTGACTTCAAACAGGGATCTTAAAGGAAAGCCAGCATGAGTAACTAAATAAGCCAGCCTTTTCTTTAAAAGGGATATAATTTTCCCTGAAAAAAATCAGAATATAATGTCTGCTGTTGTTGAGTCCCCCTGGAGAATATATTTCTGCCTGACATGCTCATTTTGTCACTTTTAAAGTCGAAGAACTATGATTATTTTTATAAACATATTTTATTTTTTAATTTCTGTTTGATGGGGTAAAAGAAGAGAGGTTCATGAGTGTTTACTTTCAAATAGCTAAGGGGAAAATGTAAGAACTGGCTGTGCTACTTGCTGTAACTTCAAACACAGTTCACATCCATTTACAAAATAAATGTCTGCGTAGTTGTGGATTACCAGTGGACTATGAGGTTTCATGCCCAGTTAAGCCAAGATAGAAAAGAAGGTCTTACCGGTGACACAAGACTAAGGTCACCTCCTATGTAGGCTCCAGACTCCCACTGCACTCTGTTGGTATCTACTGCATGTTGCTGCAGGCTCTTCTCTTTGTCCTCGCCTTTGCAGGCAGGAGTTTGGCTACTACACAGCAACACTCCTGTTAACGTTTCTATATTACGTTGTTCTCCCTGTGCTGCTCATTCATGTTCACATGGTACTTCTACACATTATTTCACACAGTGGTGCTGGGAAGGTTCGAAGCATGAATACCAGCCTTTAGCAAATCTTCATTTAGCATTGTGTCTCCTGAGGAACTGCGGTTCAGGCACTGGGCCTTGAGCCTTTATATCTAATCTTAATGGGTTCATAATTCAAAATCTAAGTTTCTGGACTCCATCTATGTGCAGAAAGCACATCTGGACACAATATTGTCCAAATAAAGTTTCTAGACCCACAGTCTACACTTGCTGTCAGGCTGCTAGCCTGCGAAAAAGAGTTTTGTGACTAAATATAAACTGAAATTCATTTCTTTACAAAACTGATTGGTGTCCAGGGAAACTTCTGGGTTTGTTTATTTCACTTACTTACACTGTCTTTTTTTATTTACCAGTCACCACATGTCTTAAACCAGAATTTCCATTAAAATTCCTTTGAGATGTGACTACAAATATGTAAGCAAGTTGAATATGGATAAAATTGAGGAGTTCTGTTTGTGACTTTTTTGGATGCTATTGCTAGCTTCTTTTAAATTCTTACACCCATATTTCAGATCTAAATACTGATTTTTTTTTTTCCTTAGTATTTGGGACTTGACTTGAAAAATTTAAAGAGTCTTCTTTTCAGAAGGTGGAAGCTATCTGCTTTAAAAATGAGGCTTATTACAGTTGGGCAGCAGATTCATTTTAATGCTTATATATTTTGTCCCACTTATCAACAAGGCAAACTGAATCTAATTTTGCATCTTCCCTTGTTTACTATAAATACACTTGCTTGCTGAGAAACATCCTGTGAGAACAAAGCAACAACAAGTTCCCTGCTTGAGAGCTCAGAAGATTAGGGCAATTGCAAAGTCCCTTTTCCTGAAAGAAAGTTTAGCCCAGGAAAACATAGCAGTTTGCCCCAGGCTTAACTAACTAGAAGAATCAAATCTCCTGCCAGACATCTTAGGTATGGGTTAAAGCTGTTTTACTGTAAATTGCAGATATCTACATTTACTAGTTCCAATGATGCACTGAGGTTCTTGCAAAGAGGTCAGTGGCACATAGGTGAAACCCATACCAGGTACAACGGGAGAGACAGAGAAAGATTTTATATAATTGTGTTGGAGATCTAAAAGGTTAACCAACATGCTGTGTTGTGGGGTGGAGAATGCCCCTGAGAAAATTCAGGAGTTTCCATACACTTCTCTGGTTTTGTTACTTATCCTCCCACATTTCTCTTTCCTTCCTCATTTCCGTCACAGCTGCACTTTAAATACTCTGGGCCTGATTCTGCTTTCCCTTGCCCCAGTTTCACTACAGTCCATTGGGGTTAGAGTTTGTTTTATTTCTTTACTTCAGCTAGTAGTAATCTTATATCCAGGGGCAGGAATATAGAATTTGAGAGAGTGACGTAGAGTTTGGGAATGATGCTCTGAGGGAAAAAATAGAACCAAGACTATTTCTTCACACAAGCCAAGACGATAAACTATGGAGAAATATTTTGTCCAGTTCCTCATCTGAAGACCAAAGCGTCTGCATACAGTTGTGCAGTGGCTATGGATGAGACATCATGTAGAAAATAGTGTTTACTGATTTGGGAGAATTTTTCTCCAGATATACTACTCGGATATTACATTGGTGGGTGTTGCAGGAAAGCGTAAAGTGAGTTACAACAATTTCAACCTCAAAATTAACATTGTATCTATGGTACCCTGGAGCATTTGTAAGAAATTTTCTTTTCATTTTGAGTGAATAATGTCCTAAATCATCTTTAAAGAACAGAATGGATTAGTGTTTGGAAGACACTCAGATCTATGGCATTCAACACTTAGGTCTACAGCTCTAGCATTTCTAATAAATAATGAATCACAACCTGCACATATGTAATGTAAACAAAACTAATGCACTTCATGTATTCCAGATGTGGGCCAAATAACCTGAGTTCCCTGCTGTGAAGAAGATGAGATCAACTTTAAAAATGTGGCAGTACTAACTATTGACTATTACTGCATGTGTTGCAAGAATTCTGGTGATGTAAGTTTCTGTTTTCTATTTATGACCCTACCTACCAGTTTCTGCCTTATTTGGGTGAAGGGACTGGTAAGCAGTCTGGAACCATTGTAGCTGTTTCATATGAAAAGGGAGTATAAGGAAAAGAGAGACATCTTCAATAATTTCAACTATGTTATCTAAGTGAGAACAAATATAATGAGAAAATTTCAGCTTGTTCCTTGAAGTAGTTCAGAATTTATGGTATCTTGCAGAGAAAATGATCAAAAATCCTCTGAAATCTCATTGTTCAGTTGACTGCAAAAAGAGGGTAAGGTTGCCAGGTTTTTAGAATTTCGTCTGTAATCCATAAAGAAATGCAGAACCCAGGCAAAGTTGAACTGGATTTTTGTTTCTCTCAGCTCCTTTTGTGCCAATTGGCAGGCAAGGTGACAGGAACTCAGTAAGAGCTGCAGAGGATCAGCACCCCCTGCTCCACAGCCCTCCGTCCTTGCACAGACAGTGATTGCTTTTGTGTGGAAGCCGCTGGGCAGCATTTGGGGGGTAAGGTAGGAAGCTGGCAGAGAAACGACACCTGGGACATCCTCAAACCTTGAGTTGTCTGGAAGAGTCATTTTATGTATCACATAGGTGTCCTATGTCGTATTCTCAGGCTGCCACATGTTGCTTTTTCTTCTACTAAACCAGTAACTAGCTGAGATCTGAAAGCACTTTCATTTTGTAAGTGTGAACTTCCTGCCAGACATCATTGACAGCAAGGTCTGGACTCAAACAATTTGCAGTCCACTTAAAATGGACAACAATCATTATCTCAAGCCTGCACTGAAAACCATTATCTACTTTCCCAAGGCACCCTTAATAAACAGTTTTCGCTCTCTCACAAGCACTGAATATGCACACAAATCAAGGAACACCTTACCAAGGAAAGAAGCACATGCAGTATCTGCTTGAGAAAACACAACCATGATATACTTAGTGATTTTAATAGATTTTTTCCAAGTCAACTCTGTGTTTGGTATGATAACCCAAGAGGTAAGTGCCATTTTGTTACATTATGTCACTTTTCTTCACCTGGCAAGTCTTGTTAATATTTTTATGTCAGTACAAAACCCTATCTCCAAGTGCATGGGCCAGGTCGGCCAATTGTCAGTGTCTAAGGGAGTACCTTGTTGTTCCTATACCATGATTCCCATGGGAGCTGGTAACCACTGGGGTCATGCAGCCCTGCAGGGTATCCTGGCAAAAGGCTACCTGTGCTAACTCAGCCACTTTTCTACAGTGGAGGCCATAGCATTTCTTTCCCTTGAGAAGGATCTGTACCTGAAGAAGGAACCCCTATTTCCCTTTACATTCTTGCAGTGCCACTTACCAGTGACTAAAACTACACACTCCAAAGATTTTGGAGGCAGCATCCAGGTCTTCATCTGTCAGTGAACAGAAGAGCTCATGGTTACAGGGATCACTTCATGTGCATGATCTGTCCACTCAGGAGACCTGGAGCGTCTGTCCAGATGTAGCCCTGGATAAACATACTGTGTGGATAAAACAAGAAGATTTCCTGCTGATCACCAAAAGATGGGAGCAGAGAGCTCCTTCCTCCGCAGAGCACTAAGACACAGTGTTTACATAACATCCTTAATCATTTTTTTCAAACGTGTCACACAGAAGTTTTACAGTGCTGCTTGTCTCCAAGCTTCTTCCTTTCACGGTAAGAAAAGGGGCTGCTCTTGATTCTAATCCAAGTTAATGTTCCAACTAAAGACAGATTATGTTGCTGCATTGAGCATAGCTCTGTTTATAGCATAGTTTTTATATTTTTTGTATTTTAAAGGTAGATACAGGTCTGGTCTCATCTCTTCAGGCATTCAAAAAGACCAATAGCATGTATTTAATGAAAAGAAGGGCTTAGATTTTTTTTTTTTGTTACATTTGAGGTACCTTTAGATTGTATAATATGTACAGAGTTTGTATACTGTATATGCACTATATATAAAATGCAGGCCCAGTCAAGATGAATGAAAAGCACATTGTAAAATATTGCTAGATTATGACAAACAACTTGATTTTGAGTAGCATATGAAGTATATCGCAGAACTTATTCCTAAACTAAACCAACAAGACCTTTAAAGAGTTTTCCATTTGGCCCTCTCTTTCTCAGGTTATTCAAGGAAAATATACGTTGAATGAAGTGCCACTGATTCAATGTACAAAGCATAAAAAGCCAAAAATAATGTTAGCAGGAAGTCCTCGTACTTCACACACAACATTTTATACTGCCAAGATACTCTGTTTTCTTTTACCTCCTGGAAATCTTAGCATAAATTATTGTTTTACAATTGACAGCTGTTAGCATTCATACTGTTCAGTCCACTCTAATGGACTTCATTTGAGATCGAATTATATGAAACCATTCCCCAATTAGCAACCTATCCATTAGCAGTGACTTCTGATGATTCCTTATAAAGGCAGGAGACACTGAACATATTTTCACTATATCTACAAGTCATATGCCAGGGTCAAAAAACCTTAGGATTGCAGAGAAACCTGGGAATTTCTTCAGATAATGTGAAATAAGATGCTGTAGCAGTTGCACAAAGACAAGAAAAATACTCATTCCAGACCAGGGCTGAGGGAGTTCTTTATCATTGGCAGACTGGCAGTCTAGAAAGAGGATATCCACGTGCAAACAAGGATAGATTTAGTCTGCAAAGGTTTGTCCCACCATTAAGCCTCAGCTAGAATTAAGTTGAAAGAAGGTAATTCCTAGGAATTAGCTTTGAAAACAAGCACTTATTAAGTTATTTATTTTAATTACATATTAAATGCACTTTGGCAACTTAAAAGTAGTAATAATAGTTCAAAAACTCATGCAATTACAGCGAAAGGAAGGGAGTGAGGATGCACATTAGAGCTCCTGTAGAGCCGCTCCACTCTAGCACTTCTATCACGTTTCTGCTCTTTAGATTTCTTACCAGGTTAATTTCTAACTATTCAGACAGAGGCTGCTACTCATAACTTCTTAGTCATTTTATAAGGGTATGACAAGATAGTTAAATATACTCCACAGGCTGAAGGGAAGGACAGGAATGTTTTATACACCCAGCTTGGCTGAGTAAGTTGAAAAGCCATTATGCCCTGAGCTGTGTGTGAATCCAGCTCCTCTGAGGGAGATTGAGACCAAGACTACTTCACATGCTCTCTGGCTGGAACAGCACAAGCAGGAGGCAACCAGCTGGAAAGCAGAGAAAGCCCTCGGAGTCCTGGTAATATGAAGTTGACCATGAGCTAGCAAAGGGACATCACAGCAAAGGCCAACAGCCTCCTGGGCTGCTTTAAGCAGACCGTTGCCAGCAGGTTGAGGAAGGTGATCCTTCCCCTCTGCTCAGCACTGGTGAGACCCGTCTGGAGTGTTGGGTACAGCTCTTAGCCCCCCAGGACAAGAGAGACATGGACATGCTGGAGCAAATCCAGCAAAGGGCCATGAAGATGGTAAGCATCTGACATACGAGGAAAGGCTGAGGGAGCTGGGACTGTTCAGCCTAGAGAAGAGAAGGCTCAGGAGAACCTTATAAATGTATGCAAAAGCCTTCTTATTCCTACTTAAAACTTTTTCCTCCTTCTTGAAATGTAAGTTATATCGCCACTATAATTTTCACATGAATAAATCACTTCTAAATGATCCTAATAGCATTATTTAGTGGCAGGAGTTTTGAAGGAACTAAGGGAATCTAATTTACACATCACCCTCATGCTTTTGGTCAAAGGACATGAGTATTTTAATCTGTTCACATACCACCCCTACATATAAAGCTATTTCTGATGAAGCAGTGTAATGCAATTCTAAATATATATTCACAGATAGAAAGGTCAGCAAGTTAGAGCCAGATCTCTGTTCTGGGCTTCATATTGCGTTGCCCATATACGTAACTTGCTAATGTTGCTTTGTACATATAATTCCTACACTTTAAGAGTTTTTACTTTTAAGAAGTTACCTTGCTATCAAGAAATGCACCAAGCATAAGGCATGAAAATAACCAGTACTAACAACTGAATAAAAAAGTCCTTGAGCCATAAAACAGGTCATAAGTAGAAAACACATTTCAGGAAGCATCTTGACAATAATTTTACAACTGCTTGGAAGAATCACACATCAGGCTCCTTTTACAGCCATCCTTCACACCAATTTTACGTCTCTACCCCAGACAGCAGGTTAAGTATAGGTATCACTAACATATATGAAACCAGACAGCAGCCAGTATTCTTGCGTAGCTTCCAGCTCAGCTGTCATTCCGACTGATTCTCAGTGGGCTCAAATATAATCCATTGAAGATGTCATTCCCACAGGAAGCTGAGGATCAGTTCACACAGGACTTTGTGTTTGTTTGCGTATGTGTATTCACTGTAGTTAATGTCATTTTACTGACTGCACTTAAAAATTGCCCTCCCCCCTGCACCATGTGAAATGACATTATCCCTCAAACCATGAGACTATTTCTGAAAAATTATACATGAATCAAGACACAGAATGTCTCCCACGTTCATGAGAACTACCGGTTTCAGAAAAAAACCACCCAAAAAGCTTCACATCCTATTTTGTCTGCATTACTCCTAATAGAAATAACAGATTGGTTACCTTTTTAAGCTTGTGGTCCAGAATGATTGCAAAGTGATTATAAGCAAATCCTGTATGTCTCAGACAAATATCAACCTTTTCCTACAGGAGATTATGTCATATCATCTTCCCAGGATAAATTTTGAAAAAACTGAAACCATTGTGACTCAAACAAAATTACTGTAAGGATAAACATGCAAATGAAAACAGCAAAAACCAGGACTAAATAATAGCATTCTTTCCTATTAATGAAAACTTTACAGCATCTCCCACCATATGAAGGAATGTTAATACGACAATCAAAAATCTTAATTTAAGAGTCAGTTCATTTATAGGTAGAATTAGAGAAGATGCATGTTATGCCATTGAGCAGTGAGTGGTAAAGAACTGCTACAAAATCACCTTAAGCTCATTCTTCCAAATCAGTTCAAACTCACTTCCCACCAGCATTGCCCACCAGGCTCTTTTCTGCGCCAAATTCTATGAATTCATAAAAAATTATCCTCCTCTGAGAAAAAAGAAAATAGCAAAATTCTGCATTTAGTACGATGGACTATGCTAAAGAAACAGGGATACATTCATGTCTGTATATACATGTGTGTCTTTATGGAGGGCAAAAGCAAAAGGGAGCTAAATTGAAAAAAATAGTAACTGCTGAGACAGCTGAAACAAGAGCAAAATAAATCTTAAAGAATTGTGTGATCCTAAAACAGCAAAGTCGAAGTGAGAATTTGTAGTATATCTGTTACCAGTTTCTGACTGGCTGTGGAAAGACTAGATATGGTTTGAAGAAAAATCTTATGACAATGCCTTTTAGCCAGCTGAATCTATTGAAGTAAATGGAGGCACATCAATTATTTAGAGAAAGGTTGCAAGTGAATGAGGAAAAAACATTTTTTAGAGAAGAGCTCTCTAATAAGTAGTAGTTCCACAGCACAAAATGCAAGAATTACCTTTATTTGATACCCAGAGCAAAAGAAGAAAAAAAATACCAGGGAAGGTGGCAAAATTCTATACTAGAAACAAGCATCTGTCCACAAAGAATAGGGAATAATCATTATGTGATAAACCTGTGAGGTCCCACCACTGACTAGAAACTCATGGCTGTAAGAAAATGTGGAGAATGAGCATGCATTCCACAAAGCTGAAGAACTCATAGAAATAAGAAAGAGAAAAACAGAAATCTGACTGTTGCTAGCTAGGATAATAAACATTCAAAAATAGCCATCTTGTGTGTATGCTTAACCATAGGAAGTCTGATTGATATCTTTCTGTTTCATAGTGTCTTAGTCATATTTTAATGTCTTGTGTACCCTAGAATAAAAGCAAAGCCAGAGTTTCCAACTACAGCAAACGCAGCCAACACCCACTCACCAGTTACGATGCATTAAATGCTAAGTCTTCACACTGGTGGGACTGACCACCAGTTTACACTGTGTG
This sequence comes from Fregata magnificens, assembly GCA_013389945.1. NCBI lineage: Eukaryota > Metazoa > Chordata > Aves > Suliformes > Fregatidae > Fregata > Fregata magnificens. The sequence continues at coordinate 184,660 of WAAD01042329.1, forward strand.
GATGACCAAGTACCCAGTACTGGTATTATAGGACAAATCTTTCCAAATCCTTTAGCAACACTGATAATACAAATATTATCCTGTGCCAGCACACTGTCAAGAACTGTGATGCTGCCCATAGCAGTCTCGGAGAAGAAATAAAAGATGCAGTAGGTGAAGAAGCACAAATATGAGATCATGGAAGAGAGGATGGAAAAGGTAATAAGGAACTGAGTACATCTACTTAAATGCAAGTGTGGAAACATCCCTTCTTTTCCCTTTAACTTTCCCTCTCCCAGTCTTCAGCCTTTGAAAAGGTGTTTGGGTCCCTCTTCTGGGAATTCCCTTCATTTCTTGACCAAGTCTCTATCCAACAGGCAAACTCTTCTGATAATGACAGAATGGTTTTATACTTTAAGACACATGAGTTGTGTGGCACCCAGCTTTTGAGATCTAAATTCTGGGGCTTACCCAAAAAAACTCTCCATCAGGACCCAAACTTTGCTTCAACGGAGCAATTTTCATTAAGCATTTCAGCAATTCAGCTGAAATGCACTTAATTAAGTATACTTAATTCTCCTGAGGAATACCATCAAAGTTGGTGGGAAAAAGCTTTGAAAGATCAGACCCAAATTCCTTACTATTTTCTCTTTTATTTCTCTTACTTCGGGTTTTTACATATTAGTAAATACAAACAATTTTTTAACATGTACTGGAAAAACAGATAAATATTCAAGCACAGTTTGGAGTAACAAATATTTCCAGGGAAATAAAAATCCTACCTGGCAAGAAGCCAGCTAATAAAAGGACTTTTGCAATGGAAAAGCATGCTAACTCCAGAACATACCATGACAAAAGCTCTGATAAACATCCCGACTGCTTCATTCGCAGAAAAATTCCCTTCTACATAATGACTACTGTTGCTGTGTGATTATTTTCTCCTGCATGTCCTTGTGAAAAGCTAGTACTCCAGGGGTTTTTTTGCTTTTGATGACTGATTTTCTGTCAGCAGCCAGTAGGAGTTTGCCCTTGACTTCTACAGAAGCTGGGTCATGATCCAGAACAAACAGTGACAGTGATTGCTATTTTGAGTTGTATGAATTGGGTGAAAAAAACAAGTATAAGCATAAGAGAAGGGGAAAATGAAATTAATTTAATAGTAGGGAAGATTCTTTACCTGGTACACCAAACAATACATTTTGGATCGATACTATAGGCCCGCATTTCTTATGTCAAAGCAGAAGCATACAAATAAAGCTAGTTGGTCCAACTTGGCAAATTTAGCTGTTGTTTTAGTGGACAGGCCAAGGATTGACTAGACACTAGATCAGAGCTGGCAAAAATCCTCATGGTTGTACTACTTCAGAATTTGCTGACTGAAGATCTAGCAATACATTGTCCTCTAAAAAAGTGAGGCATACAGGAGGCAATGTGCTTAAACTTTTGATGGCTTTCTCTGCACTGAATCTATATTATTAACAGAAGACTTCAGAATTAATTCTGGCAACATTCAAAACATCTACTTGCAAAACTTTTGGAGTCAAGCCATTCTGGCAGCAAATATTTGGAATAGATTTGAAAGGTATTATCCATGGCAATTTTTATTCAAAAAAAAAGAGATTTCTTGCCAAAAAGTGTGCACAAAAATTTACTCTGTAGACCAGCAGAAATGCGGGCCCTTTTCATTAGGTGTAAACTCTATTTTNAATTTACTCTGTAGACCAGCAGAAATGCAAGCCCTTTTCATTAGGTGTAAACTCTATTTTACCAATTAGACATAAAAAGAAAAGAACTTCCAGGCTAGCATTACAATAAATTCAATGGATTGTTACTGACTGCATCTACATATAATTTCCATGAGATTACTTCTGATGTGAATTTAACATATCAGAGTTGATCCCAGAATATTTTAGCTCTTCATTCATCATAAAAATACTGTATAATGCCAGAGGAAGTGCTTGCTTCACACTGAGTTACTCTTCTGATATCTCTACGATACGTGCTACCTTCCCATTTAAGCAGGAACATTTGTTATTGTAAACAACACTAGTGTAATTATGTTAATGTAAATAATAATGTGTCCCCTGCAGCTCTAGAATGTGCTAATTTTAAAATCCCAATTGCAGTGATTCAACTAGAAGTTTCAAATTTGAAATCAAACAGGTAAGAAGAAAAATAACAGATGGTCAAGCATCTAGAAATATGCAGATATCTTTGCTCCACAGTTCTTTAAGCTGTTGCATTAACAGCAAATCTCTGCTGCTAGTTGTTCAGTTTCACCAATTTTTAGTTTGTCTTCATACAATACCCCCATAAATTATTTTTGTATAGATTGTCCTTCCTGTTTTTATGGGACAACTGTTCTTAAATGCCATTTCTTCAATATGTGGGAAAAAAAAATGAACCAATCCTTTTCACAGATCACAGGGGGTGTTTTTTAATTAATCATTTACCATATTCACATGTTGATTTATAGATAATGTAACAGAAATGCAACTATGCAAAAATCCTGAGGGTAGGAGTAGACAAAATTGGCCAGTTAGTATTGGCCCACCGTCAGGCTGTTCTGCTTTACTCCTAAACTAAACCTGTGATTCTCTGCCAAGATTAAAAGTCTGCCATGGGAAGTAATTCTTCGAATTAATGTAGCCCCTTATCCTTCAGCTTTCCTTAATGTCATGCTCTGCTAGACCTACATATAGAGAATGCATTTTAAAGCCCAAAGTCAGAAAAAGTAGCAGAAATACAATATTTAAAATATATGGTCCAGATCTCCAGCTGGTACAAACTTTACCTCACTGCAAATATTGACAGAAGAACTCGTTTGCAATGTTCCTTGGTTCTACAGTTCTCGTGTCCAAGAACACAGAACTGGACTTTTCAATTTGTTCTCCTCTCACTGGATTAGATGCGTCACGGAAATGGGAAAACCATCACTTCACACCCAAGTGGGACATTCCTGAATGCAGCTGTTTGCACAAGCAAAACCATCTGGTGCCCAGTGGGAGTTATGCTAAGGTTCACATTAGACAGAATTATGGAGCTTTACCTGGTGATTCTCCAGGTATATATTCCTACTTATGTTGCTACTATGCACACAGCTGCTATTCTTCACAGAATAGCATTTTACCCATGCAAGGTGCAAAGACCTCTTCTTAACTTGAGATAGACTATCTTCTGGAGAAATGTTTTCCAGGCCACAAATGTTTGTGGATATAAGGGCACTGATGGCTGGACAGCATTATGATAGCACCACAGTAAGTCTGTCTGTATAGAGTTCCTGAGCAAAGGATGGAAAAACAGGTGCCTTATGAAATGAAAAAAGAAAAAAGTTAGGACATTAAAAACCCTATAAAAAAAGAACTTTAAAAGTCGTTGTCCATTGAGTTCTGTGGAATTATCACTGGGTGACTCCTACTGCATCTTTATGTTATTAAAAAGCTTATTGCCACACATTATAATTTCCCAGTTTTGAGATTGGTTTGTATGTTTTTAAAAATTTCCCCAAAAGATTTCTTGTTATATTTACCAGTATGTGCCTGATTCACAGCCTATTGTGGTGAATGGAAATACACCCAGTAACATCAGTTTGTAAATTTGTTGTGAATCATTAGAAATTATATCAGGAATCAACAGGAAATCATACTATTACATTATATGACTTAGAATTTGGGGAAAAATAATGAATGGGGAAGACTGCCTGATTTGTGTTAATAAACATATAGTGTAATTATTCAATTAATCCAAATAAGTACAATACATTTTTGACAAATAAAATAGTGTGAAACATTCACAAGAACAGCTAAACTCTCACATATGTTCTCTCAGGCAGATATACTGGCAAATGCCCCTCAATATTCAGGCTCCTCTTTGGTTTACGGTATTCACATGGACAATTAAAACTTCCATACTCTCAGCCTGANAAAGGTATTTCCCATTGTTTAGTAATATATATAAAAAAAAAATCTCATTGGAATATGTGTGAGAGGGAAAGACAAATTGTGCTTTGAAGCCCGAACCTTTTTCAAGACTGAACATTTTGAGTCTTTGCACCAAAAAACATTTGCAAATAATTAGTATGTGAATGGGAGCTAGCAATTCAGCAGCCATTATGGAGCAACTTACAGATCACAGTCTGAGACTTTCCAGGGCACAGCCAGTTTTATATATTTAAAGAATGAATCCATTAGCTTTATTTCTCTTGGTCTGGCTATGAATACAGCTCACAATTAGTTTATAATTTTTTTGGGGTGGTTGTTCTGATTTTTCTAAATATCTAAATAAAATTCCTTCAGGAGTGTTTTCTGGCCAACACCACTCCTGTTCTTGTATATGGAGCACTTCCAAATTGGATTGCTCATGATATTTTCTTACTGCAAGCTAAAATCAGTCAGAAACACCTGTGATTTTTGCATTCTTTCAGCATCTTGGTATTTATAGGGCAGGATCTGATATTTACACTGTAAAAGCAGTAATCTTGCTGGCCTTCTAGGAAAAGAATAAAAAATGTAACCAAAACTGTGGGCAGTACCATTTTTAATCAAGACAAGAATGTAATTAAAATGGACAAAGTCTTGAGGATTGCTCCACAGAGCTAAAAGAAACAATAGAACCTATTGATTTTTTCTACACAACCCTTGTTTCCCCACCCAAGGAATGAGATGGAGTTTCCTACTCTCTTCCAGCTCAAGTGATGGAGCTTTCAGAAAAGTTTTTCTACTTGCCCTCATTTGGCAGAGAAATTCCCCAGATGAGGCTTTATTTTCTTCCCTAGACACAGTTTCAAATTTCATATAGCCTGTGATCACTACCCTAGATTAGACAACATCCATGTTATCTGAACTTAGGTAATAACTATGGCGATGGACAGTGCATGTGTTCACACTCATCTTCCTATCACTTATTGCAACAGGCTGCCAAAAAAAAGTATTTATCAAATTGTGCATGAGGTTTCATTCAGATTCCTCTCTGTGTTGTCAGCCATCACTTATGGGTACAAAAATAGCTCCCTTCATCTCTGTTTTCACACATCTTTTAGAATATAAATGGCAAAACAGAGAAAAAAAAAATTTAATATTTTCACATCAATAGCACTTAACAACAGTGCTCATAAATAAAAAATAGGGAAGTAGGAAAAATAAAATTGAAAAGCTAAATGAAAAATTATAGGTGCAATACAACTGCCATGAAGTCAACAGAGTTGACTTAATGGGAACACAGCTGAGCTTTAAACCATATAATAAGGAAGCCAAAATAATTAAACAGACTTACTCAGCTTCCCTAAATAGGCAAACTGGAAATTGGAGAAATTCTTCTTCTAAACTCATTCTCATGGTAAATATCAGTGGAACATCAGCTGTGATCTAGGTTCTGTTTTCTTCCCTACCTGGAGCCAGAAGAGATGTCATGGATGTGAAATTAAATCATTCATTCAATGAAATGAATCTAATCAATGATTAGGATCTTAAAATCAGTAGTATATAATCTATATGGGAATCATTGTCTGGCAAGTAACTCTTTTCACCAAAAATAATCTTGAAGGTTTAAGGATCAATGCTTTAGAAGATAGAGTACAAGATGGAATATCACTTGCTGTGTTCTGAAAATCTCTGATTTATTCTACAGAATAGGATGAGCAGCCCTATGAACATCAGCCCAGTGAATCAGGAAAAGAAATCTGTTATATGAAGAAATCAATATGAATGAAATGCAAAAATGTGATGTTGACAGTAGTGAAACGTCCTTGAAATTTCAGCATGTATTACACAGTAGTTCTCTCATTCAATGGGAATGTATACCCAAGAAAGTGAAATCCCATTGTGAAAGATAAAGAGGAATCCGTTGTATAAGTAAACATTAATGGTAGTGTAAGTACAAAAAATGAGTTTGATTATGCTTGCTACATCAAGCTCAATAAAGTCCAAAGTAGTAATATATGTAATTAGTGCTTTGAAAGGAGACATTTCCCAAAGCTGAAAAGAATTATGGGTCAAGTCAGGTGGCAGACAAAATTTAAGCAGAAAAATCTTATGGCGATTGGGAATCAATTCTGGACATTTTGCTCCATGCCCAGAAAGTCATAATCCTATAAGCAAGAAAGAAATCTGGCTAAAAAAACCCAACAAACAAAATGAGAAGACAGCTATAAAACCAAGAGCAATGTCTAGAAAATTGGGAAAACTGATACTAACAAATATAAATTAGAAGTTGCAAAATGAGAAGGAAAAGAATACAAAAAATTAATCCCCAACAAGAATAAGGACAATGAGAAAGAACACTTCAGTACATAAGAATTAAAGTTGCACAAGTCTATTATTCTATAGAAATGGTACGTCCATAAAATGATACAGAAAATGCAAAAAAAGATGGTCAGCATTGTTTGAATGTGGA
>WAAD01042330.1:0-10816 GCA_013389945.1 Fregata magnificens
TTTAATTTTCAGTTTCAGTAAGGAAATGTTGCCAAGTGGAAAAAAAGGCATTTTCCCCAAGCCACTGAACTTGACTACTAGGAACATGAGTAACAATGAAGTCAGGAAAACAAGTATCAGTGGACCACCTTATGCCAAGCAAGGTAGGAATTTGATCAGTGTCTGTGTGCTCCTACAATGTGATAAAATTAGTAAGTGGAGAGGGATTTGAAATAAAATTTCTGAGCCAGACAATTCCAAAATCTGACAGAATTTTCATTTGGACCCAAGCTAAACACCTCAAATAACAGTGCTGTAATTCTGGGCCACTATTGATTAGCAGTATTCTCAGCACATTATGTAATGAAGTAAAAAGGTTAAAATGTAAACAAATACAGAGGTAACAACATTAAATCAGCAGGCTGTCTTATGGAAAGGTTTTGAACAGAAGAGATTCTTTAAATGCAATTCAGAATGAGCCAGTTTCAAGGTCCTTGTGAGGTCTGGCAAGACAGGTATCTTACAGATGCACAGCCAGAGAAGCAAAGACAGAGGCAACACGTGATTGCTTCCCAGCTTCTAGGAAGTCTGTCAAAGGAAGTTAGAGGCTTGCAGAATTTCCAGAAGTTTTGGAAGGTGCTTGTCAGCCTCTTAAGTATTTTCACATGTCATCTTAGGTGGTATGTTTGTGGCTGTGGTCGATCAAGGGAGGTGGCCTGGATCCTTCTCTTGTCATTACTATCCATCATATCTTTTCCTCCTGTGAGTTCCTGATGAACCTGGTACAGTTTAAAAGGGAGATACACTTTTATATCAGCCTTGAAAATCACATGGCGTTTCAGGTCCTGTAAACCTGGAGACATAGTTTTGGAAGAGTTGTTCTTGTTGAATTTTCTCTACCTATTGAGTTAACAATTTGAAAGTGAATGGGGAAAACTGTCTAGTGTATTCAGGATAAAGGAGATGCTTGTTTCCTCTTCAGGTCCTTGAAATAACTTGGTATTTTTACAGTACAGTACAGTATTTTACTTGCATCTAATTCTCCCTTCGCTGCCTTCTATGCCACTGTTTAAATTTACAATGTGAGATATACCTTGTCCTTTTTCTACTTTTTTGTAATATCTGCTCTTCTGTTAAGCACACACTCTGTATTTTGGGCCCTTTATACATTCTTTTTTTCCATCTCACTTGTCCTCGGAATACCTTCTTTTTCTTCCAGTTTTTCTAAGGCAACCTGCAAACCTCAGGATGCTAAAATTTTAGCTAAGCTTGGTAACAGGTGATGAAGTCAAAGTTACACAAACTGAGTTTTATGTCGGTTTTGTTATTGTTCAATCACTTGATTAAGATTTTTGGCCTTTCTTCTCATCACTTCAATTCTTACTTTTCTGTAGAGACAATAGCTCCTTGGACAGGGTTTGCCTATGATGAGAGAATGTACCTGTGTAAACTTGAATATAATGGGCTGGAACTACAACTGTTCATTTGGTTTCTAACTATCACATAATCTTATTTTACTGGTGTGTACTCATCCTTGTTCTCCTTCCAAGCTCCAGAGACCCTCCATGTCTTCCTGACATTTGGCCTCCGTCTCACATCTTAAGAATGCTTCTCGTATCCTCCCTTCTTTCAACATGAATCCCCCTCCCTCCCCTCATCTCCATCACCTTCAGAAGAGCCCTTCAGTGTTTGTATTGATTATAGTCAGACTGAGTTTGCATAAGGAAGTGGTTATCTAGCCAGTGTTCAACAGTTCTGTTAGTCTGAATTATCTCTTTTTTTCTTTATCAGTCATATACAAATAGTTATTCTTTAGAGAAATTTAAGAAGCAAACATGTATCTTTCATTTTTTTTAAGGATAATCTTATTTTAGAGGTTATTGTAAAATGAGGAGCTAAAACTCACGTCTTCTTCCCAGAAGTAGTCACAGATTGTGCTACCTGTCGTTTTATTTCTACTCTTTTTGCTCCATCTGCGTAGAGCAGATCAGTCTGTCTCTATGACGGCAGACCCTTGTAGTTTGTTTCCTGTGTGTACACCAGCTCCTTACAGACACATTTACGATGCATTTACCACAATGCACTATGGCTATTCACTTAAGGCAAGGAAAATCAAACCAGTCTGCAGACCGAAACAAATCTCAGAGGCTAGTGATCAGCCGGAGAACCTGTTGTGGAGAAGCAATGTCCCTTGCTACTAAGCTAGAGGTGTGTGCTGTGTCCAGAAGTGAAAATGTAATTGGGATGGGTGTAACCGTAATACTAGAGTAATAATATGTTCGTTTTGGTATGCAGTTAATCCTCTGCTATAAACGGGCATCTTTTTTTATGGAAGTGTTAGCTAGGACAGGTGAGCATCCTTCACTCTTAAAGGCCACTAGATGTGAAGCATTTAAAGGTGGCTATGCTGTCTCTATAGTAATGCGCAATGGGATAATGAGGCTAGCTCACAATGAATAAAACCTTGCTCTCCACTGTATTAAAATGGATGGTTTTATATGTGATAAACATATCAAATACCCACACAGAGCTTGATGGGTAATTGGCAAATCATGTCACCATTCAAAAGAAGGTCATCTCAAACTCTTGTGACTCAGCTATTTTAACTCCGGCTCTGCTGTCATTTAAATACTTTGATATTCTTAGTGTTGGCAGCTAAATTTGTCTCATTTAGTAGTCTTTCCCTTTACAGTGCATCAATGAGATGCGATCCCATATGTGACTTCTCATACAGTGACTTCTCCATGATGTTCAATTGAAGTAAAGAGAGACTGTAACAAGCGTGATGTTTCTTTTGTTTAGAAGAACTGTATCAGCTCAGCATTAAAAATGTTTGGCGTATTTTAGTTTTTTGTTTTTATTTAAATGACTGCAGAAATTATGTGAGTGTAAGCTGAATCCTCATGTCTTCTCTTTTGTCTTTAGCACTAAATTAACCTTGATTATTTATCTCTTACATAAAAATAGATGTGGACAAAGATTTCTCTCATATTAATTGGAGAGATTGTTATAAGCGTTTATGGCCATTGGGGAGTAACTTCCCAGATATCACAGAACAAATACTGCTAATAGTCTAGTGCCTAGATATGTAAATGCCAGATTTTTTTTTAAAAAAAACCCCAAAACTGAAGTACTTTTTTTTTTTTTTTTTTTAATCAATACTGAGCACAATGTTAGAGAAACTAGTATCAGAAAATTTCCAAATGAGTGAGAGCTGATTGCAAGCATTAGTTCTACAGCACAATAATTAAAAGCAGGTCTGTAACTAACAGGGGGAAAGGTGTTTTGTTAGTTTAGATGTGTTTTCTTTAAAAGAAAAGAAATGGAATACAGAGTTGTAGCCTTGATTCTGGAGGAGGTTTTAAATTTAGGTTTTGACCCTTTGATTTAAAAATAAAAGTACCTGAAACTTTACTCCTAAGCCAGGATTTAAGTCTGAGTGCATAGAAATGTGAACTACCATGTGTAGTTTGGAAGGGAGCTTCCCTTGATGCCTCCCGCCCCTGCCCTATTTTCAAGTTGGAGGACCAGATATCTGATTGCTGAAAAAAATTAATATATAAAATTACTTTTCCAGTAGTTGGGGGTTTTAATTAACCGATCATTTTAGGAATGGTATCATTAGATAGAATAGCAAAGAAAGTATCTATACTTTAGAAAGTAGTTCCACCTTTCCCCACCTGGTACATTTCTCCAGCTTCAATAGGTTTTATAACACACTTTGATGGACCAATTAGTTGGATAGTGAAGTAATTGGAAAAGGAGACAAAGTGTGACAAAGTTTTAGCCACAGCTAAAGGGATGTTTGTCATCAATGACTGAATGCACAGGCAATCCTGTGCAGAAGATTCCTTCCAATACTAAGTCCTGTATCTAGCATGTGTTTGGAACAGGCTGCCCAGAGAGGTGGTGGAGTCGTCAACCCTGGAGGCGTTCAAAAAAGGTGTAGACGTGGCACTCCAGGGCCTAGTTTAGGAGTCATGGTGGCGTTAGTTGACGGTTGGACTTGATGATCTTAGAGGTCTTTTCCAACCTTACTGATTCTATGATTCTATGATAAAACCAAAAGTAAATTTAAATGAGGGAGGGACCAGGATGGAAGGTAAAGGAATAAAGACACATAACATGTCGTGCAGCTCTGCAGACGTACATTTAAAGACTACGTTCATCAAGAGAGTGCTGGATGCAAAAGATGTAGGTAGAGTTTCATGATTATTTCAAACATAAATGCATGTTTTATGTTGTTCCCTCTTATCTAGGATCTTAGATTTTGCAAACTGAAAATTTGCATCCCGTTCAATGCATGCTTTTTCTCCCTCTCTGCCCAAAGGTGTTTGCCTTATTCTTTAGTTTAAATTTTTAAAAAATTAGATGTTTCTGAATAAAAGGAGAAAATTATATACTTTTCTTATTTTTTTTAAATACTCCCTCCTTCCCTTTTCTGTTGAACATTTCTATTGCTGGGATTAAAGGCTGAAATTTAGAAAGAAGTCTTGTTCCAGAGAAAAATTATTTTCATTTATTGGAGTTTTCAAGTCTTGAGAGTGTACAGCAGGCTGTCCTCCTAGCATTGGTGAAGGCCTAGTTGTCTACACTGTAAAAAGTCTTTAGTTCCCCTGAAGACAGTAGCCCTTAGTGTACACTTTAAGAAAAACAGCCATGCTTATGTATGTAATTAACTGTGGTGTCCTGCTCCCTGTGAAATGTAAGAAGGTAAGGAAATCAAATTAAGTCAAACTTTGTTATCTCTTTGTGAACAGTGCTACTTGTACAGACTGGTGGCTTCTTAGGACAAGGAAATGTTCCCAAACCTGACCATGAAAAGCTCTTCAAGATATTTAAAGGTATCCAATTGTGAAAGCCTCATTTACCTCTTCATTAAGATTAGGGTCATTAAGGGAGGTAGATACTCACTTTACTCGAGAGCAGAACATCAGACGTCTCCATTTCCTTTATCTGCTGGATGACTATGAACTATCCAGGATCACTTACAAAATAATTTAGGAAATGGGATGTTCATGTGAAAACATATCCTGGGTTCTGCATTTCCTACCAAGGGGGTGAGCAAGAGTCAGAGCACTAGAACTCCTTCATGATGTTTCTGTAAACTCCAGGGTTAAGGATTATCTGGTTTTAATACTTACTGTGTGGGAAAGAAATGCTGTGCTAGCTATATCAGGCAGTCACATGCCATTAATTTTTTGCTGAAGATGAGTGCAAACTAAGGCACAAGGAAATGGATTGTCTTGCCTGGCATGTTGTCATACGTTTGTGGCAGAACTTTCTGAGAAAAAATATTCTGATTTATGTTTTTAGTAATAAAACTGTACCTGTTTTCACATAGCTTCATTGTGTGCTCTGACAAGGGCGCTTAAATCCCTGATTCTATGAGCAGTAAAACAAAATGTGAAATCTCATTATCTACCATAATGAGGTGGTGCCTGAAAATTACTTATAGTCTGTTTCTTTTTAAAATATATAGTTTCTACAGTAAATTTTCTACAAGCTGGAGTAAAAGAAGATTGGTGGGGTAACTGTCATCTCTTGCGTAGCTTAAAAGCAGTGTACTGTGGAAACAGAATAGCCTTGCTTGCACTGGATTGCATGTGATTTGATATGTCCTGCTGGACTGAAGACAGCACCGCACTGAGCCACATCTCATGACCCTGCTGCACCCAGGGCACAGCTTATTGGCAAAAGGATTAACCTGCTTGCAAATGATGGAAGTTGTCTTTAGGCCTGCAATCACACAGAGCAGAAGGACCAAGAGAAAGGAAAGGAAAATCCTGTCTTGTAAAAGATGTGAGACATGGCTCTATGGCTCTGACCTGTTCTAGGAAGAGTATGCAAATATAGAAACTCTTGCTAAGGAAATACAGATCTTATTTGAGGCAAGACCTGCCAAAGCAATACGACAGAGGCTGCTGTCATTAGCTCTGAGCAACAATTTCGTAGCCTCTGGTTTTCAATCACTTGCAACTTTTCTGAAATTTGCACCTTCTTGACTGAACCTTCATTCTTCAGCTCTGCCTGAATATAAACACTTTGCTTCTAATATTTGAGCAGAAAACAGTCATTTCTTTGTAATTTGGAGAAAACTGGGGAGGAAAATATACTCTGTAACAAAAAGAGGGTGTTTTAAATGAAATTACTGAATTTTGAAAGCTGACATTTCTTACAGAAATTACCCTTACTGAAGGGAATAGGAAGGAGATTGGTTTTAATTTGGTCAATTTTAGCAGTTAAAAATTGATTTTTGAGAATGTACAATAGATTCCTCTTCTTTCTCCCATTCATTCGTGAAGTGCACAAACCAACAAGGCTGATCTATAAGTACGTGTCAGTACCACAATTTTTAAGTTTGCCACTAAACTACCCAAGTAGTGGGGCCACAGCTGAAACAGGGGTTCCTTTGTCCTTGGAGAAACTGGAAGAAACTACTTTGCTTTGAGAACTCATGCGCAGCTAATAAGAGGCTGTTACTCTCCATGGAGAAGAACGGGCAGCTGTTCACATCTTCTCTTGTGTGATCTATAAGATCTTTTAATTTCTTAAATACAAAAGTACATGTGGTGCCTGAGAGGAGATGGTATCCCAATACTTGCACCCAAGTGAATGGATAGTGTTGCTAGAAATTTAACTTAATCAAGTCCTGTCTTTTGCATCTTCTAAAATTAACCTTTTGTGCTCTTGCTGCATTTTCTCTTTTTGTGTGTGTATTGTACAGAACAGACATAGGATTTCAATAAATTTTTTTTTTAACCTGGAAAAACTCCACTTCTGTACCTCTGAGTTATATGATGACCACTGTCTAAATACAGACTAACGTGTTTCTACAGCAGTAGTAGCACAAAGAATCTTCTTGAATATTTTTTTTTTGCTTCAGCCATCTTCTGCTTTCCCAAGGAAAGAACTGAAGATCAGAGGAGCCATACCACAATGGGATGCTTATAGAAGACCCAAGCATTTGCTGCTAGTCTTAAGTTTTGAAGTACTATTCAGGGGTCCTAGACCCTTGTGTTTGTGTAGGAAATTGTTTGTCAACCATGTGATGTTGTGTTGCTTCAAGACCATACAAATATCCTCCTTAAGAATATGAGAAGAGCCTGTAATTGAACAACCCGTGAGCAGTTCCCTTGGATACAGATGTGATTCCAAGCTCACTCCTATTCCAAGCTGTGTACAAGTGGAGAAAAGGCTTTGGAGAGTCTCCTCTCCTCATTTGAGTGCTCCACTGTGTGCTCTTCGTGTTTGATTTCAGCCCTTTTTTTTTTTTTTTTTGTCGTTTCTGTTATTATTTTGGAAACATTTCAATTAGAGCTCAATTTTTAACTATACTTCCAGCATGAGCTCAGTTTTCATCCATTTGCCAAGCCCAAACCAAATCTGCTGGATTTTTCACCCTTTTTATTTGACAAATAAAGACCTGCTGCAATGTTCTTCCTTCTAGTCATGGCACCTGATTAGTGGCCATCTGATTTTACCACTTGTGCTACAGTGAAGTAAACGCTTATCAGTTGATAAAAATTTTATCTTTGATCATAATCTTAGCTGGAGTCTGATCAGGTTAAACTATTATTAGTCTATCTTACAGCCTTTCTGGACATATTACCGAGCCTTGTCCTAGTACAGCATTCATTCACGTGGGGTATGGTGGGGAGGACATGGTGTTGACACCATGATACTTTGATCATCCATCAGAGAAGTCTAGTCAAATTGGATTACTCTTGAATATGTACTGACCCATGCTATGTATAACAGAACTTTTTGCAAACATTTTTTGAGCAGCATTACTAGACTTCTTGAAGAAATAAAGCTATAATAGTACCTGTTTTTTTCTCTAAGGACTCTGAGATTCTGTGGGTTCATTTAAATTGGGAGATAATTTTACCTTCAGGCTTTGCAGTGCTAGTGGCCTATCAGTTAGCTATCCCCCAAAACAGGTTTAACAGACTCTTCAAACCACTGTAGAAGAAAATCAATCTAACTTGAACCTGTTCTGTTGAGATATTCCTATGGTACTTTTGTTTTCCCTTCAACTCAAGAAAGAAGGGAGGATTTCTGAGGATAATAATAGAATGTAAAGTATGTAGTTAGAAAGATTGTTTTCCTGCTGTCTTGTTCCTATCTCTGAACAGTTTATTCCTGTAGATACTACTTATGCCTTGCAGCATAGTTTGAGTGCAACATCCGCTGGTATGTCGTTGGGATTAAAATTCCCATGATCTTTATCCTGAAAGGTGTTCCAGTATTTCCAGCTTTTTTACCTGTTTAATCTGTTAAATTCTGACTGGTTTTGATCAAGCTGATGGAAAATCAGACTTAGAATATATTTGGATACAATATATGGATTTGGATATAGAGTCCCTAGGTAGCTTTTTCAAAATTCAACTAAGTGATTCTTGACAAGGCTTCATCAGTGACATCCAGAAATTACTTTTGAAAATTGTAGCCACATAGCCTTAGCACCTTTCTCCACATTGGTCGAATCTGTCCGTTTGCCAGCACAAAAGTTCTGTATTTGCAAGTGTACCAAGATGTATGAATCAGCTGGGTAGCATACCTCTAAAAAGGTCGTGGCTAATAACAAAGAAAATGTACCTTTTACAGAATAGCTACATGAGGAGTGAAAATGCCCTAATTAAAACACTGTTACTATTACCCACTTCATAATTTAGAACTGATCAGGTGCATTTTTTATCAGTGGTCTCCAAAAAGATTATTCTTACAGACTTTTCAGGGGCCATACTTTAGGTGAACTTCCATGCCTGGTTCCAAGTTATTGTGGCTTGACCTGTTGGTGAGTGGATCAAGCCTGGAATATTTTACAGTCTGTCACAGAAAACCTTGACCATTTGCCTGTAGTCCACAGAGCTTTCAGGTACAGGAGCTGAGCACAGCGTGCAGGATTCACATCAGAGCGTGCTTTGTGACTCACCGTGTCCTGTGAGATCTGTGTCTCCATGGTTTTTCAGAGGGGCTACAGAAGGCCTTAGAAAAGCAAAGGGAATCTGCAGCCCCAGTCACTCTTCTTCCTTGCCTGGCAGTGTATCTGTGATGGCGTGGTTCGGCATGTCTAGGGCAGTAACATGTATAACCTTCTTCAATGCTTCAGCTTGATATTCTGACCCAATCCTCATAAAAGACAAGATGACAAAATCTGATGCTTTATTGTGGTGCCTCTTAGGGTAATATCTACATCTTTTCCCTGTTCTGAGCTCTCCCCACCCACAGGTGACTTTGCACCACATTAGTCTATAGTTAGAAATGCCACGCTCGGAGTGAATTATGTAACTGATAGCAGCATCGCCTTCCCTGGAGGATATTAAACATCTTACAGCACTTGTAGGGAAGACTAAGTACTAACCCTGCTGCTGTGACACCAAGGCTGCTTCTTAAAAAAATTATTTGTTAATATCAAGAGCTCTGCATGCTCTGCCACCAGCCTGGGCAGGGCATGTTTTCAGCAGCCAGGTGATGACATGACGCGAGGTCAGGGGCAGGGGACAGGGGGACTGTTTGTGAGCTGTCTCACATGTGTGTGTGCATCTAGTTAAATTAACAGATGAAAGTTGTCTCATTCCACATTTGAGTGTCTTTATTTGCACTGTCACTTCAGTCCCAACCTGTGAGGAGGGTGAAAGGCTGAGCAGAAGTCCTCGCCATAATTTGTAATTGCTGCACAGCTGTACTGTTGCCATTATCTGGTGTTTTTTTCAGGGTACCTCAAATAATTTTGTATTGTGGAGTGAAATCTCAACACGGTTTTCATCTCAGTCTCCAGTCTTTGACTCCATATCCTTTTGTCAGCATTAAACCCCTGGAACACTGTGCTGGTTTTAGAAATGTTTTGTGTTTTTGTGTGAAGAGCTGAGCCTGCCTTTTTACTCTGCAACCGCCAACATCACATTCCCAAGGGAGGCTGGTGAAACATCAAGTGATAGCACAGTGTTTATTTTAGCTGATATTGTCGTGAAAGTATACTGTTAGTCACTTAGTCCACTAAAATGTTGGTGAGGGAGGTATTGGAAAATGTATGAAGAAGTTGGAAGGTTGCCCTGAGGTTTTGTGAGGATCCAGAAAAGGAGAGCATCTGCTGCCCTGGTCCAGGGGCAGAGCAGAGATCCTCTGCCCAGCACAGGGCTCATGTGCTACTTAGAAGCTGGGCGGGGGCAGAGGTCCTGCCTGTTCGTAACCCACCTTGTCTCTTTCCTCCATGATGAAAGTAATTAATGTGAGAAAATAAACCAAAACAAACTAAAACATAACCACAACCATAGAAATCCCTCTCTGTACAAAGTCTTGTGGTAAGTTTGAAAAGGTACAGCTGATTTTAGCAAAGGAGAGGGGTCTGAGGAGAAAGTATGTTTTGATGCAAATTTCTGCAGGAAACTCTGGATGGGATTTTGCATTCATTTTTAAATGTAAATATCTGTAATGGGTACATAGGGTGGTTTTGTTTTGTTTACAAAGAATTTCTTCCTTGAAACAAAAATACACCTGAAACCTTGACACAGAATTGTGTTTCTCCAGTAAGGACAAAGCAGGCCCCTTGTTTCCAAGGGCTCTTGACCCAACCAGATTAGCAAATTAAAGTTGTAGCATTCTCAGAGTGACCTTTTCCTGTGAAATTAACCCATTCTGATGAATCATCAGTGCCCACATTTGACAGGTATCAGTAACTGGCAAGAACGTCAGCACTCTGAAGATGGAAAGCTGATCACCTAATGAGTGCACTCAGCAACCTGTAAAAGGAACAGCCTTCTGTTTGAGGGATGTAATTTCTTCTGGCTGCCTAGGAGTTGTGGTGATTTTCCGTAAAAAAAAAAAGGAGGGG
>WAAD01042330.1:10863-122827 GCA_013389945.1 Fregata magnificens
GGGGGGGGGAAGAAGCCTAAGAATGTAAGTACTTTTTTTTTTTTTTAACTGTTTTACCAATGAGGCAAAAAGAAATATTTATTGAGATGTAATACAGCCTGCAATGAGGGTATTGATTTGACATGTGATGCTGAACATACCATTAAGCTGAACTGGATGGTTGAAAAGGATGGTGCTGCCTCTCGAGCCTTCTGAGATAGTGGTTGCCTGATCTGCCACTGGTCCATAGCCCTACATCCTGCCGCTGTATGTGGCCCTCTCCTATGGATACCAGTATCTCTCTTTCCCTNGCTAATCTAAAAACAACGTAGGGAACAGTGTGAACCACCATGAGAGTCACTTAAACAAATGGATTTGTAAAACTCGATTGCTCTAAGCCTGTCCAAGCCAGGACTACAATTTGAATTAAACATAAGGTGACTTCTTTCACTGAATCAATAAGTGCAAATAACATAGCTTGCAACCATGTTTTATTTCCCAGACAAAAATGGTTCTTAACAGCTTTTTGAAGGCTGTTTCAGCCACCTGCTGCTAAAGTTGTTTGCTTTTTCTTAGAAAATTTGATCTTCTACAACATTAAAACAGACAAGTATGCAGTCAGCATGCTTGTGCATACTTGGGGCTAGATATTTCATGGATGTTTGAGAGCCATATTTTTTAATGAACATTATAACTTTCTACAAACTTCCTTTTAGCAACTATAAATGACAGGGATGGAGGGTGGGGAGATGGAACTGTGGGAATTTTTCTCTCATCCTCACTCAACTTTAGCTGGGTTTTGGAGACAAAGGCAATCCTCCCTGTTATTGAGAAATGTCAGGTTGCTGCTTTGCCACAAACCTCTTCTTTGCTTTTCTAATGCTAGTTTTCACTGCAAGATCCTGTTTTCTTGCTGTTCTTCTCTGGTGTGCTCTGGTATTTGGGTTGCTGCAGGGACCTTAAAGCATGTATTTTGCAGTACTTGTTTCCATTTTGCAAATACACTGAAGCACACTGTAATACTAGTTGATTTTTGCAGCTGGCATATGAATGTATTGTAGTCCCAACAGGAGAGTCATTGAAATGCAGATGCTGAGAACAGCTGTTTACAGTAAAATCCCATTTCCCAGTTGGTTTGTTCTGAGCACAGAGGAGTTCCCTAGAAAAATAGATAACTTCTGCTTTTACCTTTCTTTAGACTACTCTGCTTCCTAGAGGTATAAATACTGGACAAAGATTCCACATTTGCTATTTTCACAACGTTCCTCCAGCAAAGCTAACTACAATTAAAATTTCTTCCTCTAGGAGTTTTTCTCTTTTCTGCTATTGCTTTTATCCTCTCCAGGCCACCAGGTAGTGTGTTACTTCATGCCCTCCCCTTGGTGTCCTACATCAGCAAAGTTGTTGGGTACCAGCAGTGAGAAGTTATAATCTCCAGTATTAGAGATCATTAGAATTTTATGGGATTTACTTTCTGTTCCAATACTCCCATATATTACAGATCACTACCACTTTTCAGTCTATTTCTCTGCACACTTAATCAATAATTAAGTAACTAGCAGGCAAATGAAGGAGGAACGGAATTTCAGATCCTTTATTTTGAAATTCTCTTTCTGAGTCTAACATGCAGGATGAGGAAGGGAATACCTTAATCCACATGAATCAGCATACTCTTTGGGTGCTAAATTACACCAGATGAGCATCTTGGGTGCCATATAGTTTCTGATTTTTAAAAGTTTGTGTCTTAGAGACAGCTCTGCAGCTATGTATTAAAGCTGTTGTATGGACAGCAGGCAAACTGCATATATTAACATGTTGTTGTTGTTAAATCTAAACCATTTTTTTCTGTAGAAGCGCTTAAGGGGAAAGAAAACATCCAAAACCTAGTCCAAATTGAGTCTTTATGACACAACAAAAATAAAAAGTAGAAGTCAGACAAACTGAACATGTTTTTTATTGTTATTAAAAAGAATATGGATCTGGACTGACAGCTTGTAAACTAAGATGCAACTTGATCTGATTTCAAATGGACAAAATGTTATACTATCCTCAAAACAACCCATGGAAATCATGATGTTTTGTTAAATGATTCAAAATTCAGGGGCTTGATTTCTCTTCTTAGTAAAAGGAGATTATGCCTCAGAAGAAAGTTTTGTATTTTCATGTGGTTACCATTTGAATTAACTCTTAAAAGCAAAAGAAAACAAGCTGTATCTCAGCAGCGGTGCAGAGACACATGCTCAAGTGCTCTATCCGTATGTTGCCTCTCATCCTCTCCACTGTTTGCTCCTTTTTAACCTGATAGCCCTGTTACCCCAACCTTCCCCCCACATCTCTATTTGCTCTTCTGTCCTCATCTCTCTCTACAACCTTTGATGTGGTTAACTGAGGACTTACGTGGGTATTTTGGAAGAGGTGCAGTTTATCAGAGGTGCAACTGTTTTCTTTTTAAACAACAGCTTTTTCATAAACATCCCTTCCACCCTAGCTACTAGTGATTTAATCAGCAACAAGGGCAATAAAACTCCTCTTTATTTACACTGGACTGACACTTTCTTGAGTATAATGAGACAGACTTTGGCAGGTGCAACTTTATAGATAATTTGTAAAAGCCCAATGGACATGCGTTTGCCTCCTACCATTAATTATACGTGTTTATAAAATATGTGTTAATAGAGGTGGATACGTGTATGCATGCGATTGTAAAACTAAATGAACACGACATAAAACTGACAAAATGATTCAATAGGGAAAGAATAAGCAAAGGAAAGAGGGCTGATTACTTATACATAAAAAACCCCACATCAATATGATGTTTGGGTTGCCCTGGCAGTGGAGTGAGCCAGGAGCTGCTATTACTTCTCAGCAAATGATACCAGGCATGTCTCCTGGTTCCCAAGCCTACAACTCTGTATACAGCGATTAGACAGGAGGTACTTAAGTAACAACTACCACCAAGTGAGTGAATAACTGTAGAGTATAACCAAGTGCTTAATTTTGACAGAAAAGCAACATCTCCTTAAACAGCATGTCTGTCATTCCACAGATATAAACACTATATTGCATAAATACTATACTTTCGATCCCTAAATGATGTTTTCAAGTATTCTTTAGCAGCCCCTAAACCAAATTGTTTATAAATGTGGCAGTGGAAAAGCTGCATCCATTAACTTTATCTGAAATATGAAAAGAACCCTGCTGTTAGTTACGGAAGTAAAAAATAGCTGACAGTCATTTCTGGGCTCTTGGTGGGTTTAGTGAGCTATTCACTGTGATAGAGGGGACTATGCAACCACAAAATTGCTGGATATTAAAAATAACTCCATAAATAGGTAATATAAAATTACCAGTCTTCAACCAAATGAACATGGATGCATTTAGCTACAGCTAACATGTAACATTGATTCACTGAAAGAACACTTGAGGGTGAAATGCACAATCCTATGTGCAAAATGTGGATTGTCACTCAACAGCGACCCCATTCATTACCTTGGTGCTTGTTCTTTCAAGAAATGTCAATGTCTTTTAGCTAGGTCCAGGTGTTATAGATGTCACAAACTTGAATGTAAAACTGTTGGGTGAAAGTTACATTTTCAATGGGATGCTCATCCAGTCTTAATGCACGTACAAAAATGAACTCATAGAAACTACAGTATTTTAATCCGTGATTTGTTTGTAGTAGACCCTTTCCTTCTCTTTGTCCTCCTCCTTCTTGAAGAATTTTTCCTTTGATTTCAACAGAAGCAGGCTCAGGCCCAGCTTTTACTGCATTTCTAAGTGCTTTGCTTGGGGAATTTGCAATACTATTTCAACACAATTCTTAAGTTTCACCCCAAGGCTTCAGCTAGCATTCTTCCCATGCACACAAATGTACCACTCTCAGGTGGGGATAGGAAGGAGAGGAAGGACAGAAGGATTGTAAAGTTGAAAGGACAAGAGAATGCAAACTGTAGATAGTACGGTAGAAAGTAAGGACAGGGTCAAAACCAATACCTCATATGTGAACACCCAGAACTGACATTCAGTTTGGGAGCCAAGTGTTTGGTGGGGTGGAGGGAGAGAAGGGGAGGGAAACACTATGCTGAGAATCACATATTATATGATCTTATGTTTATAAATATATCAAAGGTATAAAATACTAAGTAAGAAATTCTTATCCTTTAAGGAGGCTTGAAGCTGAACTTGAACACAACATTTGGTAGATAATCATAATCTTCCTTAGAACTTAGGTCGCGTTAATCAAAAGTTAATTTTTCTCTGACTTTTAGTATTTTACTGGCTTTGAAGCTATAAAGGATGGGTGGTGGAGATAAAAGAGATGAAAATCTCTTACTTTTATACCTAATTTAGAGTTAGAATTGTTTGATATTTTTTGTGTAAAACTTTTACTTCATTATTGCTTCAAAAGTTCCACGGATACCAAAGCAATCCTTCTAAAATAGAGTACACAGCCTAAAGTGACACATGTTTGGGTCTGATTCTAAAATTGGTTCTGCTTTGCAATCCTAAGTCACACTTTAAACAACAAAGCAAATGATGGGTGTCTTGAACTGCTTTGCATTGGAGATAGCAGTACAGATTTAACTTGCCTCACGGTGGGGAGAATAGCTATGTGAAAGACAGTCCCTTTTTGGCATTCTGGTGGCAAATGCCAAGGTAATGGGCTGCCTGATCTTTAACAATAACAGATAATCTGCTTTCTCGCTGTGCAATTGTGTGAATTCAGTGACACCAGTGTCCTGTGTTTGTGCTCAAAACTGTGTTCAGAGTTTGTTGTTCAAAGGAAGAATTAAGACAAAACTAGGACAAAAGGGACAGCTATTCACTGGAACATCCGTGGGCTACATAACCAAAGGACACTTTCTGGGAGACACAAGACAGAAACCCAGATCTTCATCATGAACAAGAGATTTTATTTTTCAACTCTTGCATTATGAAGGATTTCTACCATAAAAGTTCAGAGCAATCGGAGATTGGAAAGACTGCTGCAAAGACTGTTGCATTCCCAACCCCTTCCATCACCAATACCATGAGCAGGAGGAGAAAGGGATACAATGCAGAATGACCCTAACTGTGAACTGATCTTGTCTGGAAAAGGTAAAGGACTTGTCAGGAGTCCTCCCTTTGTCTTTTTCCTTTTGAATATTGTTTCAGGCTGTTTGATTTTGCCCAAAAAATAAATTAGAGATGTGAACTGTTTCCTTCATGCCATCCAACAGGATACATCTCTGTGGTTCAGTGCAGGCAGTTGTTAGTTGGGTCCACTCTGACCTTAAGTTAAATAGCTTCCAGACTTACGCTGGCTCACAGTCTGCCAGTTTGGAGCACAGACGTCACTTGTGTGAGACTCCCTGTGCTGCTCTTGGTGGACATACCCTCCAATCTGAATGATACTTCAGATGTCAGAAACATGAAACAAATTGCTGCTCATCAGAGCATGTGGGAATAGCAAGTGAGCACCATCCCAAAAGCATGTAAATCATGGAGAGGCACAATGCCGTATGGCAGAACTCCAGTTGGGTGGGATCTTCTTACATAAGGGAGCAAGACAAGATTTCAAATGGCTTGTGCCCAGCCTTTAGTTTTCCTTGCTTTCTTGGCATGTGTCCTTTTTGTTCTCCTCAGCCCCCTCCTTCCAGAGAGAACAAAAGCCCCAGTGCTGTTTCACTGTTGGCTCTTGGTTTTCCAGGAGCCCTTCTTGTTTCAGTTGTATAGATGAGCCAGTCAAAGAGCAAAAATGCCACCACATGGTTTTAATGACTGACAGAGGCACTTCAGTAATGAAACCCAAACGCTCAGGTACATTAGCTGATAGAAAACTGCCTGGCTGAAATGTGTTCTCACCAAGCATCTGTAGGGCAATATTTGAATGGCAGATCAGTTCATACATATCACATCATCTTTCCGTGGGCTATCCACAGTCGGAAGAAGGGGCTAAATTCAAGGAATAGTCTGCAGTAAATAATTTGCTCTTCTGTAGAAGCTTTTCTTCTCCATCCATTTTTCTCCTGGTTTTTGCTCAGCACTTCTGGGCAGGCTTGTTTTCCCAGGGGACTTTGTTGGTTGCCATAGGCTGCTGTTGAGGAATAAAGTTCAGTCACAGTCTCCAGTGTAATGTAGAAAGGGAAAGCATTAATTAAAAAAAGAGGCAGCCTAATACTTACAGCCCTGTGAACAGACTCCGGGCAGTGCAGAGCTGATTCTTCTGGTTCATTTCTCCTTCATACTTGGGGCATTTATGCTGAGTCAGACAGACGAAACTATGCCTAGAGCAACACACTTTAACTGCCTTTTTTTTTTTATGTGCTGAACACCTGTCCCCTATCTCTTCCATTGCATTTAAACAGTTCAAGTCTCATAATAGCATTTCTGTCTCTTTTTCTGAAGAAATGGATTCAAATCTATTGATATTTAACAACAGTTCTTTAGTGGGAGATGATAATTGGCTAAATAGAGGTGCCCTTAGGGTATTTAGTGGCTTTAAAGTAGTACATTTCAGTCTGGTTCTGCTTGCTTTTTTAATAACATATTTGAGGCATTAAACCAGCAGGATGTGCTCTGACCCAATATGGTGATCCTCCTCATCCAGATAACAAGAAAGTGGCCAACAGCTTATATTCCAAAGGGAAATGCAAGAAACAGAGACACGGACAACTTAGGAACAACTTGTTCATTGGGAAATTCTGTCCTAACATTTGACATTTTAGTGGTTAGCTTATGTCCTGTGGTATACATGATTGTATATCCTCGTTAGAGATGCTAATACAATTGCAAAAGGATCTCATTATCCATAGAATCATGTACAGCTTAAGAAAAGTCCCAACCAGTTCTTTGCCTCAATGATTTTTTTGCAGCAATGAGTTATCCACTTAAGAGATCAAATTGCTGCATTGTTTCCAGTTTCACTGTCAGGTTTTTTTGTCTAAGATGACGGTTTACCTGATTTAATTTCTGTAAGTCATTAGTCATCACATATTACTTTGTTACCTTTGTTCTTTTTAAATAAGCCGTCTTTGCTCTCGTCCTGTAAAACTTTTTTTGAGCCTTTAGTACCCATGTCCCCACTTCTGAAGTACTTTTTCTCAAGAATTTGCTTGACATAGTGGGTCACCACTGTCAACAACGTAGACAAGTAGGTCAAATGCTTTGTCACAATTTGTGTTACCTTGCATTTTATGTGTTGTTTTGCTCTCGGTTCACCCAGGTTTATTGCATCCCACTGGAGTACCATACAGTCTCTCTAGTCTTAATTATCCTGTATAACTTTGTGGCATCTGCAGTTTTTTGCCACCTTGCAACTCATTTTTAGATCTCGCATGGGAAATATGAACAAACCAACCTCACTGTGGGGCTTTGGGGCAGCCACTGACCGTTATTCCTCTTCTTTAATTTCTGTCTTGCAGCCAGTTGCTATCCAATGATAGGGCTTTAGCTCTGGTTTTGTGTTTCCCAGTGTACCTGCAAGCCATAGAGAGGTATTAATTCCTTTAATGCCTCGCTGTCTGGCAGCTAATTTTCTCTTGTCATATTAGCTATGGATACCAGGCCACCCACAGTTGTTCCTCGCTCCTGCAAGGTGGTAGGCTTGGCCTTTTTCCCAAGGCAAATCCTTCCCCCAAATTCCTAGATCCCTCTAGAAAGATCATGAGCTACACAGAGTTGTATAAAACAATAACAAGAACCTGTCCTTCCCAGTAAGGGAGGAAGGCTTCCCTCCAGAGCATCCCAAAATCCACTGAACAAAGCAGTGTTATCTGAGGCAGTCTCATCACTGAAGGGAGTGCAATAACATTGCAGTGATATCACCACACAAATAGAGATGTCTCACAGGTCTAAACTCTCTCTAAATAAGGGCCATTCATAATTCATTGCTGGCTGGTCTAACAGTAGTGGTCATTATGATGAAGCAGTTTGGGGAAAACCGGAATCATAGGAAGCTGTAGCAACTTGATAAATATTAACAAGTTAGTATCACACAGGGCATAAATCATCCTACACTCTTCTATCAGCTCTAAAACACTGCCTGTGCCTGCCCTTGGATTTAACGGCATGGGTAGCTGTGAGGGTCTTAAAGTTTACTTCTAGTTCAGACTGGCAAGGGTGATGGAAAGCATTCACGAGAGGGCAGAGTCTGGTTCTTGAACTGTAGTTATTACTTAGCTTATACTTAATTAATACTTAGCATTCCTTGAATGATAATAAGTTTTTAACACTTACAAGCACCCACTGCTCGGAAGCTCTCTGAATCAAGGTTGTGCTGTCTTACAGCCAGAGGATTTTTCTTCTTTGTAGAAGCAATTTTTGACCAGTTTTGCTTTCACACTCTGTCTCTAGCAGAGCACTGAGGCTGCAAACAGTGCGGAAAACAAGATCTCCAAGACCCGTAACTGGAAATATTGCTTCCTTTCCTTCACCCTTCCCTACTGGAATTAAAAATAAAAAAAAAGGTGACATTCATTTCTACTGATGTAAGTATTTGCAAATCCGTATATTTGTGAAACTTTAATTTTAGGCCTAAGTTGACCTGACATGTCTTTTTAAGGAGCTTGCCCAAGGCCACGCAGTGGCTCTGTGTCAGCCAGGATTAGACCCTAGGAATTGTTGCCTTTCAGTCCACTAGACCAAGCTGCCTCTCATGCTGCCATCAGAGCTCTCCAGGCCAGATCAGTCCGATCGGTTTCTACATCGGGTTGATCTTTAAAAACTATCCTAGCTACCTGAGAAACTAAAATAATACTTTTCTGTACCAATAGAGGGCATAACTTTTTTTTCTTTTTTTCTTTTTTTTTTTTTTTAATTTTTTGTGTGATGGTATTAAATCACACCCATGCCACACACTTTACAAAAAAAACCCCTGAGGCACTTAAAGCTCCAGGGCTGCTGGTCCACTGTCTGTACTCATTACTTCATCTTTACATTTGGACAGGATTTCCCTTTGCTATTTGGCTAGCTCCAGAAGTGATGTGGGTGGCATTCACAGTAGCCAGAAATAACTCAGGATAAAAGATTGTGAACTCAATTAAAGCTTCAGCTTTGTTTCTTCATTATCATTCCAGGCATCCCTGGACCACAAAACTTACTATCCAGAGATGATATTCTGTCCTTTCTCCTTGTCTCAAGGGCTGTGCAAACCAGATGGTGCCTGTGTTCCTGACTATATCATGCTCCTTAAGGGGTGGTGGAAATCTCTTTCCAGCCAGGGTCCAGTTCCAGAATTTGGCTCCTTCCTCTTTCTTCCCCGCTTAGTCTGGCTTGTCCTATGCTCCAGGACAGGACACGTTACATGTAGCCTGCCAGCCTGCTCCAGGACTCATTGATTGACTGCCTGACATGTGAGATGCAGGCTGCAAAAGAGGACTTTCAGAGCTGTGCTGCAGCTGGCAGCATACCACCCCCCAAAGCCTTGTGCCAGCAGGAATGCTGCTGCCTTGTGCCATGCTGGGGCTGTGTGTCTGTCCTGATCCAAGCACAGGCTTCCCTGCTCTGACATCCAAGGGATGAGGTTTGGGGGTCATCCCACACAGAGAGATTTGGGATGATGATGGTGTGGCAAACCGAAAGATCAGAGTTTTTTCACGGTAGTTGTGGGGAAAAAAAAGTATTTGGAGCATGAGAAGAGGAGACTTAGCAGCACAGAGGTTTTGAAACCACTAGCTGAAGGTCTGACACTAACGCAATTAACAAAGCAAGATAGATTATGTAGAGCTCTCTGGATCTGCTGGGAAACTGCTGCTTATGGCAGTTTTTCAAGGCCCTTTAAAACCCTCGCTGTACAGAGCCAGACTAAGTAGAAGACCATCGCAGCTCCTTTTGTGATGTTACAGGAACTTTGACAGCCTTCAGATTTTCATGATATACACACAGTAGCTATGTGAGAACTTCTTAACATCTGTAGGTAATAACAGTAATGTCTTGCACTGTTACAGTCCCTTTCATCTGTGGATATCAAAAGGCTTTCTAAACATTAACTAGTTAAGTGACACAACTCCAGTGAGATATGCACTTCTAACTTGGGGGGTTTGGGTGGCTTTTATTAATCTAAGAGCTCTGAAAAGGCTGTCAGCCTCCTTGTGCTTACAAGGTAAAGATAATGATAGACAAGAAGATGTGGTGGTTTTGGAGCCCATGTACTAGGACACTTTAGGTAGGGAGGAATACTTTAGCTAATGCCGTTTTTATACATTTTGACTGTGTTCTTAAAAATCCTTTGTGGGCCTAAAATCTGAGAAGCCATGTAAAAGGAAATAAATATGCATCTAGGAATAGCTGAAAGCAATGCTTTTTGTAGGGGAGGGAGTATAAAAAGTCTTGATGTTGAGTCAAGGTAAAACAAAAACTAACCAAACTAGTCCAACAGCAAACACAAAACATTTTATGGCCTATGGTGGTGTTCCAGCATGCCCCTGAAAGCTGAGATTACTTTTGGGGTTTTAGCGTTCTGCTAATAGATTTACTTTTTACTGAAGGAGGGGGAAAAATCCTTTCTGGCAAAAAAGTTCTATTCTTAGATGGGTTGATTATTTGTATTTCTATCTGAGAAACTTGGTGAAATCCCTTTGGCCACTTTAAAGGGAATTACCATTTTCCTACTGGGAGTATGAGTTTGGGTGCTGCTTGTACTCAGGTGGCCAAGTCCTATCCATCCTCTCTCTGAGTCGAGGTGACGAACCCTCTCTCATTGCAATTCAGCCTTTGCTGAGACCAGCTTTTCCAGGAGAAGGAGGGAAGGTCATCACCTCCCAAGAGAGACTGGGTGTCTGGCAGAGCCCAGCCCAGGCAACTCTGAAGTGTCCAATCTGTACAACCAGGAATGCAAACAGGGCTTACACTCCTGTGGCATAGCTTTTTCTTTTGCTGGGAGCTGATAGATTCTTGAGGTTCCATCATCAGTACTGTGGTACTAACTTGCTAAGGCAGGTATTTGAAAGTCTTTGATGCCCTTGTTTTGCAATGAGCTCTACACAGACAAGAGCTCTTCTACCCAAACAGAAAATATACTCAGCTTTTAGGCCAAGTGAAATGAAGCTCACAGTGGGATTGCAGCCCCACTTTGTGTCCTTTATGCTGAACTTTGTAAAGGCCCAGAAGAGAAGGCCAGCCAGAGTAACCATCTATTCAAGTGTAACTGCTTGTCAAACTCCTTTGTATTCTTTGGTCAGAGTTTTGGGGTTTTTTTAAGAAAGCACAAGATCAATAGTGGGCATGGTTTATGACGCTCTCATTATATTATTGTGTTTAGGGGACAGTACAAGGTCTAGAAGAAAAGAACTGTGAATAGGCATAGAGAGCAGTGTTAGAATTCAGTCACAGTCAACAGCACAATATCCTGATATTAAACCAGGTCACCTTAATTTGAATCAATAGGCTTTCTGTACTTTTAAGCGTGCAAAGAGTAGCATTGACTTCAGTGGGACAGTTTGAATCCCTAATGTTAAGGATGTGTTAGAATCCATGGGAGGAGGGAAACTAAGGATGTATGTGATCACCTCACTTGCCCCATATCAACACTGCTTTAATGTCAAAAGAAAACAGTGGATGCTATTTAGCCACTGTATGTCCAAGGAGTTACAAGTCCCATCTTAAAAAAAAAAAGTAAAAAATAATCCACTGAACTTTTACTGTGTGAAGCCATCATAAGAACATCTTTAACACTGTAATAAACACCCAACACCGAAGCTGAAGTGCATATACATCTTAGCAGAAGTGAGAGTATAATTATCAGTTCATTGCTTAATTGGTATCATGGCCCAAGGACTCATGCCATTTCAAAGAAGATGCAGGTGGCAGTCAAGGTAGATGTAGGATAAAATGCTTTTATGTTGTGATCTTCTCACATACACTTGTAAAATCAGAGCTAGATGTGTGTTCAGTGAGTAATACAAGGATCTTCTTTTAAAATACTCTCCACAGAATTGGCAGGTGTTTCTGACTGATCCTGCTGGGGCTGGAAACTTTCTTGTGCCCTCTGACAGTTGTTCATCTCACAGTCGCAGATTTTAGCAATGACCCACAGACCCCACTTGAGCCCCTGTGCTAACTGGGGACTTTCCAGCAAGAGAGGGCTTACGCAGAGTCCTAGTGCTGTTTCTCAGGAGCATGGAAAAGACTTTAAGGAGTGCTCCTACCCCCTTGCTGTGCTCAAATGGAGTTGTGCCGAGCTGCTCGCCATTACTTTGAAAAGCAGAGAGCAGAGGGTGGCCATCAATCTCAAAAGAGCAGAGCCAGCCAGCCACCGTCAGCAGCTGGTGCCAGCTTCAGAAGAATTCTGGCTGGATTTCTCTTGAACTCTTCCTTTTGTCTCCTTTCCCTTTCCTTTTTTTTTTATTAATTATAGCCCTCAATATCCTACTGATGACAACAAGATGGAGGTAAATGTTTTACATAGAGAGTTTGTTTTCTATTTATTGCTAGTGCATCCGGATAACTTTAACACACATACAATGCACGTACAGTTCTTGCTGTAACTGCAACATAGCTCACTTCTCATGAAAATTTATAGACTCTTTCAATCTTTAAAGACAATCCCAACAACAACTTTAAATATGCCAGAGACATCACATTCTTGAAGGAGGAGAGAGAGTCACAACAGGTTTTTTTGGTGCTACATTGTGCTTCATCCCAAGTGTTGGCTGGCTTTTATTTTTGAATTTAGAAATACATAAATAAGGCAATCCTTATTATTTGAGTATCATCTGATAAACTAGTGTACTATAGGGCAAGCCAGTCCTATTTCAATGCTGTAAACAGGCATTGATGGTCTTCAGGAATTACAAATGTTGGTGTTTGATGAATATTCAGTTTACCCATTTTTCTTCTCTGTGAATTTGTTTTGGAAAAAAAGGGAAGCCATAATGAGAATAAATCAAGTATTTCTCTACTCAGAACCTTTCTGCAGCTCTCTTATCCTACTCTGGATGCACAAAGAAGTTGGGAAAGGATTCTGATTTTTATTTTGGTCCAAGAACCAGCCTCAGGGTGTTGTAAGGCTCCTCAGCATCGCCTGTCGCTCAGCTTGTGTGAAGTCCCAAGGCTGTTGCTCAGGCAAGCACTTGCAGGCAGGCAGCGCATGCCCTGTGCAGGGTGCTGCTGCAACAGGATCCAGGCAGCTGAGCACTGGCCCAGGGAGGAAGAGCCTCATAGCTCTAGGGGGATAAGGGTAAATGCTGAAGAGGCTGAGAGGATGGGGAACGCAGATGGATTGCTTTCTCTCCATGAGTGTGGAGGCTGGGAAACTGGTAGGGGTGGGAGGATACGGGCAAAGCAGCGGGGTCCTAAGGCGTGTATGTGAGAGATTCAGGCATGTGTGCAGCAGGTCCCAGAGCTGCACTAGTTGTTGGAGGTGGTTTGCAGGCCATGTGGGTGTCTGTTAAGTAATTCATTGCTGTTGTTTGGGGGTGGGAGGTTTAAAAATGTACATTCAGAGGCAGTAGATCTGAGGTCAAATAATGACATGCCAGTGACCTTCTGAGGAACTGCAAGCTTTCCACAACGGTATCTATGCTGAGCTACTCTCCCTCTGGATATTTAAAAAAAAAAAAAAAAGAAAAGAAAACCTGCTGCATACATACCCACAGGCCATGATTTTACTTAATGAGACCACTATTTGCAGTAGAAACTCGCTCTCAGCCACCCTTCTAAGTGCTGCCGTCATTTAGGGTAAATGGTTTCATAACAGCTTGGAACAAAAATGATTTCAAGTCAGAGATGTGTCATTCAGAGCAGAGCCAGAGAAATCAAGTGACTATCATATGTGAATCACCTTGAATTTAGCTGACTACAGAAATGACAACATTTCTTCATGTGAACAGGTGTTTTTTCAGTTTTTAAAACACTTCTGGTGGACACAGATTGAGATAAATTCTAACAGAGTGGAAGAAATACATTCTTGCACCCATATTTCCACAGCTAATGTCATTAATTGTATTAAGTAGCTCAGTACAATTATGCTTTGTATTCCTACAGTTTGTGTTTAAAGTAAATGCCAAAGACAAGATAAAGGGACATTATTAACACAGATAAATTACAGGGAACACCTTTCTCTGAGCGGTTTCAGCCATCACATTTTCAGCCTGTGTTTTGTCTAATTGTTAAACAAGGAGCACAGTTTTAGATTAGTGACTGAATAGCCTTCTCTAGCTAAGGTTTACCTTAGGAAAGAGAGGAAAAACTAAGTCTGTCTTCTCACTACCTCATTGCTTGGTAGTCCTTCTGCCTTCACATCCTTGATGCCTGAAAGCTCTGTTTCTGGGTGGAGGAAAAATTTCAGTGTTCCTTGCTTTTCACCAGTGATGTTATTTCAAAGGTTGGAGGAAGAGAGAAGTTTTGCATAAAACAACACTTAAAGAAGTAATGTAGAAAAGTGACTCACTCCCTTCCTCCAGCCTCTCTCGCTATACTCAAATTTGAGGAGAACGCACAATGTGTTTTTCTGGCAGTGCAGCACAACACTTTGAGGAGAGGGAAACACGCAGTCTGCTGCAGGCAAACATTGAGACAATAAAGCATATGAGCATCTGGCTGTTTCATACAGTCGGTTTCAGGGAACTCTTTCTTTCGTCAGCCCTAGGGTCTGTGGCTATACCACCCAGGGGTTTCCCATAGCACGTTAGAAGTGGACAATACTTGCCCTCGGATACATGCTTGATGTTTGAAAACTAGAAATGTTTCCGTTTTTCAAAAGGCTGGTGTGCTGACTTGGTTTGGGACCGCTCCAGAAGCTCCGCATCTACAAGATGAGCTTTTCTTCCTGGGAATACAAAGATGAGCTGCCATGGGGTGTAGCAGTCAAAGGTTTTTGTTGTCCTGACAGGAGGACTGTCAGGGTAGGACACCACGCCAGATGCACCACAGCTGTTTGCAAGTGCCTACAGCTGCACTGTTCAGAAGCTTTAAGTAAACCAACTCTTTCCAATGAACTTTGCTCTTGATCCAGGGCAGTAGTTGTTAGACTCCATGCTTATTTAATCACACAGACAGTCATTAACATTTTAAACATCTCTGTTAACCAGGAACAGCCAGGAAACCCTGATTTCCAGATTGCTTGTGGGTAGCAGAGAAGCAAGCATATTGATGATTGCCATGTTTCTGGATACATTTCTCTCGCTTTCCATCAGAGGAAACAGGACCAGAAATCTCTTCTGCCAAAATGTGTCCTTACACCTGCCTCTATCCAGAATATGTCTCACTTCACACACGCAGATTACAAATGGACAAATGCTGTGAGGCCTGGTATTTCAGTAAATGAGGGTGAAGAGAAGCGCTGGCATGCTGTGGTGTCCACAGGCTCCGGTTTCCCGATTCCCATTTCTATCAGCCAGCGTGAAGGATATCATCCAGCTCCTGGGGTCCTCATTAATGCCTTCTGCACTGGGCAGCAGGAGGCAGTGAGGAAGTTAAAGAGTAAATGCTGGCTTTTATGTTTTCGCTACAGAAGATGCAGTTTCTTAGATTGGCACCAGCCCCTCGGAGACAAACTCAGACCAGCACACAGATACAGACGGCCTATTTTTCTCTCTTTTTCTGAAGTACCATCCACCCCCCTTGAAAATCCCTTCCTTAGTGCACTGTGTCTACCTAGATGTATTTTGCAGGCAATCCAGCAGTTGTCTGCAAGAAAACAAAACGGCGGAGCGCTATTGCCACCCTGAAGGTCTGGCTTCACAGATTCATAGCAGAGGGAGGGCATAGGGTTAAGGAGAAGGGAGGAGAGGGCATATAGAGGACAACAGCCTCTGCCCTACCTGCTTGAAATGATTTGGCTGGGATAGCCTTGTGCTGGCTCCCACAGGTTCAGCTGCCATACGACTCTTACCCACACAAGCCCTCCTTTTTAGTCAGATGTGGTCAGGGACAAGGCTGCACAGGCGTCTGCTTCCTCCTGGCAATTTTGCAGGTGCCCCCATGCTGTGCCCAGATGTCTACTCATCATGAGACAAGAAGCACAGGCAGTTGGACTGCGAGCCTGCCTTCAAGCCCATGTGGTCCACACTGGCTGAAGCATGCCCCTTCTCTAGTGGGGTCTGGTGTAGTGCTCCTGCTCCTTCTGAATTGCCTCCACTTCCTTGCCAAGCGGGGAAGAGTCTACAACAGTGCACACCAAACTTTCACACTGAACTGAGTTCACATCGAGCTCATACTCAAGATTTCTGCACTCAATTAGCTCTCAAGCAGTATGATTATCACTTGGGCCTTTTCTGATAAATGGCATTAATTCACAGGAATACGCTAATTAAATAATTTACATTTTTTCCTGTTGATGGAGAAAGGGAGCTGAGCCATAACTATCATAGCCCAGAAGGAGACGCCTCTCGCGTGCTGGTTTCATGAGATTTCCCTCATGGGAGATGGAGGTGGGCCGCACAGGGTTGCTGCAGAGTGCAGAGGACTATCCTGCCCATGAAAGTTTCTCCAAACTCCTGTAAGAAAACATAAAGGTTAGCCTTTTTCTTCTCACTCGCTTCTCCGCTGCTATCCGTTTTGTTAAGCTTTTGCATTTGTGTTCCTAATTAAGTGAACAAGTGAATTCTGCCATTTAATTTGGCACATCATATCTCTTTGTGGTGCACACTCTTCAGTAATAAAGTGGCATTATATAATGATTCTATTTTTCAAGCTTTGAGTCTAGATCAAATAACACATGATAACTTTGAAGACATTTTTATTGCTGTTCTTAAAACATATGAATATGATAGTAGTTTTCCTCACACACTGGAAACCAACCCCACTTATTTGTTTTGCTTTGCTTAGGTTTAATTTGATAGGAAGTATACGTATAATTATATCTGTCCCCTTTGTCTGTCATTTTTCCTGGAGCCCAAGCAGACCATGCTCCTACACAAAGCAGGCAATGAAAAGAATGGCATCTCTTGAAAGAGATTTTGCCTGTTGCTTAAAAGCAATGTCTGTTTCCAAACAGAAATATTTTAAGACAGATTGACTGCTCTGAATAGGTTGGAAACAGACTTTCATAACCTCAATTATAATGCCTTGATAACAATATTTGTGAGATTAGAAATTGAATTAGCTAGGTAGAGATGTGTTTGAAAATGAGCGGAAAACATACAATTCATTCTGGAAGTGCTAACTCTAAAGCTGTTCTATTCATTAAAAACCTACTTGTTGCTGCATGATTTATTATATGTTGTGTAAATAAATCACATCAATATGAGAAGAGAGAAGGAGGGCTGTGTGTAACATCTGCAGCCAACTCAGAGCTCTTGCAAAGGAGTCTTTCACAACTTCCTTTCTGTTGGTTGCATACATTGTAATATAATATGAAATATAAATGATTTGAAATCTCCTTGCCCAAGAGACCAGAGGCTGTAGGGTTTTCACTTAGAAGAGTAAAAAAGGAAGAGCACTATATACCACTTTGCAAAGGATGGCAGTAGGGTCTTGTGCAGACTGTACGTGGAAGGTGCTGTTCAGGTTTTGTTCATCTCTAGCCCATATGATGGGATTAGGAGAGTTTCACTTCCATCATCCATGCTGTGCTTGGCACTTTACAAGTGAAAGTTTGTTTCTACCACCAAAGGATTTACATCTAGGTCAAGACTTTACTAGCCATTAAGTGAGCTTGTCTGAATTAGAGCTGGATTTGCTGATGGTAGCTGCAGGTACAGCTAGGTTGTAACAAGGCTGCATTTGGAAATTTATAAAAGAAGCAGAATTGCAAAGCAGCAGATGGGAACAGAATTTCTATCACCAGCATTTGACATCAGTCTCTGGTCCAAATTGGGACTGGGTGGAAGAAAGCACAACTGCACTGATGTCAGTGGTTTCGACTACGTGCCCAGCTGCTTTGCTCTGTTGGAAAAGCCTACAGCAACTAGAACAAGCCAGTGAATCTGACCCATTACTCTTAAGTGCTTTGCTAAACACTCTCACTTTAGGTTTTGTTTGTTCTTTCTCTTTTTCTTTTTTCTTTTTTTTTTTTTTTTAATGGTGAATAAATACCATCTGGCTTGTCAGTTTTCATAGCATGTTTTGGCTTTCTAGTATTTGGTAGAGACATGAGTGAGTGTGAACATCAGTCTATTTCTTATCCAAACCTTTATTTTCTTTTGGTTTTTAATGATAAATACTTCACGGCAGAGCTAGTAATTTTTTGTGGCTCCATTCTAATCAACAGAACAACTGAATTTCTGAACGGGCTCTCCTTCAATTTGAAACAGTGTTTTCTCATTGGTAATATTAGGAATTAACCTGAAATAAATGAAAAGGTACATTAGATTATTATTCTCATCAGACTTACTTCTAGTGTCTAAGCATCGATTTTACTGCAAAGAGTAAACCTCAATGCCTTCAGCTGATTAATGGCCCGTTCCCAATTTGCATGCATGGATAGAATCTACCCAAAGGTCAGAACAGAGGAGTGAGGTGAGCTATGTTAGTACTTCTTCCTCAGCTGTGAGTTTGGCAACAAAGAGAAAGAGACGGAGAAAGAAAGCATGTGAAGATTCATGCCCAGGGGAAGGGATCAAAAAGGTCATTTCCAGCTCCATGATGTGTATGTTTCTTTTAATCCGTTATGATAACGATCAAACATACATGGCAGCAAAAATAAAGGCTTGTCTACTTCTGCTTATTCAGCATTTACCAAATTTAGCTCATCTCAAAAGATCGGTTTTTAATTTGTGATAGGGATTTCTGCTGCTGTTGTTTTCTGAGGCAGAGAAAGCATGCACACGGCAAGGGCAACCACAGGGAGTGATTACCAGAAGGATGTTGTGGGGTTAGTAGGAATGAGAAAGG
Organism: Fregata magnificens; assembly: GCA_013389945.1. Taxonomy (NCBI): domain Eukaryota; kingdom Metazoa; phylum Chordata; class Aves; order Suliformes; family Fregatidae; genus Fregata; species Fregata magnificens. Next base: position 29,596 of record WAAD01042330.1, read on the forward strand.
AAGATGGGCAAGAAGTGTAAAAACTGAGGTAAATTGACCTTAAGAGTCTGATATTTCCAGCCACTAATTAGTGAAGGAGGTAATTGCATAGTTGAAACTTACTTTAGTATAATTACGTAAGTCTATTTCTTGGAAATGATGGATGCAGAGGGCCACCGGTTTTTCAAATTACTTTAAAAGAACAAACCATGGAGCAATTTCTACAGTAACTAGCTTCTACTGAAAAAAAAAAAAAAAAAGAAAAAAAAATCCATCAGGAAAGTGTTCCAGGGATGCTGCTTCTCCACTTCGAGTATGGAGGACAGTTGTTTCCACAGTGCAGTGGATCACTCTTGCTCCGCAAGGTTTCCCATGCTGCCCATCAGCTCATTCCTCAGTGATGCTCCGGTGCTACTTGGACACGTCGGAGGAACGTGAAGGCGCATTGACCCACCATCCTGTCCCTGCACCATTGCCTTAGACAACCTGACAATGAGGCACCATGCATGAGCAGAAAGCCATGTCCAAGTGGAAGTTTATAGCTGAATGCAGTCGATGATTGCTTTGTAGTGCTTGGTTTTAGGAAGTGTTTTAGCCAGTTTAAAACTTAGGTCTAAGTCCTCCAAGCACTTGCATGTGGTGGGAATCACACCAATCAGATCATGGGGTCAAGTTCACTGCGGTTTTTAAAATGCCTGAGCAGCGTGTTTCCTCTCAGAGGATTTGTACATAAGAACTATGGAGAGAAGAGAGGCTTATACGGTGTTTAAACTAATGGGAGGTCTGCAGAACAGCTGCGTATATTTCAGCTTGTGGGTAACAGGGTATTAAGACAGCTTGAGAGATCACTTACGTGTGTCCTACAAAAGAAAACTGGAAAGAAAAATGTGAAACTGTAGTTTGTTTGTCCTCAAATGTCATGCAGGATCCTCCCATCTTTCAAGACGCTAACCCAGTCAGTAAGTTGCTGGAAATGTTATGTATTTTGCCTGTGTTTCACATCGGGACCAGTCCAAGGCCCCTGCCCTGCCACCTCCATGAAAAGCCAGGCTGGGCACAGCTCTGAGACAGCGGGGGACTGCGACACTGGGGTTCCTGCCACAGCAGGTGGGCCGTGGAGGGGCACATGCATGCATGGGAGGAGAGCAATCCTCCCATAATGTCAGCTGCTGTCTCCGCACCACTCCTCGGGCAGTGGCTGGCATGACAGATCCAACTTTTTGGGTACCTGACCCTACCTCGACATCCCAGATGCAGCCCTTTGCCCTCTTCTCTCCCTTTCTTTTAGCAGGGGAAGCCCATTTTTAGCCTGGTCCCATCTCACCATCATCTATCTGGCAGCAGGGCTGCATTTGCTTAAATTTCCGAGGAGCTTCAAGCCAGCCCTGTCTGATATATGTATATTTTGCATATTTACAGTACCTTGTTACATTCCTTATGAGTAGTGACATTTCCAGATGTAATGTATCCAGGATCGATAAATGCCATTAAAATCTTTATGCACATTGTAGCTAAGAGATTGGGAGTGTTTGAATAAGTCTCAAGTTAAGTGAGCATATCAAGTTGACAAGCATTTGTTTTAAACTATGGTTGTGAAGGCCAGATCTCAAAGATGGTTTATTTACTCATTCATCTGAAACACCTGTACTTTTACTCTCTGACTTATTTTAATTTATTAAAATAGAAAACAAAAATTTATTGAAAACATAAGGCATACTGAATTTTCTTGCTTTAGGCTATTAAAAATTGACCCTCTTATGTTTGCTTAAAAATCTTGAGAGTGTTTTTGATCACTTTCACTCAATTTTTTTTAATCAGAAAAATTCTTAAAATGATTCCCAGTTTATTTTATTTTATTTTCTATTTACTCTGAAACAAACTTCAGGTTTTGATAAATGGTGTTTCAATGCCCATTCAGATAGTGTGAGAATAAAAGGTAATTCTTAAGGAAAGTTTTAAAAAGGATGATTGTAATGATATTTTAATCTGAAATTTCATTTTTTAAAAAAAATTGCTTCCAGAACATTTCAAAACTGTGTGGGAGGAAAATGTGAAGGAGAGCCCCAAATAATCTCTTTCTGTGTGCCCATGAAAGCAGCTGATATCCCTGACAATCAAACCAAACATAATAGGGAGGTTTCTAGCTTACCTCAGTCTGTTTTCCATTTACCTGCTTCAAATGTATTTTACCTCTCCCTTCAGCATGTGATGTTGTCACATTTCAACCCAGAAACACTTTCATCTGCAGTACTGGTATTCTTTCCACTGCAGCAACTAGCCAACCCATGTACAGAGAAGGGCTCTACCACCATTCCTTCCAGACTTTTAAAATATTGTATATTGTGTGACATTTTCCCTGTGCATCCCCATCCCTCTGCATCCACCCAGCCTGCAAGGAACGACACAGTTTTTTTGCAGTGAGTACCACTCCTTTTTCCCCCCAAGAAATTCTATCATAAAAACTGGAACGTGTTGGTGTTTGTTCCCAGCCCAGCTACATCCCAGGATGTGGGAACACTCTCTTGCTCTCCTCACAGATCTGCTCCTACTGCCTGTGAGCATCCAATGAAAGAAACTGGTAAGTTCTACCTTGTCCAAAAAGTCCCACATGGTGTTGTACAAAAGTTAGCACCTGATCATTCCCAAATGAAGGGATAGAGGAAATATAGTGAAGATATTTTGAGACGTAGAGTTCAGTAGAAATGCACATTAGTGAAGTCTCAAACATATGCCTCTGTCTCAGCATCATACATCTTCATCTCAACCCTCCCCCTCCAGTTTGACATCTGTACCACTTGCATACAACCTCACATACCTCCAGTGCCTGTTGCAAGAAAAGAAGCTATTCTACTTTGTTAAAGTCGCAGACCTCAGTATGATTCATTAATTTATCATTATAGCAAATACTTGAAGCCACATCGGCTTTATGGCTACCATAAAGTGTCCCACCTAACAAAGAACGAGAGCACCTTGCAGTACCTACCTAATACTGAAGTGATAATTGCACCATTGCACTGTTTTATGAGGCAGTAATCCAGTTCCTGAGCAGATAAACTACTAGGCTGAAGGCTGAGTAGTTTATCTTGATGAGGGAACTATATTATTGCCGAGTAAAACAGCTTGATGGTACTATCGCCACTTTTCTGTGCTTGGGGTAGGGATTTTTTGTTTTATGGTGTGGTTTGTGGGTTTTTTTAAGTCTTTCAATGTGCTTTTACCCAACTACCAAAACTAAATTAAAACCTCTGTGGATTTGGGTTTAATCTCATCATGTGTTTCAAATGGCTCACAAGGAAAAGATGCTTGTAGACAATACAAGCATCTAATGGAAATGTATTTGAATGTTGTGTGTGGGTAGGCAACATTAAAGAATATGGCCTGCAAAGCAATGCACTGCTGGACTCCTTTTGCTTTGTTTTTGGTTTACCTAATTGTGAGTTTATGCCAGCTTCTGATTTTAATATTAAAAAGTGAAACAGTACCAGCTAAGGCTTAGCATGGGATCAGCCAGTGCAGACAGGCACTGTGACCAGAGAGGTTACTCACCACTCTCTGCATGGTGTGGAGAGTACCTGGGGCTGGTACAACTTGGGGGGATCTGTGTATCAACTGTGGGAGGCAATAGTCATTGTGCTTATTTGGGGATGGGTATCTGTGATTTCTGCCACTGCTGAGGTCTGGGCAAAGCCCCCACAGGCTGCCTAGCTGCCTGTTGCATCACAGGGGTAAATTTCAGCTCCCCAAGGGTTGCTCACCCTTCCACAGAACTGCACACATGTGTGTGAGGGTGTTGGTGTGCATGCAGGAATGTATTCCTGTCACAGGCAACAACCTTGCGCCGTTTTTTGTTTCAGCAGTTGCGTACCTAAGTGGTTCTTGATGACTTGGTCATCTTTCTTAAGCTGCTGGTTTTGTTATATGAAGCTTCCATGCTGAGCTGTACAAAATCAGTAAATAATAACAAGAGCATATTTAATCTCCTTTTCCTGCAAGCCTCTATTCCTCTTGACATACGCAGCGAATGTTGAAAGGCAAAATTATTTCCAAATCAAATGATAAACAGTGCCTTTTGATAAGTTTTGCTTATATAGGAGATTCTGAAGAGAAAACCAAAATGTCTCTCTCTCTTCCTCATAACTTCTTTCCTCAGGCTTAATAGAAAAAGATAAAATGAGAACTATTACAATGGCACTTGCTACTTTGCAAATATATTGCAGGTGAGTAGGCATTCACCTTCAGAGATAAAACTGAGTCAGAGAGAAAGAGTCCACAGTGCCCTTAGAAGGAATGATTGTTCACGTCACACTGGATGTTTTTTATGCCAGCCGTTTGTCAGTCAAGCAGCAGACATCTTTTTCTGCACTCTGGCCCCACAGTTCAAACAAAAAGATACCGTAATAGAAGAGGCTGTCCGAGTCATCAGAGTTATTAAATGTCTTTCCTTTGCACCTAAACCTTTCTTTTCTCCACACAGGATAAATGATATGGTCTCTGTAATATTAAAAAAAAGAAAAAAAAAAAAGTTGCTATTGTGTATTACTGAGGGAAAATAGGAAATCACGAGAAGAGGATGACCTCAAAGTAAGGGCCACTCTGCGATACGGTTTGCAAGGGGGTGCAAGAGACCAAAATGTGAGATTGTACTCTTGTTCCTCTGTGTCACCTGCAGAAATGCTGGATGGCAGCCTGAGGGGGATAGCAGCCTCCGTGGGTCCCCCGTGTCCCCTGCCCTCCCAGAGAGTTGGACAGGGCTGGAAGTGGGTCTGTGTCTGCTTTATGGTCAGCTCTGGCAGCAGCGCAGGGATACGCTGTCGCTTGTTCAGGCATCATTGCAAGGTCTGCAGTCAGCCTGACGTCCATATTTTTCTATGGACCCAAACTCTCGGAAGTGCCTGTTACATCAGGATGCCGAAGTTGAGATAAGTTAGAAGGGCTGGCTCTCAGAAGATGCTGAACACATCTTTCCTTTTGCCCTCTTTCCCTGCCTCCCCTTGAACAGAGCCCTTTCACGGCTCTGAAGTCAAGGACCTCCAATTGCTAATTCGTTTTTAAAGACTGTGGTTAGTCTATAGGTAATTCTGAAACACCATCCCTCTTATCTCTGGTCTCCAGCTAGAAATGTAATGCAGCGCATAATTGCACAAGTGTCTCAGTAACGGTGCAAATTCAAATTAAATCGTGGGATATTTCACACTGTGCACATAACTCCTGATGTCTGTTTTACAGGCTGCACAGTTTAGCGGCATGCTTTTTAAGATGTAGCACTACAGTAGACATTAAATACAAGAAAAATAAATGTATGGTCTTTGCCACAGTACAAGATTTTTTTCCTTCCAGGAATGACATCAATATATACCAAAACAATCTATTTAATTTAGTTTAATTCTTCCTGGCAATAATGTCTAAAAAAATAGTACAAGGAAGGCAACCAAAGAAGCCCTTGGCCAGCTAAGTTAGATTTGGATTTTTAGAATAAATATTTACCCTTTTGGACTCAAGTAGGAGAAGAGTATTCACCGTTCCCTGAGCCCTCTCCCCTACTGGGCTGCCACAGCTCATATCCTCATTCTTTCTGTGGGTCACACTGAAAAGTGCTTTCTTCACAGGTCCACTAGCATCTGCTGTTTTAAGGCTGAAGACTGCCCCTCAGCCACTGAGCCTTTAAGAATGCGGTGCTCTGCAGTGTGTGCAGCGTGAATACCACGTTGCCTTTATTCTGCTCTGCTCAACTTGGGAACAACAACAACCCAAAACCAGACCATGACCAGCCAGCTCCTGGCATCTAACCACATGGTCAGCTTTGCTCTACCAGCCTCTCACAACTATGGATCACGCTACATTCACGTAGCCGAACAAATAATGATAAGAAGCAAAAAGCCCAGTGTTTATCCTCCATTATCTTTTGCTTTCCCTCTTTAGTTTTCCACACATGAAGGAGGGGGATAAAAGAATGAACCTCCGTTGTGCCAGCTTGCTCTACAAAACTGCTTTGGCTCAGAGGCAGAATTGTTCTTGATTCAGCCCAAACAGATTTGGGCAATGACAGGTTTGTGTTTCAGAGCACAGGAATGTTCAGGCATCAGCAGACTGGCTATTTATTTAGGTTTATTTTTTCGTATGACATAATCTCTTTCCAAATAATGCCTGCCATCACCTTGGATGATGCTATTCCTACATGTGCTGTTCACAGTAGCACTTTCAGCACTGCCATTTCAATGCTAAGGAAAGCTAAAGGCAGGGAGTTCATTACAGAAGTTCCCTTCAGGCTTTTGGCAAGATGTAGTGAGATGCCAGTTGTTCCCAGTCATTTTCTGTGAATGAGAATATACTGGAGCACTCAACCAAGTAGAGTATATTCAACATTATTTCTTTATGGTACATACACCATATTTTGTCACAAGTGCGATGAAAGAGTTCAGTTGATCATGCAATCTCTTATGAGGTTTTTTTCTAGCATCTTCCAAACCAGCAGTTATTCAAAATGCAAGAAACCTTTGAAGGCTGCCTGCTGCATGTGGTACTCTTGCCTTCTTTCCCCCACCTCCCCATTAACAAATAGAATAAGAACAAAAATTGAAAGGTATTGAAACTTATGTTACCCATCAGAAAAGGCAGGTGATATGAAACCATTTTCTTCTTTTCTAAATCTCCCAGCTCTATTATTTCTTCTAGCATTTCATCTTGTATTGGGTTTGAGTGGCAAGGTTTTGGTAGCGGGGGGGCTACAGGGGTGGCTTCTGTGAGAAGCTGCTAGAAGCTTCCCACTTGTCCAATAGAGCCAATGCCAGTCAGCTCCAAGATGGACCCACCGATGGCAAAGGCCAAGCCAATTAGCGACGGTGGTAGCACCTCTGGGATAACATGTTTAAGAAGGGGAAAAAAAGAAACTGCGCAACTGCAGCTGGAGAGAGGAGTGAGAATATGTGAGAGGAACAACTCTGCAGACACCAAGGTCAGGGAAGAAGGAGGGGGAGGAGGTGCTCCAGGTGCCGGAGCAGAGATTCCCCTGCAGCCCGTGGTGAAGACCATGGTGAGGCAGGCTGTCCCCTTGCAGCCCATGGAGGTCCATGGTGGAGCAGACATCCCCCTGCAGCCCGTGGAGGGCCCCACGCCGAAGCAGGTGGATGCACCCGAAGGAGGCTGTGACCCTATGGGAAGCCCGCGCTGGAGCAGGCTCCTGGCAGGACCTGTGGACCCGTGGAGAGGAGCCCACGCTGGAGCAGGTTTGCTGGCAGGACTTGTGACCCTGCGGGGGACCCACGCTGGAGCAGTCTGTTCCTGAAGGACTGCACCCCGGGGAAGGGACCCATGCTGCAGCAGTTTGTGAAGAACTGTAGCCCGTGGGAAGGACCCACGTTGGAGAAGTTTGTGGAGGACTGTCTCCCATGGGAGGGACCCCACGCTGGAGCAGGGGAAGAGTGTGAGGAGTCCTCCCCCTGAGGAGGAAGGAGCGGCAGAGACAGCGTGTGATGAACTGACCACAACCCCCACCTCCCCATCCCCCTCCGCTGCTCAGAGGGAGAAGGTAGAGAAAATCGGGAGTGAAGTCAAGCCTGGGAAGAAGGGAGGGGTGGGGGGAAGGTGTTTTAAGGCTTGGTTTTATTTCTCATTACCCTACTCTGATTGGATTGTTAATAAATTAAGCTAATTTCCCCAAGTCGAGTCTGTTTTGCCCGTGACGGTAACTGCTGAGTGATCTCTCCCTGTCCTTATCTCGACCCATGAGCCTTTCGTTATATTTTCTCTCCCGTGTTCTGCTGAGGAGGGGGAGTGATAGAGCAGCTTTGGTGGGCACCTGGCGTCCAGCCAGGGTAAACCCACCACACATCTACTAGAGTCTTGTTGCATGTTGTGACAGTAATGTATTACTATTTTCCAGGCACTTCTTCTATGTCATCCAAGTATTTGGAGGGATGATAAAAAATTGGGTTTAAGCACATATGTTTTAACTACTGTAGCCCTGACACACCTTAGTCCTATTTGTTTTTACCATAAGACACCTACCCGCCTGTTTAGATGCAGCTTTTTTCCTGCTTTCGCTGACCAGAGCTGGACACTTCATCAAGGAAGGGTATGGTCTGCCCTGACCTACCTAGAGAGGTAATGGCACTAAGCCTTCATGTGTTGCTTCCTCAGAAAGAGACAGAAAGGTCAGGAGAAGTTTGATGAAGGTGGGAAAAGTTGCTTGCTAGCAGTGTAACCACACTTGCTACACCAAGACATCTTACTTGTTCTGTTGCCACCGCTGACAGCCCCGTTCTGCTCTCCTCCTCACTTCCAGCACTACTAGACTGCTGTTGCTTCTGGGTGGGCTCAGAGCTGCTTGCAGCCCATTGTTGAGCCACAGTACTCATGAAAGGCAGCAATGGTCCATCTATACTGTAATTGAAGGTATGAGGGCCTCATATTCCAGCACAGCTGGGCAAGGTGTAGTCCAGCTGGGTCCAGCCCAAGTAGAGTGAAACCAGGGCAATTGAACCCCGCCTCAAGCTGACCACTGGAGTATATATCATGGTTTTCACTGTTGCTCTCAATAACCAGTGCTCAGGTCTCTGCTGCCCTAGGTACATTGTCACTGGCACTCAAACCAAATAAAGTGACAGTAATTTGGACATGACTGCACATGCTGGAGTAGCACGTATAACTACTTACACAAAGGAAAGCGAGAGGGTCATACTTGCACAGTCTAATTTTAGGCACCCAGCTCAAGTAATGGAGATAATTTAGTCACCCAGTTGAGGCTAATTCCCCTGGGTCTCCTATGTAACCCATGGGGAGAAGTTCCTCTTGAAGGGTGCGTCTGAGCAAGAAGATCTCACAGCCATCAGGCTGGTGTTGCAGCAGATGCGTAGCGTTCTCCCATGTCAAGGCACTATGAGTACCTCCCAGAGGTGATGGGCATCGGAAGAGGAAGGTCCCTCCTTTTCCAGCAGCAGGAGCACCTTTGGAGGCCAACTGGGCACTCTAAGGACTCCACTGGCACATCAGAAATGCAGAAGGTGATTATTGACCTCCAATGTTTTTACATAATAGGCAGAAGCATGAGTCCTCCCACTGCTCCCCTGTTTGTCATTACTGTTCCTGTCCTAAATAAGCCAGTTTGTTTTCCAACGGTTTTTTTTTTAGCCAAGATATCTTTTTTCTGTTCCACACAATGATGGTGCAGGTCTGTAAACACAGTGCTCAGAGGACTGGCCTGGTTTTGTGATTTCTGCTTTGTTTATTTTTTTTCCCTGGAAACTGCATCATCTGTTTTCTTCTGGTGGTGGTGTTTATTTTATCATGCTCTGATGGAAGTTGAGATTGCAGCTTTTTACGTATCAGTCAATCAAGATGTTTCAGAGGGGTCGTCTTGCTTGTCTTCTTTCTGCCAGCACCATGTTTGTCTGGAGCTGCATTAAAGGATTTCCATTTCAGTGACCCACCGGCATGCATGAAGTCTGAATCATGGGTGGGTGGTGATTTAAACTAGGTGAAAAAAGAAAATAATACCTGCAGCCTTTGTCCTGCCGCCTCTCCATTAATGAGCACAAAATTCATGCTCTGGGTTCTGTAAACCTCATTTAAGTGTGTCAGCAAGAGCCAGAACTATATTAAAGACCTGAAACTGGAAAAATAATTAAGAAGGCTCAATGCCAATTACTTTTCATCTTCAAACTGCTGCTTACAGTTCATTCCCAACAAATACTGAAAGGTCATCAGCATTTTTTTTCTTTTTCTTATGAACAGGTTATTTAGATTTCTTCTTGGTGTTCTCAGCACTCCATGGTGTGGTACAGAAAAAGAGCCCAATATGCTACAAGGCAAACAGCTCATCTCTCATACTAAATGGAAGTCAGACAAGGACAGTCCATTTTTCTTTTTAATCACAGGCGGTATTCATAGCACTTCCTCTATTTTCTGTTTTCTTTATTATTATCATGGATAATGCAATGGAAATGTAATCATTTTTAATCAGGTTTAATTATATACTTTATTCTCATTGTTTATCTCTCCCACTTGCTAAAAAAGTGAGTTTCTGTTTCATTCTGCTTCCTTTGTTGGAGCACTATAAAGCCATCAAATAACAATATCTGGCCTCCAAAGCTAATGTGCCTGCACAGACTCAGACACCCACCCTAGAAGCCTGTCCTGACTTTGGCATCCTCCTTTGGGCTATTCTTGCCATGACGATTAATGTCAGGCATGTCTTGAACCGCAGTGAGTCAGTGCGTTCCTGTGTGCCCGCATGCCCTTGGAGTGATGCCACATCACAAATTATGAAGCATCTCTCACACGGGTAATAGGTATGCCTTGTACCCGTTGTATTCATCTCAGGGGTCTGGTGCTTCAAAGAAGATGCTGGGCTAATTCTCATAAATATTCCTCAGTTTATTAATGTTGAAAGGTGTCCCTCTCATCTTTTGCTATTTCAAAGTACTGTTCTGAGGAGAAAAAGTTACAGCCTTGGGTTTAAAAAAATCACATCATTGTTAAAAAGAAAATGTTCTTACATATGTTACTATGAAAACCTTAGATTGCTTAGATAATTATAAGAAACAATTTAAATTCATTTCTGTTTTTTCTGGCTTGGTTATTTTTCTTTGTTTTATGCCGGCCAATCAAGGTTGATGAATTTACTACATATGATTCTCCATCAATTCTAGTTCCAGGTTTTCATGTACTGGGAGGGTTTGAATTTTAAGTGCTACAGGCAAGGGTGAAGCATATCTGTTTTTTCACTTTAATCACCACTGAAATAGTAATAAAAAGGGCTGCACTGAGATCGTTATATTTTATCAAGTCTTGTGTTCAAGTTACAAAAAAATACCGGATACTTGGAAGGGGGAGGAGAGCTTTGTCCCCTCCCTTTCTTTAAACTGTCCTGCCTGGGCATTACTTAGCCAAGGTTCAAGGAGTCACAGTACAGGTCCAGTCTCAAATAAAGTCCTTGCTCCCTTTTACATCCTTTTCTGGCTGCTGGTGTGTAGTACATCACGCCACTTCCCTCTTTTTGTAACCTATTGCCGTTCTGGTGACCTTTCCTTTTCTTCTCCAGCTTTCTCAGAAGTGAGCCACAGGCCAGAAAAATGGGGGAGGGTGAAAATGGAAACAGAATTGGCACTCACAGTTTCATCCAGCACATTTTTTCTGTTCATAGGGGAAATCTTTATAACCTTGTCCAAAATGTCGACATATTTTTAAACAAATGTTGACAGGGGTGGGCAAACTTCAGCAAGAGTGTTTATTCTAGAGCTCATTTCCTTACTCACTAAGACATCTACGGTTATGATATATGCTAAGAAGGCATTTTCCATGTTGCGGTAAGATTTTAGACAGTCTGATAACTCTGCCATCATTCTCCCAGTCAAATCTGAGGGAAATGTGGGTTTGCTTCTAAGGTTGCTGTCTAATAACCCAATAGAGACTAGCTGTGGGCAAGGTCATTTAACAGCCAAATGGCCATCATTGCTTTACCAGAGAGCAGAGTTATAATAGACAGGGCGCAGTGAGTGACAGCTATCGAAAGCAGAGAGTAAAATAAGAGCTTTTAGGCAGTTGTAGCACCAAGAGAGGAAAAAACATACATCTTGAACTGCTGCAGCACAGAGCTACTGCACCTGTTGCTCACAGACAGAAGGTCCCCAGCATGCTTTACCAGGTTATTTTCACTAAGACTGGAGAAATCTAATGAGCGTAGGGGAAGTGGAGCTTGTTTGTCAGTGACAGAGATGCTCTCACTTCAGAGTGGTAGTTTCAACAATATGGGGGCGGCATAAGCCGGAGGTGAAACCCTGGCTCTGTTCAAGATTTGAAGGATATGGCATTTTTGCCTTTGACTTCAATGAAGCCAGGATTTCATGCCAGAAAACTAGTGCATCTAATGTTGTAAAATATATCAGTCACATAGTCAAATAATAGATTTAGCTGATGCAGAATTTGTCATATAGCAATGCTACAGCATCTGTCACAGCACCTGAAGATGAGAAAGTACTAGTAACAACAACAGAAATTGAATCTGTGTCCCTTTGATGACAAATGTCACCTGAGTTAGCTATTTGTGTGATTTTGACTGAAAATCTGAAACTGGAAATGGATAATGGAGTTGTTTATTGTTTGGCACTTGGTGAAAAGTGCAGAGGTAACTGCTGTACTTTAAATCAACTGTTGATATTTTTTATATGATTAACAAGGATTTTGAGGTTCATGAGGAATGGCCGAGGCTGTTATCCCTGCACGGCGCCATAAAAAAGATTTTATTTTTAATCCTGTGAAGGGCACTGTGAATTGCTTTGGTGGCTTTGACAAAATAACAGCTGTGGTGACTGACGGTTCTCCAGCTGCGTGGCGGGGGGGAGTCAACAGTTTTATTGGTTTACTTAAAAAGAAATATGGAGTGAACTTCCTACCTTTTCAATGAATGAGGTACCAAAAAGCCTCATGCGGGAAGGTACTAGCACCGGCAAATGTCATGGAAGTTGTTAAAGTGATTAACCTTGTTAGAGCGAGGAACAGAGTTTTCAACAGCTATCACTCTGTCTCTGACACAAAAGTTGCTGAGAACAGAGTTTGGGGATTGGTTTCTTCAAGTTAAAGTGTAAAAGTAGGTATTTTGAGAAATGAGAAATATTTTGTCCCCTGAGAATTAAATGTTAATTTTCATGATGAAGCCTTCTGGAGTCAATAAACTACCACCAGACTTTATCAGCATAAATTGTGCAGTATTGTTGGTTTGTGTGACTTGGCATTTGCTTATAAAGTAATTCTTACTTCAGGTTTCTTTTTAATAGAAATATTAAAGTTATTGGAAAATACAATGGGCAGAAGAGATTATCTTCTTTCCAGTTATTGGATATATTTCTGCTAGAACAACAGATGAAAAATGGATTATTCGTAGAAATTGTTAATGTAATATGCTTTTTTGCTGCAGCTGGGGTAAAATACTAGCCACCACATTTTTTTCATATATCCACATGAATTGGCGCATATGACTCTGAGGCAGGAATACTGTAGACCTTACGCAGACAAAATTTTTACTGGATTCAGCAATTCTTGCAGTCAGTCCTGAAAGAGTAAAACATGGTGTGATACCCAACAACATACATGTTTCCACAGTCTGGCTTACATGATGAAGCTTGAGTAGGCAGCCACTGTGGGATATGGAGTTGCATGCTCCAGCCTGGAGATGGCTGAAATAAGGCATTGCTTTTAGCCATGGGGATGGAGTAACAGTACAGAGAATTGCAAAATCAACCCCTTATCGTCCACCCCCCCAAATTAGTTACATCCTGAAGGTAGAAGGAAAATGGCAGCAAACCTCGTTAATGGGAACTGCCTCCCAAATGTTCCCCCAAAATTAGAGGAGTTTGCTTTAAAAAAAACCTGTTAATTTTCAAGAAAACCAGTAGGTGGAAGAACTTCCTGTGAATTTTAAACTCAATAAAGTCAAGTAAAAAAGCAAAAATAGATTGATTTGTATCCTTTTACCTCCTAGGTCCCCAATAACAACTGTCAATGCAGATGTAGATAACATAATAAAGCAGAAAACTACTGAAGTAACCTTGTCACTGGAGTCCTTCTTACCATGTTGGAAATAAATGTTTCTGTATTTTATTTGTTGCATGTTTTTTTCTGTTAGCATTTTGGAATGCTAACCATCCTTTTAAATGATTAGTTATAATGGGCAATTGTGGGAAGAAATGGGGAAATGAAACCAAACCAATATTTTTTCCTGTTAATCCAATTTTATGTCAGTGGTCTTGATCTTTTGTCAGCTTAAGAGTCTTATTTTGGTTGCAGGCTATCACAGTATTACAAAAAGATCATTCGGCTTTTCAGTATAGGTAATTTCTGTTCTGAAGGAATTCCCTCCACCTAGAGGAAATGTTGGTATAAATAAGACCAGACAAGTGATTGTGCCTTTCTTGAGAATCACTGGTGCTATAAATTTTAGCTAATCCCAGACCCAAGGAATCAGCACTCTAGAGCTCCAGGCCTTTAAACACATGAATAGCTCTATTGAAAGCACTTTGTCTGTGCTTAAAGCTAAGTACCTGCTTAAGATCAGAATCTAAGGCAGAAATGTATTACCCTGGTAGCTCAAACACCTAATTTCAGATCTATAATGCTGATATCGTTTGACCCTGTTGTCACACTTGGGTTGTCCTACCTGTTCACTCTAAGACCCCCAAGAAGCACAACACAACTTTCATGTCTTGCCTCTTGATGCTATGGAAGAAGGTATGTGTACTATGTTTAAGCCAACCCTTGTTTTCTGCAGGTGAAAGGGACGCCATATTCATCTCCTCCTTATCCCCAAAACAGGTAGACTTGTGTTTATCAGTGCAAACCATACACTGAAACGTTATGGTTGCTCCCTTAATTCCAGAAAGCTGGTACTTTGCCACGCCTCTCTGCTAAAGGCAGCTGTTTATAATCACAATCGAACCACTCACCTGCTTCTATGCTGTATTATTCCTGATGCAGTAGATGCTAAGAAAGACTGACTGAGAGGTACTGTAGACCTATTGTGAGTGTGAAGGGGTAGCAACACTTCTGAGGAAAGCAGCAAAACCCAGCACTCTGGGATTCTTCATGTTTGTGGTAAATGCTTCAAGTGGATTTGGCTTTTGCTTATTTTTTTCATAATTGGCCATCACTTTATTACATGGGTATGTTTTCTGCCCAATGAGATAGCACTCTGGAGTTTTTTTAATGATTAACGTGTCCTGTCTTTTAACTAAAAGTATATGTGGAATACCTTGTAAAGGAGGAAAAGGGCAAGTAAAGAGAACTAAGGCTACTGAAGTCTTCCTATCTTGAAGAAGAGATGAGAGGGCAGAAAGAACACTTTTCTCAGAATTGGATATATGTAACACTAATTCTGCATCTGTTTCATGGAGGGATACTGCATTTCAGTGGCTGGTCTGGGTATATGATGGAAGACCCTCTAATATTGTTGTTTGAAAGAGATCCTAGCACATGCCTGATAAGTCTGGGATGCAATTTGTGCCTGTGGTTCATCTACCAAACCCTCTGGTGTTTCCATATGAATGAGGGACAGGTAGAGGCATGTTTGTTCCCTGCAGCACATGGATACATTAGACCTGTTCCACGTAAAATCCCCTGCAGTTCTTAGCAAAGCGCTGAGTGTAGAACAGTCTCAGTGAGCTACTACTCCCTGGCAGATATAGCTGAAGCTGAAACTGATAACCCATTCTGCTTGGTCTTTTGGGAGCATGAACTGGAGAAGAAGCTGGTTGTCTGTTAAGTGACATGTGGAAACTGTGTCTCTTTTTTTTTTTTTTTTTAAATTACTCTGAATGTTTTATTCAATCAAATTATGATTGATATAACCTAAATAATGTGGTGCTGTAATATTTCTGCAGTTGGTGGTGTTACCTCTCTTTAAGTCACCAGGGCATTCATTTCTACCTCAGCATGCTGTGTTTATAAAGGCATTCATAGATCGTCTCCAAGACCTTGGTAGCAGCATCTGTATTTTTCCAATGAGTGTGAGACTGGCACCCAGGGCTGTCTAATCCTTTCAAAATCCTCCAATTTAGGAGCAAGCAGCAAAAAAACTAGTGGGAAGTCTGGGTGCAGGCTGCTGGGTCTGAAGGTGAATGGATTTGATGGATAGACTGTTCAGTGGATGAGGAATCGGTTGGATGGTCACATCCAGAAAGTAGTGGTCAATGGCTCAATGTCCAGATGGAGATCAGTGACGAGTGGTGTCCCTCAGGGGTCCATATTGGGACCAGTACTGTTTAATATCTTCATCAATGACATAGACAGTGGGATCGAGTGCATCCTCAGCAAGTCTGCAGGTGACACCAAGCTGAGTGGTGCAGTTGACACAACTGAGGGACAGGATGCCATTCAAAGGGACCTGGACAAGCTCAAGAAGTGGGCCCATGTGAATTTCATGAGGTTCAACAAGGCCAAGTGCAAGGTCCTGCACCTGGGTTGGGGCAATCACCAGTATCAATACAGGCTGAGGGATGAAGGGATTGAGGGCAGCCCTGCAGAGAAGGACTTGGGGGTACTGGTGGGTGAAAAGCTGGATGTGAGCCCATAATGAGTGCACTTGCAGCCCAGAAAGCCAACTGTATCCTGGGCTGCATAAAAAGAAGTGTGGTCAGCAGGTCGAGGTAGGTGATTCTGCCCCTCTACTCCGCTCTGGTGAGACCCTACCTGGAGTACTGCACCCAGATCTTAAGCCTTCAGCACAGGAAAGACATGGATCTGTTGGAGCGGGTCCAGAGGAGGGCCACAAAAATGATGAGAGGGCTGGAACACTTGTCCTATGAGGAAAGGCTGAGAGAGTTGGGGTTGTTCAGCCTGGAGAAGAGAAGGCTCTGGGGAGACCTTATTGCGGCCTTTCAATACTTAAAGGGGGCCTATAGGAAAGACGGGGACAGACTTTTTAGTAGGGCCTGTTGCAATAGGACAAGAGGTAATGGTTTTAAACTAAAAGAGGATAGATTCAGACTCGATATAAGGAAGAAATTTCTTATGATGAGGGTGGTGAAACACTGGAACAGGTTGCCTAGAGAGGTGGTAGATGTCCCATCCCTAGAAACATTTAAGGTCAGGTTGAATGGGACTCTAAGCAACCTGATCTAGTTGAAGATGTCCCTGCTCATTGCAGGGGGGGTGGACTAGATGACTTTTAAAGGTCCTTCAACCCAAACTATTCTATGATTCTATAACTTGGAGGGAGCAAACCTTTCCGCAAAGATGAACACAGTCATTGTAGGACTGAGGAGGGAGCCAGGGTAGCAGACAGGGGGCTTTTGGGTAGCGGCGTTTCTTGGAAGCAGCGGCTTCGGGTGGGGACCCTGAGGACAAGCTCTAATGGGCAGTTCAAGAACCAGCTGTGACCTCATTTGATGCTTTGACCCGACCAGACTCAGGAGGCTGTGGCACAGCCGTGCTGATTGCAGCCTCCAAGCACAAAAATTCCAAAATAACTAGTGACCTCAGCTGCTTCAAAACACCTAGCTTGAGTCTCATAAGTGAGCTGAATCTTCCAAAAGTCCTGAGCACTCAGCCTCTGAAAACTGGGATTCAATTTTTAGTGTACCAATTTGGCTCTTCAGTTTGTGGGTGATATTTTTTCCCCTTTTTTCCAAAAAAAAAGGGAAAGCTTTTGAAACGTTAGCCTTTAATCTCAGTAACTTCTGAACCATCTTCTATGTGAAGAGAGGAGGTAAATTATTATGGATTCATTTGAGGATTTACAGTACTTTAACTGCTCACTGGCTGACCCACAGCATTTGCCTTGAAATACAGGGGCTGGTGCAGAGTTTTGTCATGGAGCAGGTCTCACGCTCCTGTTTGGAGTGAGCGAACAGTGTGTAGGGGGGGGATATTCTTTGTCTGTGCATTGGAATATCTGGATTTATGACAGCTGATGCCTTCAATCCTTTTTGCATGTCCCTTTTGTGTAAACTCTTGAATTATTTGATTTACTATTAATGCTGTGCATAAGAAGTGAATTTCAAAACTGGAAGTGCGTGTTTAGGGTGGCTTAAATCAGTATAAAACAAAATAATTTGTGGCCTTGCCTGTTACTCATTACATGTCCCTTTTCCCTAATTTTCATCCTGGCCTTCTTTTGCTTCCCTCCATCCAGTGCCTCCCTGTGCTCACTCAGACTAAGAGCTCTGTTCAAGTACTGTATTTTAATATTTCTCTCTTCTCTGGGGAAGGGGAAAAAAAAAAAAATCAATGATGAGGAAAAGTACAGCAACAGGGAACTGACCTGGCTCTACTTCAAACCAGCAATGTCCATGATAAGAATCTGTTGAACTGTGTTTTAATCTAGCTTAAGAACAAGAGTATAACTGCAAAAATGATAGATTTGTTTAATTATAATGTGTCCCGCTAGACTCAGTCTTATCCAGAGTGCTTAGGCAGGATGAAAGCACCTTATGAAGGATGCATACCACAATATCCAAGTGCATAAATCTTCATATTAATCACTTCCATAATACAGTGACAACACATACATGCAAATATTTGTTTAGAATTTTAAATTGTAACAGTAAAACTGGCTCCTGTGAGCAGGATCCCAAAAATTCTAAAGCCTGTAAAACAAGGATGATGGACACAGAGAAGTGCATGTGCTAGAATAGCTGTTAATGTATGGGTTGTGTTAATCATTTGGGATGTATAAATCCATCTGTAGTTACCGTCCTGCAAGCCAGATGTGGAACTGCTTAACTGCTGCACTTGGCTCTCTACAAATTTCTACATAAGCAACCAAGATCCTGCTGCTAAAGCAGGCAGTAAGTTTGTGGGAGGATCAGGTTCAGCCCCTTGCTTGGAGTCAGGCAAGGACGTCAAGCTGGTTGTTTTACTGCTATAGCTTTGCTGTAAAAATCCACCTGCAGAGTGGAAAACCTTTCCAAGCCCCTCATGGTCCCTTCTGTGGTATGTTCCTCCTTGTTGGAAGCCTGATCCAAAGGAAATGTCTTCTTCATCCTCCTCAGCACACCAATATTTTCTAATGATGGAAGAATCCAGGTGCCGTCAAGCACCTCTTTGGTGCTGAATCAAAAGCAGCAGCATTGAAATAGACGCTTAAGATAGATAAACTCTAACATGGTTTGTCATAACTGGGACAGATAAGACACAGATTTGAATGACCTGAGTCTCCTCCTGCCTTCGTTTATCCAGAAACATAGAGAATGTCTTAATACATAAGACTGTTGAAAGATGTAAATTCATGTTATTTTTGGGGTGTTGTAGTTTCAGAGGCTATACGGAAGGCACAAGGGTTTTCCTGTGCAGATTTAGGACTTACAAACACCCATTCTATATGATTCTCACAGCTACAATAGTGGTCTAAGGATAGGGTACAATACTGTGGTTTCCATGTCTCCAAACACAGCTGCCAAATCTCTGGAAATCCTCAATGTGATAGTTATGCAGGCAGTCACCAATTTGGTGGCTGGTCCTTGCAGTCACAGGGAAGTTGCTGCCTTCAGGAATCTTGCAGCCTTTGAGGTGGAAGCCTCCACGTTACACTCTGTGGAGGATATTTTGCCACCCCTTCTGCAATGGAGCCACCTACTCTTTCACTGGATTGTTGGTAGGTGAAGCTAAACCCTGAAGCTGCGACTTGGCATAACTCTTTCAGCTGGCAGATAGGAACGCTGCACTGTCAAATTTATCGTTGTAAATGACACTTCAGTGTTGAGGGAGGCAAAATTTATATTTCACTTCAACAATTTTCTACTGTTTCCTTGTGAATGACACCAACGTGATCTTGTGAAGATGGAAAAAGTGTTAACAGTTACCACAATGAACTGGGGCTTCTCCGCTTTCTATGCACTCTGCGTTGCATCCCTGTGTTTCACTTTGGGTGGCAGGCTTCCCCCCGCCCCCCCCAAAATAAAACCTGGGTTGGGTCAATCAAATTATTGGGATTCTGATTCTGTGGATTCTATTCACTTTCTACATTAGGAACAAAACAGAAAAGAAAAAAATCAATCTTCACACAAAGGCACTTGTTGCTGGATGCTGATGCTGTCTTTGCTTCACCCACTTTCTAGCTGTGTGAAAGGAATTAATGAGGCACAGATCACAAGCTGATGTTTGTAGTTGTTCAAGGGCTTTTTTCTTTTGCCTAACTCAACTAAATAAGGACCATTAAATCTCTGTTAATTTCTTAATTTTAAAACTGCACTTAAAAGTATTTTCTCATTAATCTGTGACAAACCATAAAACGTAATATTTTCTCCATGACTACGGTGAAAATGGCCATGAAACTTGTCAGCTTTGTCTCAGGCAAATACAGTGTTGTGATAATGGATGTTATCCTCCTAAAATACTTCTGTTTTCTATTTAATTTGCATGCATGAATTATTATACCAATTTTGGTTATCAGTAAATTACTATTTTTTTAATGGGAGTGACACACACCGGAGCTGAGGCCCTCTGTATCCTGTGACCTAAAAGTCATTCTGCCAGAGATGCTTAACTGTTTTCTAACTGCCTCATTCTTAAGTGCGAATGACCTTTAGAAAAGGTGCTGAAATGACAGTGCTGAAGAATGGAGCCCTATTAATCTTTCGAGGTGACTTTAGCATAGGCAAGAGATAGCAAAGGTACAGCAAGCTCGCGTAGCACTGCGATGGCAGAAAGTGCAAATGTATCATTGGCAGAATGTGCAAAAGGCAAATATCAGCTGGGCAGGAGGTTCAACCGCGGGTTTAGCCAAAACGGGTGTTTTGTGTGAAGTCAAAACACATAAAGCATTTTCCAGACCAGCAGCAGACAGACTTAAGTGGGGGTGAAAGGTTTTGAGTACTGTTCCCAATGTACTGATGCGTTTGGTCCTTAAATCTTTTCTCTTTTTGAGCTCCTGAAATGCTCTTAATTCAGTAGTTTCAAGATAGAAAAATCAGATCCACCCACAGATGCGACATCAGTTTGAGTTTTTGGCAGGTGGAGAATTGCATCTCCCTTTCTGGCCTTTCTGGCTGGACACTGCCAACATGGCAGAAACATTGCTGTTCTGAAGGGGCTGTGCTAGCTGTTATCTCCAGTTTGATATCTATGTCTCTTGGGAAGAAAATGCATGGTGTAGGCATATCAAGTCTAAGCTTTGAAGTATTCAGTGGGAAACTGAAAGTGCTAAAAGAAAATGTCCTTTACCATGATGTTCTCTGATCACTGGAAAACACAGATGTCAGCAAAGAAGTTCACAGAGCTCAGTATGTTGTTCTCTCATCCTGTCTCTTCCCACTCTTTAAATGTTTGTTGCACTGAAGCGTACTAAAGTCTGGTGCTTCATGCTATTTTTTTTTCTACCCCTTGAGTCAGCTCACTAGACTCAGATGGGCTGTAAGAAACTGCCTGTTTTCTAGCTGAACGATGGAGGCTTAGAAAGATGGAGATCAACCTCAACAGGCAAATGTTTGTATTTCATATCTGACACAGAGAAATCATCCAAAAAGGGTGGAAAAAATAGGTGCTGAGATAAAACATAACTAAAAAAAGTTCCAACAGCATAGGTTTATAAAGGACGTGTTGCCTGAACTGGAAATTTGACAAGAAATGTTTTTCTTTCTCCCTCTAGTTCTTGCATCGTCATCACCTGGAAAGTAACAAAGTCATTTGATGATAACGCTTTTAGTTTAAAACCTGTAGCCAAAGAAGTTGTATGGATTTAGAATAACTGTAGGGCTCACTAGAGGAAGTGGACTGTGCCTGCTGCCATTGACTTGCACCCAGGCAGGTTTAGCCAGCGCTGACATTACGTAGGACCTGGGGTGTCTCTGAAGCACTCTCTTCCAAGAGTCCCTCACTGCTGGCACTTTATACATGGATAGACACTTATTTTTATACAGATATTTATTTAGATCAGCTTCTACACAATATTGAGAAGATCATGTAGTCTTTTGTACCTACATTTCCCTCCTCATTTTAAAATGAGAATTATAATACCATTGCAATATTATCTATCTAGTGCTTTTTGCACTCCTCAAAAGGAATTTTGATATGTAAGGTACACTTTTTCTGCTTCCAGCTATTTTTCTGCTGAGTACCAGCATTGCTTTATAGCTCTGTCTCGTGGGCTAAGAGACCAGCTTTCATTCCTAAAAAGGCAATGCCTTCTGGTTTCATATGTCTGTGCATGTAGGTGGGTATGCAATGGAGAACTCTGATGTATGGGGGAAGCTTGGACCATTTGGTAATGCTGAAATTGCTGTAAGAGGAGCTCTCGTGTTTAGCCTTGTTGTGCTTCCTCCTTCTCTGTTCATATGCTTGTTTAAATATTTTATTCCACTTCTAGTTGAAACAGCAGGATAGGAAGTACCTTGGGGGAGAAGGAAAGGTATTACTTTGTTTTATGGTTCATTGTTCTGCAGGGGGAACTTGAAAATACAAAACAGTACACAAGCCATGAACTGAAAGCCTACAAAGCTATGTTAGATTTTTGTTGCTTGTTTCCATCTAGGAGGGGAGGCTGAAAATGATTCATTAAACAGGAAACAGAGGAGAACTATAACAAATGTATGATGTCTCAAGTACTCTCAGAAATAGATTTGGCATTCTCTGCTGAAGAAGATATTATGTTATTGGACAAGGCTAATAAATTTGTCTTAAGCTTTTTTTGACAGTCTTCAGCTCTCTGACAGTATATATGCAATGCTTAACCTGCAAAAGTCATATCTACTAATGTCTTAGCTGCTCCTTAAAGACTAAAGGAAAAGAACTGGTGCAAGTCTAGGCCAGAAGACATTTGATGCATCATGTGTAGCAAGGTGCCCATCTCCTCAAAAAAAAAAAAAAAACAACAAAATAAACCCAAACAAAAAAAAAACCAAAACCCAAAACAAACCAAAAAAACCCCACCCCAATTGGGTTTGGAAGTATGCATTTGTTTTGTTCTGGTGCTTAATGCTTGGAAGAGATCCATGGCTGATATGCTTCCCAAATGCTGTGCATTAAATGTAATGCAAGACCTCCTTAACCTATGATTAAATATTTCTATATGGTAGGTACTTTTACTATGGTTCTGACAGTTGTTCTTCATCCTCCCCTTTGTCGTCTTTCTTTACATAACCAAAGACAACCACTGCTCCATTTCTAATAGATGTTGAAATGTGCTAAAAAAGTATTCTTCCTCTTTCTTTGCATAAGTCTGAGCAAAAATCCATCATAAAACTTACACCAGAAAGCTAAATATCGGGTCTTCTAAATTTTCCAGAGGAAAATATTTTTATCCTGAACAAATCCTTATTTTTCGCATAGCTCTTGAATGTATTACGCAAATTCAAGATGTACACACAAACTCAAACTAGTCCAAAAAAAAAAAAAAAAAAAGAATCCTAACAAACAGCAATTTCAATAGCCCAATTATTTCTAAATTTCCTTTGGCTGTGAAGTAAAATGCTTTATTTCTTTCAGCTTCGGTTGCAGTGAAATTAAACAACAAATGTTGAATTGAGCTGTAGACAAGTGGTGGAAGCTGTGTATCTGTCCTGGGAAACTTTCAGGATTTTCAAAAATGTTTCCTTAAGTTCCTCACAGAGAGAGGAGGAATGTTGCTTGCATCTTCTCCTGCTTATCCTTGCCCCTAGCTACACCAATAGCAGGGTAATCAAAGCACCTACTTGGACCAAGCAGACCATCTGGATTTTGGTGGGAAATCAACCCCTCTGTTGCCAGCCTCCCCCCACCCCTTCCTTTTGTCATCCCTCTCCCCCAGGTAGCTCTGTTATTCAAGACAGAAAACGTTGCTTTTCTGTCTTAGCAACAGAATAATAGAATCCTAGAACATCTCAAGTTGGAAGGGACCCATAAGGATCAAGTCCAACTCCCTGCTTCTCGCAGGACTACCTAAAACTAAACCATAAGACTAAGAGCATTGTCCAGATGCTCCTTGAACTCTGATAGCCGTGGTGAGTGACCACTTCCCTGGGGAGCCTGTTCCAGTGATCGATCACCCTCTTGGTGAAAGAACTTTTCCTAATGTCTAATCTCAACTTTCCCTGACACAGCTTCATTCCATTTCCTCAAGTCCTATCTCTGGTCACCAGAGAGAGATCAGCACCTCCGTCTCTGCTGCCCCCCTTGCGGAAGTTGTAGACTGCGATGAGGGCACCCCTCAGCCTTCTCCAGGCTGAACAAATCAAGTGACCTCAGATGCTCCTTGTAAATTTTGCCCTCGAGGCCTTTCACCATCTTGGTCACTGTCCTCTGGACACACCCTGATAGTTGGAGGTCCTTCTTATACTGAGGTCCCCAAAACTGCACACAGTACTCGAGGTGGGGCTGCACCAGTGCAGTGCAGAGTGGGACAATCACCTCCATCGACCGGCTAGCTATGCTGTGCTTGATGCACCCCAGGACACAGTTGGCCCTTTTGGCTGCCAGGGCACACTGTTGACTCCTATGCAACTTGCCATCAACCCAAACCCCCACATCTCTTTCTACAGGGCTGCTCTCCAGCCTCTTGTCCCCCAGTTTGTATGTACAACCAGGATTACCCTGTCCCAGGTGGAGAATCCGGCACTTGCTCTTGTTAGATTTCATACAGCTGGTGATTGCCCAGCTCTCTAGTCTATACAGATCTCTCTGCAAGGCCTCTCTACCCTCAAGGGAATTCACAGCTCCTCCTGGTTTAGTATCATCAGCAAACTTAATGTACATTTGATTCCTGCATCCAGATAATTTATAAAAACATTAAAGACCACTGGCCCTAAAATTAAGCCCTGGGGAACCCCATTGGTGACTGGCCACCAGCCTGATACAACCCCATTTACTAGAGCTCTTTGAGCCCAACCCATCAGCCAATTGTTCACCCAGCGTATTCTGGACTTGTCTAGCTGTGTGCTGGACATTTTGTCCAGAAGCGTACTGTGAGAGACAGTATCAAGAGCTTTGCTCAAATCCAAAAAACCCACATCTACTGGCTTCCCTTGGTTGACTAGATGGGTGACTTTATCATAAAGGAAATTAAGTCAGTTAAGCAGGACCTTCCCCTCATGAACCTGTGCTGGCTATGAGCAATGACATTAATTTCTTTTGTATAAAGGGAAGCCAGTGTTTCATTGAATAGGTTCTGCTTGAGGGTTTTAGGCCTGGTGCTTCAACCTGAGCACTTAGTTTGGCAGGATAGAGGTAAGGTCACATAAAATGTAGCTTCAGGGGCACTGAGAACCATGCTTGTCACAGATGTTTATCTTTGAAGTCTCCTTGCTTTCTTTTTTTCCCAATGCAGATGATTAGGCACTTGATAAACAGCTTGGAAGAAATATTTAATCCTGATTTTCTGGTGAGTGCAAGGAATTAATATCTGCCATGGATGTTCAGCACTCCTGTGGAATTTCTGAAATCAGGGGCTAAGCATTTTTTGTTTAGTTGAGTAATGTAGACACTATTGCGCAGTAATCCAGGAACAAACCCTTTCTGATCTAGAGAGCACTTACATAGAGGATATTAGTCTGTTTCTTTATAATGTTCATTAGTCAACAGAAGCCTTACCTAACTTAATTTTTAATTTTTCTTCACATAAGTATATACATACCTACCTCTCTTCTCCACCTTCTATAAAGTTTCTCATCACTAGAAATAAAATTCTTCCAAGTAATGGTTATCGTAACATGAGTTAACAAATCTGTGCTCTGTAGGCACACCCTAGAGTATCATAAACTCAGCTGAGGTTTTGTGGCTCACGATGGCCTGAGGCGTGATGATTCATTATGGCCAAACCTGAAAGTTATGGTTTACTTTAAGACCTTTGTTACTGGGGGCAGTGACTGAATTTGTTCAAAATTAGTCTTTCTCACAGTATTTTTCCTCAAACTATTTAGCCGTTTGGACTGGTATATACATTGAAGATACGATTGCCATCACTTTTGCAAAATATTCCATAAAGGCAAACCAACGACTCAATTTCTGTGGCCTGGTTTTAGGGACTTACTCTGCATGTGTGTGCACTGATATTAAATAGACTAAAATAAAAAAGATTTTTTTTTTTTTTGACAGTGCCTTGGTTGAAGTAGGCAAGAAATTGGAAGCTTTTGGCACAGTCATCAATCAATGATCTAGTAAAATTGATTATAACATGAAGATCTCCCACTTGGACACCTGACTTCTCAAGCTTTTTTTGCAGGGGAGTCCTGGACAAATCATCTGTGTTATTCTGCATTGAGTAGTTCTGTGAGATCCTGCTAAGGTATTGATCCCTAGCTCCAGTCTCATGTCGGGCATTAACTTTTCTTGCCCTCTACATTTCACATTCATTTGGGGGGAAGAAAAAAAATACCCCACAAAAAAAACCCCAACAACAAAATAAAACAACTGAAATCATCTTTCTATCAAGGTCACCTAATAAGCCTCCCTAGGCTGTTACTTCAACTGTGTAAGGACTACCTGTTCTTTCTACAGTCCTTCAGATGTAGGATCAGGCCTGAGACTTGCCTGAGCATCTGTAGCATGAAGTTCAGACAATATAGGTTTTCTACTCCAACACAGACAATTTTACTTCTTTCTAATGAGAAAAAACATGCCATTTCTTTCACTTTCAAACAAAGCATTCCTATGCCCCTGCTTTCCCCTGTGTTCTGTTACTAAAGAGTTGCTCTGATTCATACTTGTAGAGTGCCTGGGTAATGGAGCTTTTTCAGGATGCAAACGTTTTTAATGACTGTACTACTGTTCATTTGCAAGTTGCAGAGATAGTGTAATATCCAGAAGTATTAGAATTTTTTAATACACAAGCTCCAAAAAAATGGAGCATGTCCATTAAGTCTTTGATGTTTGGGCTACAAAGCCAGTTCTTGGTATAAGAAAATAAATGTAACTTAGTCATGCTTTTAATCCAGGCACTCTTCATCCTGTTGAGTGAGTGAAGCTTTAGCAGAAAAAGGCCTGATATGTTCAGTGCTACGCTGAGTCATTTACTGCATGTTCTCAAAAGTTTGTCAGTATTGATTTACTTACACTAAAAGCCCCGTACAGAAATGATCAGGTACAAAATATTAGATGGATGGCAGAAAATAAAAAAGCAATATGAAGCTTGCAGTTTATTTTCTGTTACAAGAGTCGTCTGGGAAAGATCTGGAATATGAGTCAGGTACAAGAGCTGCTCTAGATGGTAGGTAAAAGGATAAGTCAGACAGGTTTTTTTCTTTAAATCCCTTTTACCCCATGCGTAACAGCCTGAAGTATAAAAGCTTCTGTCCTAAATAGAGTCACCACTTTGAAATGAACTGGAATGGGGAGAGGTTGCAAGCAGTTATATACTTTAGGCAACTCTTGACAGCGGATGCAAAGTATGCAGAGTTGTAGAAGTCCTGTCATACAAAAACATACTTTCCTCACCCCGCAATTCTTCCTTTCCTCTCTCTTTGCAATTTTCTTCTGCAAAACACAGTAGTTACAAAGCTCTACCCATGCTCTTTCTGTGCCCTTAAGGGAGGGGCCGATTTCACTCAGTTACCAGTCGGTTTTCAAGAAATATCATCTTATCAGCATCAACTTAGAGAAAATTGAAGTTGCAGAAGGTGACTTTCACAGGAAGATGGGAAAAAGGTGCTCTAAGTAACTTAGGAGGAAATGTAATTAAAGTCATCTCAATAGTACTGTAGAAGTTAAAAGATCCACCACCCTGTATATTTAACTTCAGTCTGTCACTTTACAGACAAACAAAGCTGGTTCTGCTGGTGAGGCATCTGACAACTCAGGCTGGAGACAAACCTCTTGGTGAGCAATAAATCTCCAAGTCATCACATGCAATTATGCATCTACCATTGCAAACAAAGTGATGTTGTTCTCAATTTCTCTTACGTGTTCCCATAAATGGCAGTGTTTATAAAAGCATGAAAAACTGCCAGATTCTTGTTTGATATACTGTATGTTCTGGTCTGTGTGAGCATGTGTGAAAATTAGTGAACTTGGATTTTCAGGTGAATTACACTGCTTTTCCTTGTATAGATTTAGAACTTAGTGAATCTTTTATTTCCATAAGAGAAACTGAAAATAGGTCATCTGAATTCTCCATTACTATACTGTACGTGCCCCTCAGATATTGGAAAAATTGAGACATGTCAGTTAAATACAGCAGACAAAATAATATGCACATCAATCAGTGACTAGAAACAGTGTCCGAAATGTTATTTATTGCAAGTTTTCATCAAATATGCATTATTCTAATGATCGACACATTACAAAGACAGACACTTTGGAGAAAAATGATATGGAAGAAGACTAAGAAAGATTGCTGTCTACTTGGTGGGGAAATGTGGTTTATTTCAAAAATCATATAATTGTTATGGAAAGAGCCGTATAAATCAAACATTTCAATGTTGACAAGATTTTTGTCAGGCATTCTAGTTCTCTATAGTCTCCCAAGTATCACCCAATGAGTATGTATAATAAAGTCAATGTCCAAGCTGTTGCAGTAAGAATAATGATAGAAGTTTTCCTTTCTCCTTCATTATTGGGAAAGTTTTGCCCTATTTATTTGAACAACTTTGGTATGAATAGGGAAAAGTGCATGAATAGAAAGAAACCATCCACTGTGCCTATGAACTTACATTACGGTACATTGCCCTTGGCATAGCCACAGTTCTTACAAAGTCAATACAAACATTCAGTCCAAATTCTTTTCCTCCCTAGTTCAGTGAATCAACTTAGTGGAAGAGTCCCTGATTTCTCTTTTTTTTTTTTTTTTTTTTTTTTTTTNTCATAGAAAATGGCCACAGGTAATAGAGCACTCTCAGCACCCCTTCCCACCCCCACCTCCCCAGCTCTCACAGGCACACACGCACACACACACATGCACACACTATCCATTGATTCTATTATTGTCCCTTATTTTTCAGTAAGTTCTGTGAGTTAATTAGTAATTGTGCATGTGCCTAGCTCTCATGTTCAATTTTTCATAAGTGAAGCTGTATGTACACTGCAGTTCTTGTAAAATCTTCACAAATCAATGAGGTTTTAGAAGAGGGAGGCTGTATTTTAGGACTGAGTGTCTCTGCGGGCCAGTTACAGACCCGCGTCAGTAAGTTTTGAAAGGGAAGGCAGCAGCTTAAGGAAGATTCAGGCACTGCCTAAAGACTGAGTTAACTGAAGAGGAAGGAAACCTGAGGACTTTATTATTAGCAGCCGCAGTTTCTAATAACAGGGTGACTTAATTTTACAGAGCAACTTGACAATAAAATGTACCTTTTTTTTTTTTTTAAACTAAGAATTGCATTCTAAAGACCTAGAGACGGCCTTGTAGACAGTATTTTCCAATAACCCTCACAAAGCAAAGTAGCATTATTGGGGAGGAGATAGAGAAGTAAGACGAGAAACTTGTGGCAACCAGGGCTTGCATCAGTGTGACAACCAACTCTTCTTGGAGTTTAACTTTTAAATAGAGGGCTTGTGTGCCAGTTCCCTAAAATTAAAAATGGATCCAGAGGAAATGACTTCCCAGAGAACAAGCTGGCAGCTTTGGACAGACTGGACACAAGCCATCCACACAGCTGCCTGTGGCTCCAGCCAATTGCTGGTCTGCACGCTGCTAGGGGAGTCCTGTATCTTCCATAGAGCAGCGAGCATATGGGCCTTTCCACAGCTGACTCCGACAGAGGAGGAGGAAAAAGTGGCAGAAAAACACCAGGGTTTGCGTTGTTTAATTATGGTGGATAGGAGAACTTTAAATGCCAAGGAAACATATTTAAGATGTGTATGCAAAAAAACAAGAGGAGATTTCTCCCAGGAAGGTGGATAATCCTCCTTAGCCCTGTACCATGGAAACATATTTTGCACGAGGCTGTCTGATTTTATTGAATGAACATTTCAGAACAGCTTCTATTCCTGTCCTCTGAGTAAACTCTGAACCACATAAGCAAGCTGCAGCAATCTGTGCAGGGTTAGCAGGAAAAGGTAATGTTCATTTTTCTTCTACTCTTACCTTTCCTGAAGCCATTCAGAAATGGGAAAACAAAACCCCAGTGATACTTTCGTTGCTGGTCAAAAATAGTTTATTGTCATGGACAGAGAAGCAAGAAGAGCTTTACAAGCCTGCATGGAGATTATACTGTGCAGTCATTTCTGGCACAGGTTATAAATAGAGCTGCTTACCATAGATTGATCTAATATTAGCTGAAATCGGTGTAAGATTTTCCTTTGACTCCTGTGGCCTGGAGAGCAAGAGTACTGTAAGATCTAGCCCAGGATGCTATGATTTAGACTGCTGTACATGCAGGAAGAGGATGAACTACATAAATGGCAAGAGTATCTGAGGTACCTACTCTTCTTCCGAGGGAAACAGTTTGAATAGATGACATAATTCCAAAACACTGCATTATGGATGTATTTTGAGATATCCATTGCAGCTTGATTACAACTAATATATGTTATTAATATATGTTGCCCTTTAAAGGAAAAAAAAAAAAAAGTAAATGTGGATGTGTCTTATTATAACAAAAACTAGTTCCAGATGGGGTTAAGCCCCATTTTTCAATTTCTTTTATTACTGTTTCGCTTTGATACTAAGGTTTCTTTGGAAATATGCAGTCATCTCTACTGATCGCTGAAACATAAGAGAATGTGTTCCTTATTCTTCTCACAGTAATGCCAAACAACAGAGGTGACTTGCATAATAGTGTTTAAATATAGGTTCTTCCGGAGAGGAAGAAAGACAGTAACTGAATTTTCAGCTGCTTATGTTATACCAAGTTCAGGTAGAATCTTGAACATTCAGGCCAATCCTTTTTGTTTTGAATGATGCCATGAACCCCCACCATCTACTTATATATATTATGGGTTTGGGTTCTTTTTTTTTTCCTTAATCCTGTTCTTTTTCTTTCTTGTTTTACAAATTGAATCTGTATGGGAAGAACGAAAATACTGGAGGATTTTTTTTTCCTTTTTTGTCAACGAACTATTTGCAAACTGTTCTTGTAAAGCCCCCATCTTAAGCAAACGTGCAACCTACCCCAGATTTCTAGACATGCAAACACAGAAGAGTTAATAAGTCAGTAGAGGTACAATAACCAAATGTTAGAGCCACAAATATGATCACAACATTGCAATCTTCTTATAAATGTATTTTTATAATGTTGGAGCTCTGCATTAGCATACGGCATCTACATATTTCTTTAAAATGCCTCATTTCTGCCTCGAAAGCAGAGAAATCAGAAAGTAGTTCTTCGTAATAGTCTGGAGTTAGATTATGATCATTTTACTCAGGTAAGCTTTTCCTCTTAAAGTGGAATTAGGGTATGATCCACATAGAGGATTTTACTCAATGTAAAGGAATTGTAGCACATATGACTCTATATGTATATGACTAATGAGTTAGGCCTTGTTTGTAACTTAGAAATGAGGTTTGATGCGAGAATGAGTTCTCGCTTTACACACATTTTTTTCCCCCCTATCTCTGCACAGTAACCCCAAACATCTGAAACTAGCCTCCTCTCTAGCCCTCTTGGTGTGGTTGGTTTGAAAATAGAGAGCCACTGTGACAGCCAGTATTTTCCATCAGTGGGAGTCCTCCTGTTGACCACACTAAGTATGGGATTAGCCATATTTCTCCTTGGACAAGGCACACAGCAGAAGGCTGGGTGGGAAATGGCTTTGGGGCAGTCTTGCCATGCACGCAGAGGACAGGAGGCTGCTGAACTCCATGCTGCTGGACTCCATGTTTCCAGCCCAGCACATGGAGTTGCAGGAAGAGGGTTGAGAGAGGGGTTTGAGGAGCAGCTGCAAGGTAGCAAAGTGGAATGGAGCCAAGGGCTTGAATTTTACATCTACAAGAGCTACTAGAGCCGAGGGCAAAGTCAGACTGAGGCTTTGTCTTCAGTGCCAGAAAAAGGAGGGGAAGAAATAGTGTGTGTGTTTCCCAAGATAACAAGTCTGTATTAGCTATCCGGCCATAAAATCCTACACAAACAAGACCTCCATAGTTTCTACCACAAGTTCAATGCAGAATTATATACCCTTCCCTTTTAGGTTCATCTTGCTTAAATTATGTCATAGGAAAAAAATGCAATTATTTTATTTTGACTGGGACTTTTATTGCCAGATATAGCTTATACATCAACTGTATTGCTGTAACAAAAAAAAAAAAAAAAAAAAAAAAAAAGATGGGGTTTTTTGTTGGGTTTTTTCCCCTTGAAGGGAGGACACAGTCTCACTACCTCTGAAAGAAGCACCACAGATGGTTTCCATCTCTTTTTGGGCTGCTAGTGTAATAATAAGACCAATTAACTGGTCACCTTTATCCTCCTGCCTTACTATGCTGTTTTCTGTTCTTGTACTTTCCACTATTTTTCTTACCTATAGCCGCTAGCAAAATCTTCTGGAATTTCTTTCAACTGAACAAGCAATGAAATGTTTTCATTATTCCTTGCTAGCCTGTTTTTCAGTCCTCCCCTTCCTCCAAAAAAAATGTGAATAGTGACCTGTCCAGCAAGAAGAGTGTGTCGTGTTTTGGGGGAAAAATATGTGACTGTTGTCTAGTCTAGGGGTAAAACAATCATTCATGTACAAGCATTATAGCTGTAGACAGAAAAGACTTTAAAATTGTATGTATACACTGCAGCCCTCCTCAGTACAACGCAAGATGGTCTCTGTAGGGTCTTTTCTAAAACTTCACCTATTCTAAATTTTTACTTTCTTAAGCCATGGAATTTCCACCGTTTCCTCTGGGAAGTAACTCCTATCTTAATGGATCCTGCTCCTTTTCCTACTTAAATGTAGCCTTTTTGACTGCATCTCGGTACTATTAATTTATGTCCTCTTCCCATCTTAATCGTTTCCATTTGCTTCCTATTATTGCAATCCTGGAAACACGGAGGTTAAGGAGCTATGAGCTCATTGCAGCAACTTAGTTAATTTGAATTGTGCCCAATTTTCAAATCATGTCTTCTAATTACTAGTGGATGGCTTTAGAAGCAGAAGGTCTGATTTTCTGGCGCAACCGGCACAGGATGGGCTAGGTCTGGGAAGGCTAAAACCTTTGAAAAAGTCATGCTGTAAGCTTTAGTGAAGTGCCCTAAATCCAAACCCACATTAGCAAATTTGGGTCAGAACTCCTCTAAGCATAGTTTATTCATGTTGAAAAATAGATATTAAAATCCTCTGCATTATCCTGGCTGCTTTCTACAAAGGCCTTGAATTCAAAATGCTATTATGGGAGCATGTGCCAATTCTGTCCTTAATTAACCCATCAAGCCTCATCCTGCCATCAATGGATTATATAAACATGACCAAAAGCAAACCTACCCTGCTGACAAGAGGAAGTCTTGCTACTATTACTCCACTCATGTTCTGGTTTGGTGTTTCCACAGCCATTGTTCTCCTCTGGAAAACGGTGAGCACCTCCTATGTTTGTGACTTTGGGCTGGATCCTAAAGTAATGAAAACTGTCATAAAGTCCACTGATTCCATTTGAGTTACAGCCCTGATTTATAGGCTATTGACCTTTTTGACTGGGAAATTTGGTTCCAAGTGTATGAGTTGAAAAATAGTGTTAACAATTCTGTGAAATCAAGACCTGAAATAAAACTCCATCTTCCCAATCTCTTACAGAGAGCAACATAATTCCAACTAAATGTCTCTGAAGAACTAAGAAAAACTGTTTAAGGTTGCAAATGTCTTTTAATTGTGCTTTCTGTTCCTCTGGGAGAATTCCAGCTGAACAAGAGCCTTGTGAGAAAGCTCAAGCAACTGATCACTTTAACCACATTATAACTAAATTAAGCATCTGAAGATCTTATTTCGTTGCATTGCTCCCCCTACAAATGCTTGTGTTTAAGATGTCAAGGCTGCGCCTAGAAAATAAAGGGAGAGAGTCCTGAGATAAAACAAGCGTTTTGGGAAAGCAAAACAAAAGAGTCATTTATCTCTCAGATCGGGACCATTTCCCATGCTCCTGCTGCTATGAGAAACATTCTTCACACCAGGTCTTCTCAGGAGATTATCCACAGGGAGAGGAAAGCGGTTCCCATGGTGCTAAAAAGTCAAAACATCCATCAAGCATCAAAACAACCCTCTCTGAGGCCTGTTGGGATGCATTTCTTGGGAATCCCATGATGGTGAGAGTGAGGATGGAGGGGAGGAGAAGGAGATTTAGAAGAGAAATTAATTTTTTAATAGAAAATCCCCTTTCTTGGAAGCATACATATAGGAAGCAATATGCCATTCGTGCTAATGCTTACCTTTTTAATCACAAAAGAAGCCTGCTGCTTGCAGCCAGGAATTTGCAAATATAAACACTATAGGCAAGCTGCTGAAGCAGCGTTGTGTGAACAGGCTGCTGCCAGGGCTGCTGTTGCTGGAACTGATGCTCGGAGAGCTCTTGAACATGTGGCAACATCTTTCTGTGCTTCCCTGTGTGCTCATTCTGTTTTGTGATGGCCAGCTAACTTGAGTACCTCAAGTCTACTTGTGGGTGCATAAGCTCAGTCATAGCTTTGTCTAAGATTTCACGTTGCCTTGGAAATGTTTAACTTCTGAAAATTGTTGTAAGCATGTTTCAGCAGGCAAGGTGGATTCCACCACCTTAGGAGACATTTGACCTACCTCACCAGTTTTCCACTTGTGCTGCTCTTGTAAAGAGGCTGTTGGTAGGGTTATATTTACCATTCAGGTACCCACAATTGTACTGAAGTTTTTATGGTCATGCAAATGAATGAAGATTGAAATCTGTTTTCTTAGTTACCCTCTCTGTGAGCTCACAAGAGCTGAGATATCTTACCTGTTTGCCGTAACTCAAAGGTCATGAAAAATAGCTCATAGTGTGCATAAATAAGATGTACTATATAGAAAGAGCTAATAAGGCCTAACGGCTTGCTGCTCAGCATGGAGTTCAGCCATCTGAGAAGGTTTACAATACTGAGCTTAAGATACAAGCTCCATATCCTGTACTTCAGTGCAATTGCTTGAATATCTCTCACTTTCATTCTCCTGAAGACTGCTTCTTGTTGCAAATGTGCTGTGATAGCTGGGAGCATTTAACCTTTATTTACTCAGTAACAGACCTCACTACTTTGATTTGCATGTATGAATCATTACAGGATGACCATTGTTCTGCTTCCTACAAAGATTCCTTAAACCAGGCCTTCAGCTGTAGCTGGTGCCAGCTGACTTAACCCCAGCATGAAGCTTACCTGCGTCCCATTCATTGAGGAGCTGGCCCCACCTGCTTTCTGCCAGAGTAGGCTACAGTTATAACTACAACACGTTGATGAGAGGGAATAGCTGCAATTCTTTCTTTCTTCCAAGTTATGCTTCCATGTTGTAAAAAAGATGTATGTCCAAGAGCACATTTTTAGTCATGGAGGCTCCACAGAATAGTTATCAGCTGTACATTAAGGAAAAAAGTGATTTCTGCAAACAATGCAACGATAGCTAACTCTTATCTCTATGTGGTTAGAGAGAGGATTACTAGTGCCAGGATGCACCAGTGATCTGTCTTAAATGTGTCTATGAACATGAGGTTCCTTTGCTTTCTATTACACATTCAAGAAACAGAAATGGGATTACCCAAAAGGGACTTGCGCTGCAATTACTCTACAAAAAAAACTCCTTTCTCACCTTGCAACTTCCTTGAAATGGTTGGTTTGCCAAAGACTTTTATAACCTCGGTGCTCCACTACAATTTCCTTTGCAGCACTGCGCATTTCCACCCTGCTCTATACTCGAGATCTTATTGCACTTAGTACTATATATTTGCATTGTCTTCTTGTAGCAATGCTGTGTTGACCCTGGGAATCTTGCCCAAGCCCTGAGTGAGCTGAATGGACTTTGTAATATGACTGTGAATATCAATAATGTTAATATTCATGCAGATGCTGGCTTGGTCTCAGGCAGCGCAGAAAGGTGCTCACCACCTGCTTTGTGGAATGATGTTTGCTTATTGATGCTGACTCTTGTCTGTGAGACTCAGCTGTTTTGTGGTGCCTGCTATAAAGCTGATGCTTACACCGTTCTTCTGCTTAAAGAAATGATCATTAACAATACTTAAGATTCATAAGTGCTCTGTTGTAAACCTTGATAGGTCTAGAGGTAATTTTCACTTCCTATTAATGTCAGGCATAAACGTGATGAGTTCATTAACTGGATTTATGCAGTTTGTTGCTGATGACAAGAAAAATATTAAAGCTTTAGTTAACACCTCTTTTCATGGGTACAGCACAGGCTGAGCTTTTGATTTGCTTATTTGAACTTCCAAGTCATTGCATATATATAAAGTTTGCCTGTGTGTGGATTATGTGCTCTTAATGAATATTAACAACGTTATTGTCTGTATATTTGGATTGACTTTGACTGTGAAAGGCAAAGAAGGCTTTGCTCCGAGTTTTGGCAGTAGATGCCAGATGCTTGTTAGAAGAATCATGAGAAGCTTCAGGTCCCAGTTCTGGTACCTCAAGGTATTCAAAAGTGCCAAAAGCCAAGTGCCACATGGAGGGCAGAAGGATCCCCAACAGTACAGGCTGGGTACAGACTGGTTATGGAGCAGCTTTGCACTTTGAAAGCCCAGGCCCGCAGAGTGCCCTGGCAGACCCGGTGGCTAATGGCATCCTGGGCAGCCCCAGCAAGCGCACAATCTGCAGGTCCAGCAAAGGGGTCGTTCTCCTTTACTAGGCACTTGTGAGGCCAGAGCTGGAGGGCTGTGCCCAGTTTTGGGCCCCTAGATGGATTTGTTTACCCTTAAAGAGAAAACCACTGGAGAATCTAATTTCAATCTTCTACTACAAGAAGGGACATCACAGAGAAGACCAAGCCATACTTTCCTCAGAAGGACACAGCAAAAGGACAAGAAGCAATGCTCAAATGCTACAGCATTGGAAACTCCAACTGGATAAAATGGAGGAAAAAAAAAAAATCCTGCTGAAGCAGGTCAAGCATTTAATCAGGTGTCCAGAGACGTCATGGGTTCTCCATCCTTGGAGATCTTCATAACTCAGCTGCCAAAGA
This sequence comes from Fregata magnificens, assembly GCA_013389945.1. Classification (NCBI taxonomy): domain Eukaryota; kingdom Metazoa; phylum Chordata; class Aves; order Suliformes; family Fregatidae; genus Fregata; species Fregata magnificens. The sequence goes on from WAAD01042330.1 coordinate 66,001, forward strand.
CCATGGGGAACCTGATCTACGTTCCAAAATTAGCCCTGCTTTGAGCAGAGGGTTGGACTAGAGGCTTCTAGGTGTCCCTTCCAACCCTCAATTTTTCTATGATTTTGTGAGTGTCCAATTTAAGCAAGTTCTTGGCATTTTTAAGTCTTCATTTACTGGACCTGCACAGAATAATGTACATGGCACTGGGATAAGACCCCTGGATGACGTTAGAATTTAATCTCTCACTAGCAGCAGTAGTGGTGCACCAGCAACAGTAAACTAAAGAAAGATCGTAAGAGCAATCTCAGCCCAGCGTAGTCAAAGGTTTGTAAAAAAGCCTTGCCTTTCAACTACAGATTTTCTTCTTCCTGAAATGCTGTGTTCTCTGAGCCTGACTTTGAACTTGCAATTCCTAAAGCAATTAACCAGCCTTTTGAGTTGTCCTTGTTGTGTATGCCCAGTGTGGAAAGATAAAGGACAATGGCTTGAAATGAAATTTACTGATTTATATTAGCTTGAGGCCTTTTTCTCTGCAAACCTAATGCTGTTAGTAGGGCAAGGAGACAACAAGCAGTTGAAACTAAAGGCCATTTTATGTGGCCTAATCAAAGGATTATACTGGGAGAACATGCAATTGGCATGAAATAAAACAGCAATTTGAGAATTTTGTCCCTGGAAAATTCCAAGCCTTCCATCTGAACAAATGCATTTTTGCATATGTGATTTCCAGTATCATAAACGTCTGGCAAATAGAGGCTTGGTCAGAAATTCAGCAGTATGGAAAATGCAGAGACTACTGCTGGTTTATTAAAAAAAAAAAAATCAATTACCTTCTAGAGTGATATTTCATTTGAAGGATTTAGAGGTGGAGGGAAAGGCTCAGTAAATTATTTCTAAACCATTTTGGAAAGGAAATATTTTAATATTTTTTTAATTAGAAATATATTTTTCACAAAAAAATTGCGAGTGTAGATAGTTTTTCCCCACATTATTTTTTTAAAACCTTTTTTTAATAAATTTTCAATCACATAATATCTGCAAGCTCTCTCAAGAATACAAATCTTGTGCCATTTAATAAAGCACTAATACAGCAATCTATTGAAATAAAATGGTTTTTTACCTATAGCATCTGACAACAGAATTCACTTGGGTAAAATTTCAGTGCGATTTATCCCCTGAGCTTCAGTAAATATTGCTGCAGTTGCATGCTTTAGGCCATTGAACAGAAAAGAAAAGAGAGACATTAATTGTATCTTTTAACATGGCCAAGACACACATTTACTAGATTACAGTAATCAAATAGCGTACATCTTTTAAAAAAAAAAAAAAAAAGTCTGTCTACCAAAAGACGTTTGCGTAGGGCATTGTGCGCCAGATATTTTCCTTCTCAAAGACCTTGTCATCCTTTATACCAGTTGTCACACTGTCGGTTCTAAGATTTGACTAACGTGCAAGAAAACAGGGGGAAAATAAGTAGCAGAAAGAAATTCTGCACCCAGGTAATGACTTTGGGGGGCTCTTTTGACCACGGGTACAGTGAGTGAGGATTTCAACAAGGGATAAATACTAATATAACTATGTATGTTTGTTTACATACAGAATGTATAGTTAAAGCAGGACTGATCAGACCTATTTTTCAGGAGCTAGCTGACTCAAACCAGCAGATTTTATACAGCTTGTGTCTTTGACCATTTCTATAGCAATTTCATTTGGGAAGGTGATATTCCAAGGTGTTTCTACCTCTGAGAGCTCTTTCTTTGTCTGCTTCTAACTCTTTCCTTTAGTCATGTCCAGATAAGACAGTGGTGGCTGGAAGCCAGAGGAAGAGATTAAATCACTCGGTACGTTGACCAATGTTCAGCATCTTTAGAATATACAGTGCCTGTATATTTAATAATCTTCTGGCTTTGCCATAGCATAATCCTAGTTTTTATCTTTTGCTAGGCCTTTTGCCTGATTTTGTTTATATGTCACCTATTATAGCAATGCAAAATTTCTACTTAATAAGTTAAGCAGTCTGACTAATTATCTTTGTTTCTTTCCTCCCATTTGTTTCAAAGGAAAATAAAGAAAAAATAGTTGCTTTCTTCTTTGTGTCTGTGACATGGTATTTGTGTTTAAAGAAAATAGTTTCTGGATCCTTGTCTGGCAACGGGTGGTTAAATCTTCACCAGAGAAGGAATGGCTTGGCTGATGGGACTTTGTAGGTATGCATCATGCAGTGCTATCTGCTGGAGGGAAGGAGTTGGGGAGATCAAATGCTTTCCAAAGCATGTTTTCTAGAAATGTTTATAGCATTGGGACTTGCATACAAGTTCTGCAAGGTTATAAAATGTAAACTTTATAAGCTTGATTCTGCTGTCATTTATGGCACTGCACCACTGCTAATATCTTAGGGGAAAAACAGATGCACACTGGCATAAATAAGTATAGAATCAGTTCCCATATCTGCTCCCGAAGCTCTTGCTATTGTGTATCTTAAAACTTTCTCAATGAACAAAGCCTCATGTTGTCTATTTGTATGTGCCTTGTTCATTTAAAGCTCAAACTTTGTTGTTCAGCAACTCTATCTCCATAATGCAATGAGGCACTCACCTGGGCTGGAAACTCTGAACATGAAAGGTGGTGTTCGACTCCTAACTTTTGCCATCTAAAAGTTAGATGACAAGTCATTGAGGCTTTCTCTGTGATGAAAAGCATCAAGTGGCTTCCATCCAAGGAACTACTTAGTAGCTTAGGATTCTTCAGCCTGGAAAATAGGACAGCTGGTTCAGCCTGAGACAGCTGATTGGTGTGGGAGGAAACTTCTATAAAGTTGCAGACCATTTGAGTACGGTTGATTGCTCAGTACCTTCCAACACGTGACCTAGGGGGCATCAAATGAAAACACCAAGTGGCTGGTTCAAAACAAACACAAGAAGGCAGTTCTTCTCAACATGTGAGGTTAGCTGGGCAATTCTTTGCCACAGCAGTCGTGGTAGCTAAAAGTCGGCATGAGTTCAAGAAGAGGATAAGCTTACGGAAGGAGTAATTTTACATATGTATACAACTACATTTTTCTCAGGTAATCTGTAGCTGCAAGCTGTTGAAGGCTGAAACAGTATTTCAGCATATATACATATATAGCATGTATAGGTACCTTATTTTTATACTCTGAGCATTTTCTTTTGGCCAGTGTGGCAAATACAGTGGGCTGGGTGGACCATTGGTCTGATGTTGTATGCCTGTGCTTATACTCTTGACAGGATTGTGACCTGTTGTATTTACTACCGGTCAGATGGGTATGTTAGAGTAGTCTTGTTATGAAGACACTGAGTCAGAGCTATCATACCTTTTTTCTCATTAGGTAAAGTAGATGGTGTATGAGCAAATATGCAATTGAATTTTTCTCTCCAGTCCTACTCTAAGATACTTAACCTATTTACTTGTAAAAAAGAAGTATTTATTCATGCTTTAGATACATGCCTGTATGATAAAGAACAGAAATATATTTCCAAGGACTTGATGAGGTTTGATGATAGGAAGTTGATACAAGTGAAATTCGGATCACAAAAGAGGTATGGGGGGTTTTTTGGGGGGTAACAAAACAATGAAATGACTAGCTTATTAACATATTGGATCCTCAATTAAATTTTAAATCAAGACTGGACATTTTTTAAAAAGGTGCGATGCTACTCAACTGGAAGTTAAATATTTGTTGTAGGGTTTTTTAATGCAGACTTCCTTGTGTGACAGCAAAGAGATTCTTTGACTTCTGTCAGAGCTTTTTTAGCTTTAAAAATCAATGAAACAATTACTAAGAGGTAAAATTAGTTTCAGTTCTCAGGAAGGAAATAGAGGCACAAGATCAAGTGATACATCCAGGTTTGTGTTCAGATAGAAACTAGCCTTCCTGACAGTCAAATTACCGTTTTGATGCCTAGACTAGTTATCCTCTTCTGAAGACCTTTGCAATTCTGTAAGTAGGTCTACAATGAAGACTTGACTAAAAAACCCATACTCAGCTTCTGAGAGGGTACAAGTAAGGATAATGCTCTCGGTGCAGATGCACAGATTTATACCAACCAAAGAGCCAGTTTACAAAATCTGTCAAGGACAGAGTGGGGAAAAAAGAAGGCATACTTTAAATCTTGTAATTGTTTCTTGTGTTAATTTGTAAGAAGGGGATGCACACAAGCAATCTAGCACAGAACTGAGACAGCATTATCTCAAATTTTGTTAGCTAATCTTCCATCTGTAAGACATGCTTTGTTTGGATTATCTACAGGCGCACGTTTCTCAGTGAATTTGTTTTCTTTGGGTAATGGGAATATATTCAAGGAAATTAATTTGCAAACAGATACAGTCACTGCTGGATGAATGGATCCTCTCTTGGCACTTGAGGTGTAGTGCTGTTGGTATCTGGACTGCTGGCATGCTTGGGAGTCTTTGGATTTCTTGCCAGAAATCTTCCTATAGTGTTCTCAGGAAATGTATGTGACAACTTTGTAGTCTGGAGAGTAGCTAGGAAACTCCTGCCAGACACCTCAGAGCTTAACTAGTTTGAGTTAGACGAGGCGGGGAGAAAAATCACAGAAGAGCATGTCTCTCTTACTGCAACTGCAGGTAGTAGCATATATGTGGCTGCCAGCAATGTTTTGTCCCCATCACGCTTTGCCCATTTCAAGACTTTCCATGGTCCTGCTGTGGAAATGCACAGTAGAGCTGGTTATGACCCAATTGGTTTTGTTTGACAGTATTGGCTCCAGTACGTTTTGTTTCATGTTTATACTCTAGGCAAACTGGAGGGTATGCATCTCTCACAGTCTGGGGCTGAACACAAACAGTTGCCAGGCATTTTGCTGCCTGAAGGAAGGAGTACAAAGCCACCTCAGGATCCCAGAGATTCACATAGCTGTGACTTGTCTACAACATCAGAATAAAAACTGGAAGTGAAATGGAAAAGAGGAAAAAGGGATAGTCCACCACACTTGTAGCAAGTAGGGAAGTAATACAAAGAATCAGGTTAAAAAACATCGTAGAAAAATGAAGGATTGGATACATTTATGAGCAGAAAAGTGACTCTTTAAAAACATGACTTCCTGAAGATCCTACCTCTTGATTTTCAAGCTCTAGCTCTTCTTTTTACTGACCTATCTTTTTGTTCATTGCTGTGTTGGTGGAGGGGAAGAGATTGGGGAAGAGATAGTTCATTCCTATTTTTAGCTCTGTGGAAGTGGCATTTCTGATGCAAAACAAACAGCATCAAGGCTCTGGCTTCTGTCAGAAGGCTTATGTGCTTGTTGAGGGCTCAGCTTTTAATGGAGATAGGACTGAGAAAAGTTTGTTTCAGAGTAAGGGCCTGGTTGCAGACTTGAGGGCAGGATTCTCTTGCCTAGCTGAGGTGTCTTAAAAAACCACATCTAGTATAAGCTAGTTATCCAAGCTCCTTCTGCAGTTGCTTCAGACAGAAAGGCATCTCCAGAAGGCATTTCTTCCCACCTTAAGATAAATGTCTCAGCAAGATGACTAACTTCCAGAAAGTGCCTATATCTGTCCTCTAGTGAAAACAGGAGGCCTGACAACTAGATTAAGCTAAATGTTTAGTTACTAGATGGCTAAGGTTAGGTGAGACGAATCCCATCATTAACCAGAAGCATAGAGCATAACTTGATTTATAGGTCCCTGAATTTTTTTTTCTGTTGAGTAGGCAGCGGGAAAAAATTTCTTATGAAAGAATGAAGACTTCTGAAAAAGACACATGGACAATGCTTTAATTTTTGTTTCAGTATCTTTTGTCCAAGAGAAAAATAAAGATCTTGGAGTCTATTTCTCAGCTGGGTCAGATGCTGAGGTGGTGGATGCCATGGAAAAGTCCCAGGTGTTCTTCATGTTCAGGTGCAGAAGCACCAGGAAGAACTGTCAAGTAAGAGAGATTCCACTATGGTAGAGGGTGAAAGCCTGAGGTGGGGAGACCAGCTGGAGACACTATGGAAATCTGAAAAAAACCTTTATTAAAACAGATTCTTCAGAGTCCAAAGATGACAAATCCTCTCTACTAGGAACTAACAGAGCTAGGACGTACACTAAGTTAAATCTTTGGGTTTGTATATATATACATATTTATATATGTTTGTTTCTGTAGTTGTCTGAAGGTAAAGGACAAACATTAATCTTAAGGCTTAAGGAAAAATTATTTTACCAAAAAACACTTCATTCTGTTTGGTTGGATAAAATGACCTTACCGTCCAGGCTGAGGTCAATTTTTCAACTCGTATAAATCAACATACTTCTGTGGAAGTCGTTCTTGTGCCTTCCCCCTTCATTTTTCACAATTCTCTAGTCTCATACCAGTACTGAAAAACATAAAATGACATCCCATGTCCTTGAGAGATTTAAGGCCTTACGTTTAGCTATATCTAAAGAAAAATATATTCCAGGGGACCCAATTACAATATCTTTATCCCTGCAATACAATTAAAGCATGACTCCATTTCTGCAGTGTAGAAGGGACCTAAATTCTGCCTTCAACCATGCTAAAGCCTCTTTATTCAAGGCTATAGCATGGTTTGGGAATATGATTGAGGCTTTTTACACGGTAGAAAGGATTGTCCTTTAACCGTATTCAGGTCATGTTTGAAGCTGCCCACGCAACAGTGTCTGTGACCTTCATGGGAGCACAGTGGTGGGGTAGAGATCCCCTTTGACAAAAGCATTTTGTAATGTCATGGTTTAATTGCAAGGGTCGCTTCATTTGCCAATAAACTTGAAGGCTGATGAGAAGCCAGTGATGTTGTGCTGTATGTGAGGTGAGAACAAGTGTAGCTCCTTGAACCGAGTCTATTATAAAGGTCTTGTAGTGTAATGTGGGTAATGAGATTCAGGGACAAGCAAAAAGTTTGTAAATGTGTATCTAATTAACTAGCAGTCAAAAAAGAAAAGTTTGCACAGTCTGAGCTCCTCTACAGAGGAAATGGATGTGGGTTAGACAGCCAGGAGACAACTGAAGTCTTCTGTCTAGTAAGAGGCAGACTTTTGCAAATATGTTCATACTAGAGAGCTTGAGGGCAAAACAATACAGATTTTGTGATGCTAAAACTCTTCATGAAGCTATATAAGTTTGGGGGTTTTAATTGTTCAATAAGTTGAAGAATACTTTAAAAGTATGGCAGAAAATGAAGGAACATTTTGTTCTGACACTTTCTGAACAAATAGTTTCATTTTTTAAAAAGCTTTTTTCATATTTTCCTTCAGTTCCATTAGAAAACTTCCAAGTGTTTTAAATGGTGTAATATACAAGAGTGGAAGGAATGTATTGCCTCAGAATGAAATCTTTCATTTCATCTGAATATTTTTGAGCTCTTCTATTTGCCAAAAATGAATTTAAATTGTAAAATTCCCAATCACATGCTTAAGCAAGTTATTTAAGTTAAAGAAACATTGTTTCAATAAACGGCAAATGCATTTACTACAATTAATTACAGTAGCCAGTAGCTGTAGCTCTCACCTGAAGCATTCCTAGCCAGCTTGACTGATCTGTCAGATCACATACTCAGTGCTATGGGAAGTCTCATCAGTTTCTGTTTCTGAAGAAAGTAAGCCCTACAGAAGTAGAATTACTTTCCTATAAACCCAGTGTCACAGAAAATTGATTACTTTACTTGAAATTGTGACCTCTTCAGCTTGCTAGCAGATTTCTTAGGACTTTTCCTAGCACAAACAGCCAAAGATTCAGGAGGATCAGGTGGTACCTTAGGATTTCCTGGGTCTTTCCACCTTGGTGCTGGCTCATATATTCATGCATGTTTGTATGTCACAGGCACACACACGAAAATATCATTTAATTGAATGGAGAAGAAAAGGCTAATGCTCTTCAGCCCCTTCCATGCACAACTTATGTCCAGCTGCAACTTTATTCTTAAGCAAAGAATAAACAAAACTAAATATACAATGGTACATCACTAAGATCATCTTAATGATATCTGACAACCTGCCAAAAGGCAAGGAGGAGGGACAGGACAACAGAATGCAAAACTGCACAATAACTAGTGCTGATCTGCCAAAAAATATCTTCAGCCCTTCTGGGAAAAGGTTTGGATTAGCACAAAAGTGATGCTGTTGTGCTTTCCATAAATTGTCTCCAGAGAGTTGGTAGGATTTGCATGTGATGAGAAATAGCCTCACATTACCCTGCCAGAGAAGGAAAAAGGCATAGAAGGCTTGGCTGAAGTATCGAAAATTAATAAGGTCCCTGTAAAAATTAATCAGTCCTGCCTCTTCATTCTGTCCCCTAACATGAAGAGTAAAGCCCATTTTACTGAACTGCAGCACTACAAACATAGGAGACCAAACAGAGCCAAATAGTATTTAGATGCATATGTCAGTCACCAAATATCATGATCCGGAAAGCTTATATTAAATAATGGGGAAGGAGTTTTAGCAGAGCAACTTCATGAATTTTGTAGTAAATATTTATGCCAGTGCAAGCCAAATTGGTATGAACAGTAACCCAGAGTGCCAGGCTGAGCAAAGATCAGGGTCCACTGGACAAAGAAGCCCTCAGCGTGGTTAGTCTCACCCATATGAAGTCAGTAGCCCCTGGTTATGGTGGTCACACCAGCCTATTGCTCTGCCTCGGCTCTCCACATGCTCTGCACTCACTGCCAGCAGTCAGGAAAACCCATGAGACTGCCCTGATGGTCACAGAGATCTCTCCTTTCCCCAGCTCCCACATTCCCATGCTAAAACATGAAGCAGATAGGAAGAGACTTGTGTAGTGGCAGAGCTTTCACCGTGGTGGATGCATATACTCCTGCTCCCAGGGAGGAGAACACCGAGCAAGGCTGGCTGCTGTCAGACGTGAACACACAACTTTTCTACAAAACATTTCTTCAGTATCACTTTCCCTCAAGAAACATACAGTGACTCCAACATGTTAACTGGCAAACTAGATCTTAAAAAAAAAAAAAAAAAAAGAAAAGCCACCCAACAGCAACAACAACAAACCCACAAACAAACAAACAAAACCCCAACTCAACAAACAAAAAAACCTATTAAAGCTATTTATTTCTTTTCTAGAATGAGGCAGGAGGGGGAGAGGGGGAAGGCATTAAGCATTAGTGGGGTTCCTCCCCCCCTTTTTTTTTAAGTACTGAGAACAGCAAGGAATGGAGCTATTTACAATCTTAAATAAATGTGCAGCTGTGTATAGTAGTAACTGGTAATAGACAAGACACTATAAAGAGTGATGGGCTGGGGAAGGTGATGGGGGAAGAGAACCTGGAGTATTGTAAGTAGAGAGAGACGTTCTGGGAGCCCTGATGGAAACATTGGAATAAGGAAGAGGAATCACAGTGAAAAGGAAAGAGATGGAAAGATAATGAGAATTTGGGAAGCAGGAAGGTAGTTAAACCTAGTCAGGGCAGCAAGAAGCAGAACGGAAAGTGAGAAGAGGAAATGAGATTGAAAAGCTCTCACTGATGCATGGCAGGGAGAGCACATAAGAAACTGAAAGGAAAAAAATGAGGAAAACAAGATGATTACATGTATTTCTGATACAGCTGAATGGCAAATATAAATCATTTTGCTTATACGCACGTGTATGTGCATGCATGTGTGTTAAATAAAATAAGGCATTTCCTGCCTTTGAAACATTTCCTTCATGGTCAGGGTCCCCCTTTTAGGGCTATAGATAGTGATAAAAAACCCCTATATAGAATAGACACTTCATGGCTGACTCCATCCCTTTACCTCTCCCTGCTATTCAACATCTTTCATTTCTGATGATAGTTTTGGCAGAGTTGCACAACCATTTGAGCTTCTGGATTTTCCATGTGTGTGCCAGTGCAAACCACTCCACACCATATAGGGATAACTGGCTCTGACAGCCTCTAGGGAGGGTTTCTTCTCTCTCCATATCCTCAGTATGTAAATTGGAACACTGCTAGATGTCTACAGATGGTGTGCAATTGACTTATTGACAACAACAACAAAGAGTTCCTGCTTGGAACTATCACCAGCTTTGAGCCTCTTTACAGAACATAGGGAGTTTGGAGGAAAACATAGTGTCCAAATTCAGGTCACCTTTCATTTTGGTTCTACCAAGAAAAAAACCCAAACAGACAGGAAAATTGCCCTGACAAAACCAATCCTGGTTTGCTCAGTCTGTATTTATTGGGTTCTGAAAATAGATGGAGCAGTCAGAGCTCTCCCATGCACTAGCAGCAGGCAAAGTTCATTCACATCAGATTTTTCCCTCCTCTTCTTCCTTTTGGGGAGTATAATGTAAAAGCCATGTAAATAGAAACAAAACTTTTAAAAGTCTGCAAAAATCCCCAGCAATATTTTAGCAACCTTCATACACCTCTCAAATCTGAAAAATTCTTTCTAAGCACTAAATGGATATTTCTGAGTGCTACAACCAACTTGCAATAGAAAAGAAGCAACTGTTATGTCCTGGTAAAGGTTGTGACAAAGATTCAGAATCTTCATAGGAAGTCAGTGATATTTTGGGCTATATGATCAACTCTGCTCTTCAGAGTTCAAACATGAAATGCATACTATCATTACATCAGAAATCTAGCTGAGATATCCCTGCTCCAGTAACCTTTGAATCATTAGCTGTCTGCTCCACTGTGTGTTCAGACAATATCCCAACTTGATAACCTGGTTTCCCTTACCTTACTTTAGTCTTATTCTTTTTTTTTTTTATATATAGGCTTATATATTTATATTTTATATGCTTTACTTTTTTAGAACCTTTGGCCACATATAGTTTATTCATAAGTAATCACATCTTCTTAACAGAAGAAATCTGAACTGGTATGCCAAATGCTTCTTACATAGTCACACCCCAACACAAATTATTTTACAGGCTTAAAATTATGCTAAAGCAATGTTAGTGTTGCAAAGTCACTCACTCAGAATTGAGGAGGTATCAAAATTACATTACCCTCAACTTCATTAGTCTTGTTAATTAACCGCTATGTGTAGCAGTATCCCTTCACAATGTTATCACCAAGTGGAGTTTCCATAGGACTCCTGCTCCACTTGCACGTAGGCTGCAGTGTGCCCTGGAAATGAGCTGGAACTCCACAGTGGAATTGCCTCTTTTCTCCCAGCATCCTTGCTTGTTTGTTGTGGGAGATCAGAGGTATGGGCTGAATGAAACAGAGGAACAAAGAAAAATGAGATAGTCTTGTGATTAAGGAAGCTGAGGGGCACCTAGAGATTTTAATGTACTCTCACTTCTGCCCAGAGTCCCAGCATTATATTTGGCAAGTCACCAGAAATATTTATCTCTCTTGATATGCTTCTCATTTTTTGGGGACGGTGGTGTTTTAAATTTTGGTCCTGGAATCTTATCAGTAGCAGAGCTGCTATGGGGCTAAGTAGGAGTTAGCCTGCGCAACACCGCATGTTTCTTACTTTGATCTTGTTGAAACTCATTCTCCCACTTATGAAATACTACTCGATACTCACGGAAGTGTTCAGAATGATTATTTATGAAACACTAAAAAAAAAAAAAAAGTATAGCAAAGCTGACATAGAAAAAGGCCTAAAGAATTCATTGTTCAATTAAAATTTGGGTCTCGTTAAGTACGAGTTGCTCATTCATGATTTTCAAAGCAAAAGTGCAGCATCTGCAGAATCAGTGTTCTCTATGAGAAAATATCCATTACTTCAACATTTTTCAATTGTTTCTCAGGGAAAATCTAAACAATATATCCTTTCAGCTTTAAACTGCATAATGTGGAATGCTGTCTTAAAGGAATTGTAATTTGGGGCTGCACACGGTCCTATGCTAATAAATTAAGCAGCTGCCAGGAATATTCCCAGACACTAAAATGCTATTGTCTGTATCATAAAATTGTAAAAATATTTCTTAGTGTGACTTCGGCCTGAGCCAATTAGCACTTTTCCTGAACAATTACATGGGCCAGCTACCATCCCTAGTAGGCAGTCAGTGTGTGGCTATCCTGTTTTGAAGGATAAGAAAGTTTGTATGCCATTCGGTGTCTGTTGGTCTCAGTAACAGACAGTAACTTTGGCCCAGTTATTTTACAAGTATAAACGTAGCCATGAGAACCAGGGTCCCAGGCCAGATCACCTATCCAAAAATATTGTTCCTTTTTCCTTCTACCTAAGCACATTGTTGCATTATGAGATCCAATGGAATATGGATAGATGGAGTATACCATGGAAAATACCACTTATTCAGGGGGCGTGGAACTTGAATATGACTCTCATGACATAGCAAACCACTGCAGGGTAATACGTTTTAATGTAGGTAACTTTGTTCTGAGGGGTTAGAAAAAAGGGAGGCAAGACCAATTTGTGCAAACAGGTCTCACTGAAACATTTTGCTGCGAGGACACTGAAATGATTCACGAGCTGAAAATATTTGAAACTTCTGCTTTATAAAGAATTATGATATTTAAATATTTAGTTATGATGTAGGATGGAAAATATTTTTGAAATATCAGCAGTTCCTCTTTGTTCTTATTATCCTGTAAAGACAGATTTTCTGCACATAAGAGTGCATGAAGTAGGCTGTATCCGGTGTGATTTGGACTCCATAAAGACTTTCCACACTGCTTTTGTCTCATTTTACAGTTGCAAGGTAAACATTGCCCAGGAGTGGGTAAGGAATGTGCAGCAATCTGTCTGCACACAACAAAGGGCAGTGGTGTTCAAGGGCATGGAAATGTTCTTCTGCGTGCAGCCCCTGGATTAGTGTGCATAAAATAAATTTTACCCACAGAGGCAAAAAGTTGGGTTTGTAAAATCTAGCAAGAGTGTTGCCCGTGAAACCACAGCTGAAAGAGGAAGTTTTCAGTGCCATTTCTTTTAGGAGCAAAACAGCAGAGAAGCCTACCCTCCAGCGCAAAGTAATGCCCCAGGCTGGCAAGGGAAGAGCACAGGTGGTGTCCCTGACCCCCACGCAAAGAAATGGTCATTACTCCCACCAGTTGTGACATCCATGACGAGGAATACAAAGAATAAGCTTTCGTTCTCTTTCTTCCCATGAAGTCCAAAGGACTTCATCTGGTACACAAAGGGGGAGAAAACCACATGTGTCTCTTGGGAAGGTCTGCTCAGTAACTGCAGAAATTTGTTTGGAAATCTTGCCTTATCTTCACCTTTTCTGTGTGATCATTTATTCTCATCCCTTGATGAGGGATGAGTCATTCGCATCCTTGCTTTATCTTCTTTCTTGTGACCTCATGTTAGTCCTTAGTCTGCCTTCCAAGAGGAAACCTTCCCTTGAAGCAACCCTTCAAGTTAACTTCTCTTGTTGGTGTCCACCATAATAGCCATTCTCTTCCTCTCTTTGCTCCCTCAGTATTGTTCCCAGAATGTCTTCCCTTCATATCTTCACTTGGGCAGAATTTTTTCACAGCTGCCACCCACTCCTCAGGTTCACAATCCCCTTCACCCATGCTTTGTGCTGGTCCTCACTGTTCTCATTGCTGTTGGCTATCCGTGGCAGTTGTCCTTCCTCTAGCCTTCCTCAGCACTGACCCCTCAGAGTGCCCATTACGTCTGTAGTTCCCCATGGTCCCCTCCTCCATTGCCAAGTTAATACTTCTCAGCAGACCTTTCCCTGCAAACTGAGGCAGTTTTGGAACAAGCTTGTGCAAGCTCTCATCAAGCTCACCTGCCCTTTCTGGTGCCTGATACCATAATGGCAAGATGATGCTGGGCTGCAGCTGGGCATGAGCACCTGCTATCAAAGTGCTGTGGGGTCATCTGCCATGACAAAATATGTCAGTGAGAGAAGTTGTTCCTCACTGGACAGGCACTGGCATCATCTTCCCAGGTTCTGTTATCTCACCCGGTGCAAGCAACAGATGGGACTTACTGAGTGAGGCAACTATTACATGCCCTTTTCTGTCCTTGTCTTTCAGATGCTATGGACAGAAACAAAACAGATTATAAGGTATGACTCAGGCTTTGTTTACTCTGTGCTGTCCAGCCCAGACCTAGAAGTTTGCAAGTGCTGTAAAGCATGATAATCTTTCCTTCTTTCGCTTTCCCTACCCAGCTAAGGGACAGACTGTGGGCACTGAGACATTTGCAGGAGGCATTCATGAGTGATTTTTACTCTCAGTCATGTCTTCTATAGGAGACGTACCACGGACATATATAGAAATGAGAACCCTCACCAAAAGAATTTCATTCTTGGGAAAAAGATACATCTTCCCTCCTGCGTGAATAGGCCTATTAATTTTTCAATTGCTGTTTCTAAGCACATGAAATTTAGAATATTTTTTAAAAATATCTATTATTTGAAATTAGACTTTATCCTGCCATTCTGACCAAAAGACCTGTAAATGTCACACACTTGTCTGAAACCCGCACAGCTCTTTGACAGCTTCTGCTCACTTCTCTGGTTAGGTTGGTACCTCACAGATTGCAGTGCAGCATCAGAGCCTCTGCCTGGCTGTGTGCCCCAGTGCACCCGCTGTAACGGGCTGGCCCAACTTCATCTGATCCGTCACTCAGCTGAGCCTGGCATATGTGGCCACACAGCAGGAGGGAGATCTCCACTGGGAAGGGTGTCACTGAGGGAGGCCTGATGCTCAAAGACTCCTCCAGTGAAGTCAAAGTCTCCAGCTGTAGTCAGCTGCTGTCCTGCCAGGTAACTGGACTTGCCAGACATGTCCCTGGCACACAGTACTGTCTCACAGGTAGAACATGAAGAAATTCAGAGGTTTGAAGTTAATCATCTCCAGACTGGAGGAATTGCAAGGTGCTACTGTCTCAGGCCTGAACTACAAAATAAAATTCTCCATTAGCATTAACAAGAGACTCTGCTCAGTGCTATCCCACTGTGCCTGTGTGCTGCTATCAGCCAAGTGATGTGGGCTGAAATCACATTTGGTAGGTCTCCATTAGTGTTTTATAATAGAGCATCATTGTTCATTAAAATTATCCCTTTTGTCCCAAAAGAAATAAAAGATCTCTTCCCCCTGGAGTTCCTCAGTTGTTAACTAACATAAGGGATTTCACGCCTTTTCCAAGGCCACCTTGAGCTTTTCTCAAAGCACTGAGCCACAGTAGAAAGTTGCCTGGTCTACGTGGTGCAAAGTCCTAGTTTTTGGGACAAAGGACAGTCCTGCACATTAGCAGAGCAGCTGATACACTCTCTAGTATTTATTTATGATAAAGAAAAGGAGAAGTCCCATGAAGGTGTGTAGGATTGTCGGTATCAGCAACTTATGCTGGTTTACGAATATTAGAGTATTAATAGGCGTGCCACTTTTTTCTAGCCTATATCCCAGCGCTTTCATGACTAAGGCTGTGGAAAGAAAAGGTGCCTTCTTATTATACTAACTGGTATGCTCAGACTGGTTTTCAGGTAGCAAAGCCTTTTTGTGTTACTCTCTTTTCATCTTCATATAATAAGTACACGAGAAGAAAGCCAGTGTGTTAAAAAGCCACCAGCCACCACCCAAATGGTGGTCACTGGGCGAAACACTCAAATCAAGAAGTTCCACAACGAAGTAAAGTTTGCTTTCACGCCCTTATTTCAGCTCAGCTGTGAGCAGGGACTTGAGATGATCTTTCATCGCAGGATTGCCTGTTGTTTTTCCTGCAGAACCCTGCTTATCCAAATCAGACAAGGAAAATCCCCCCTGGGCCAGCAGCTGGTGATCTTAATTCTGGCATACTAAAGCTGTTTTCAGCGTTTCTCTTTTCCACTTCTCATTGTTTTAATGTAATGCTCTTGCACGTTAGGGAGATTCCCCACCTCTTGTTACACAGCACTGTCACTCCAGGTTTAAGGAACAGCAAGCCCCCCACCCCTGAAAGGTCTTTAAAATGTAACCTTAAATCTAATTTACTGTTTCTGTCCAAGATCCTGGAAAATTGCACTTTGGCTGCAGTCACACCTCAGTGGGAATGCCAGTTTCCATCCATTTCGGAGAGGGCTTTGGAAACCTTTCCCAGCTCCAAAACTGCTTCGCCAGCTGTTTCCTCCCTGCTGGAAAGCCACAACCATCTCTCACCTGTAATTCTCTTGGACTCCTCTGCTGCTCTTGACACGGGGGCTGGGCAACTTTGCTCTGATCGTTCGGTGACTCATGCAGATCTGGTGCTGCTCTTTGCAGATCTGGTGCTGCTCGTGACAGGTTTTGAATGCCAGCCTTCTCAGTCATGTTTTTGACTAAAGTTTTGCACATTTGGTAATGTCGTCACTGTAGTTATTTAAACTCTTTGGGGTGAGCATCTATTCTTGGCCCCCAAGCTGTTTAATAGCTTTCAATATGCTGCTTTGGGTGTTGTTTTCAATTGCTGCACTTTCTCGTGTCAATGCTATGTAGCTGCAGCTCAGTTATTCTCCCTTTTACCGACAATACAACCTCAGTGAGAGACTGCGGCCTGGGATCTTTCTCAGCAGAGACCTTGCAAAGGTCACACATGAATTACAGCTGAACATCAACAAAACCCAAGTTGCCATTCTGAGTCCTCGTAAATACTCATCCTGATCATATATTATCACAGACTCTATCCTCTCCAAAGGACGTGAATGTATTTTCAAGCATTTATCAATTAAGCCTCAAAATATCTCATTGAGGTACTGCAAATTAGGTGATAAAGGGATCAATTTACCTAACACTGATATGCACCTACTTCAGAAATTAAATAGCACATCAGGGCTATCGAACAATGCACATTTAAATCCCTGAATGATGGACTATAGCCACAAATGAGGAAATTAACTCCTGCAATGCAGCACTGTCCGATTCATTTAGCAACAGCCTCAGCCAAGAGTTGTTGTAAGTGAACTGTCTGGGGGAGAAAGGACCCACGGACAACAGAAACCCCTATGTGTAGGCACATGAAATGTGTGGGAGACAAAGCCTCAGTCTGTGTAGGTGTGTGAAATCTATGGGAGAAATAGCCTCAGTCTTATCTCTGGTAGACAACTAGACCCCAAATCTACCCACCAATTGGTTACCTAAAGTCTCCACTCTGAAAAGTGCCATCCTCTTTCAATATTAAGACTGCAATGACGGAAAAATTGTGCTACCTTAGTTTGCATTTTTCCTTCTTTGATTACTTCCTCTAAATCCAGCAGCAAGCTAAATTTCAACTGAAAACTTACAAATTGAAGTATATACAAGATACTGGGAGGTATATGTGTATAGTATAGTACATGGACATATATACACATGCATACTTATATACATCATATGTAGATACACATATGTATGTACACACACATTTTCTTATATATATGTATGAATGATTTGGTATATATTTTGCCCCATGAGGGAGGCACATTTAAGTACCGTACACTGAGTGGAGTACTCAAGTGTTTGAGTTTGGTATTGTCGGTCCATTTTCTTGAGGTTGCCAGAAACTGAGGGAAAATGTGGCAAAGAAGGGACAAATGTTTTTTTTTTTATGGAGCAAGAAGCAAAAACTTGCTGTTTTTAAACTTTGAACTATCATTGGGGCAGGGAGTGAAAAGTACTCTTACTTCAGAAAATGTCAAAATTTAAGAGTCTGGCAGCCAGAGCTAGTAGCATCTTTTCTTTTGCTGCAATAACAAGGTATTCTAGGGTTCCAGTTTCCCATCGTCTGCAGAAAAAATGTACAGCAACACACCTTCTACAGAAGCTGTGAGCTTCAGGAGAAGCTAGACATGGTCTTCTCAGGACTTTCAAGCTCTGTGCAGAAAGCCCAATGGCCATACATTTGTGATGCTACACAGAAGGGCCATCCTACATCTGTAAACCCAAGAAACCCAGGCCTCCCAGCAACTGTTTAGATGAGCTGGCAAAAAGTCAGGCAGATTTTTGACAGAAATCCTTTCTGTGGCTCATTGGCAGCTCATTAAATGGTATTTCTGAGAGATATTTCTGTTTCAAAGAATTGACAACTTCTGACGCAAGCATGTCTCATTGGAAAATTCCCAACTGCTTTCCCACTTTCTTCTTGACAACTATGGTAATATGAAAATTTCCTCTTTTAGAGCCCTGATCACCTTTGCACCAGGGTAAATCAGGAGTAATATTATTGAAGTCATTTGTTTACATTAGCTGAAAATTGTTATAGAGGGAAACTGGGGCTCTACTCTCACTTTAGACTCCTGGATGAATGTCTACAAGGTATTTTTTCTATCATTTAGAAAAATTGGTAAATGTAGTCTTTAAGAAAGGATAATTTAGAGATTAGATTTCATGTTCCGTGACCTTGGAGTCTGATTACAACAATTCTTCCTTGATTCTCTGCTAATTGATCAGCAGGTTCTTTTTTATGCACAATGCAACTGCTACCATAAATTTTTGGCTAGCTCTTGGCCAGCATACTGCTTTATAGCTGCATCTTGGTGACACTGCTATTCCAAAAGTCATTTTAATTGCGTGTGTGGCTAGCCACCTTCCTAAGCTTTTTCACAACCTGACTGCATTTATCATAATACCCTGAACACCAGGAAAAGAATCTCTATTATTTCTATTTCAGGTGGGAGAAGAAAAATATACTCTTTCTTAGGTGATCCATCACTCACTAATGCTGATAGCAATCAGGCTATTGACTGCTGAGCAGTGAAGAGCACTTGCTTGTCACTGTCAAGGCTCCTTTGTTTTGTATTACTGAAATGCTCAGTGAAGCAGAGCCTGGCTCCTCAGCCCAGCACTTATGCTGTGCACATGGGCTGCGGAAAGCCAAGGTGTTAGGCTTCTGTGCGGTTGAAAGTGGAGTAGCTGTCCCATGAGAAGTTCAGATGCAGGCACCTGGAGCAGAGGAGTAGAGCATCATAACCCAATGACTTGGGCATTTATCTTGGAGGTCAGTGACTTCAGATCAAACCTCTGGCTTGACCCAGAAAGGACAATGATTTGTTCTGGCTCCTAAGTGTATTCATTAGCCACCAAGTTACTGGCTGGTTTTCAAAAAAAACAAAAAATGACATCCTTCATTGACAAGAAGTTCTACATTTGGTCTGAAAAATCAGTCCTCTCAACACTTAAAAAAAATCAATAATTTTTTTTAACAGTTTTTAAGACTTTTAAAAATTATAACATTTTAAAAGAATAAATTTACAGTTGTTTTTTTGTTTTAATCAGAAATTTCCCAGCTGGTTCTGCTCCACTCAAAACACACATATCCAGGAGGGGTAAGGTCTGAACAACCCTATCCCAAAACCAAAGGTAACACCAGGTTGTCTTGCATTGCTTAGGCTCTGTTATATTTTCTTCTGGGGTAGAAGTTTTTTCATTTCTTTCAGTTGTGGGTTAAGTTTTTTACACCAAACACTAGTCTCAGATGTATAGGTCTATAACTGTGTGGCCACTGTGCAGAACATCATCGTGGAAAAACTGATGCAGTAAATCCTCCCAGAGATTTTGAAACAAATTGATTTGAAAGCCCCCTAGTTCTCTTGCAGGGTTTAGGTCCAATATAGTGCATTATAGAAGAGCACAGAAGAAGAAATAGGTTCCTTTGGTCCTGTGTGAAAAATCTACCCAGAATGGATACATGTAATAAGTTTGCTAACAATTTATTCACCGTTGGGTCTTTGTATTCCAACTTAAGCTTTCTTATTGACTGATGCGAAATCCTGGAGATAAGACTTCCTCTCTCCTTTCATTTTTTCACTGTGAATAGCAGATAATCTGGTGCTTTACAGAAACCTCTTTGGGTCCCTAACCTTGGACAGCTTTTGTGCTCCACTGTCAATTCCTCTGAGCGTTATACCTGCTATGCATGAATGCTGTAATTTTACAGCATGACCTGCAGACAGGAACAGAGGCAACTGGAACCTATTAGACCATGAACTTCATTTTCTGAGGACCTGCAGCTCCCGTTGAAGTTGTGCATATTGGCAATTTCTGAAAATGGCATCCCATCCCCCACCTTTCTATAAGAAATTTTGACAAAAGCCTTTGGGGCTAAAGTATAGTTGCAGGAAGGCTGATAGTTAATAAACCTTGTCAACCCTGCCCCATTCTTCTAATCACATCTTACAGTGTGTTTTCGTTTAGTTTTTAATCTCCTCTGTTCTCTTCTCTCTCACTCTGCCTGTATTTTTAACTTTATGACTGAAAGCCCTTGATGGGAGATGCATACGCATGCATCACTTGCAGAAAGGTGAAATGTGCTTCTACCAGTATCTTTTTAATTTACAGTACATACTCCTTTTTTTCCAGGGAAGCTTTACTGTAAAGCATTGCCCTGTTTTCAGAAGTGGAAACCAAAGCTTATTTGTCATAGATACACAAACGTTTTCAAAAGCAGATTGTTTCTTTTAATAAAGAAGAGATGCACCCAATTTTGTCTAACTGCTGCTCAGGATGCAGCCATCATGAGTCCTGACAAGTTGGAGGTTTACGTTCTGTGGTTTAGAAAGTCCACTAGCAGAAATCAATATAGCTGCAATCAATCCAACAATGTTAATTATCATTAGATGTAAATCAAGAGTCCATATTCCTAGTCCCCTTCTTCAAACCCTGGGGAATCTTCCTTATATTATATTTATTAATAGATATAATATATTATATTAATCAAAGTTAATGACATAAGAAAGTAACCTGTGTCTTTATATACACACTCCAGTTGAGATAACAGTTTCACCTGGGTTTTATTAATAGGTACCAAAAATACAACACTTGCAAATAACAGCTGCACTTACAGGCAGCATTGCACATGCTGAAGTAATAGATTCTGTAATTTAAAAATATGATAAAGAAATACCTGTAAGCAACCAATTTAATACAAAGTAATAAGACCTGAGAAAGCTAGATGATATCTTGATTGTGCAATGCACTTATGAGCGCATCAGATCACTGTCAGTGCTTGAGCCCCAGGACGGTTCAGTGGAGTTCTCTGCAATGCCTACAAGAAAGGTGTGTTTCTTCAGCTTCAGCTGCAGCAGATTTTGCTTTCCCCTTTGGTCAGCCTGTGGCAAGCCAGCCAAAATAACAACTATTACAAATGTCTGCATCATTGACGTTATCATCTTTGGACATCTATAATCAAACCCATGACTTTAGGCAGAATAGCAAATTAGTTTAGCAGTTTAGATGCTGCAAATCTGTACCCTGCCGGGCTGTTTGGTCCTGCCTGAGTGCCCTGAGTCCAGTGAGTGCTCACAGCCACCAACAAGCTTTACTTGCTACCTTTATGCAAGAGTCACCATGCAATTGGAATAAAAAGGTCACGTTAAAGTGAAAGGGTCAGGCTAAATGCACATGGAAATTACCCTTTCCCTGAACAACAGGCTTAAGCCAATAAGAAGTTTCCCTAGATGTGCGTTGTTTGGCGCCACTAAAAGTCAAGCTATTAATCTGTCTCTGAAAAAAACAGCTGTTGATCTTCTACTCAGTGGAATAACTAGTTCATACAGCTGTTGAGATGTAAAAGACAAAACTCTAAGCAGCAAAGTCAGCACAACTTGGGTGGAAAATATAGGGAGAACCAAGGGCAATTGTGGAAAAGTTGCAGATCGGTTTGCTAGAGCATGAAGCAAAAAAATGGTCTATCTTTCCATATTCACTGTTGAACATACACAGAGACATTAAAAGATCTGATGGCTGCAATCTGCTCTAACCTTTTATCTGTGAGGAGTGATCTAATAACTCACTCTTGGCTGTACCGGTTATGAGTTATCACTCGTGAAGATGAATGTAAATGTCTTTACAGCTCTCTGCCATCATGCATTCTGTAATTCTCTCTGTGTGTGAATGAATAAGCTATGTTATTAAATTAATAATAAAATTTGGCTTCACTTAAGTTACAGCAGGGGATGTATTTTTCTTTTTCTCTCTTTTTATTAGTAAATGAAAATTTGTAGCTGCATGAGTGTTAATCATGAGCTACTAAGTGCCTACCCACATCCTGTCTGTATGCTGATGCAAATGAGCTGATGATAGGAAATTATATATTGTAGATGATAACTTTTTTGAGAAAAGTAAAAGCCTATGTTTCGTCCAGGAAAGGAAACTAAATCTTGATTGCTCTTCTGCAGCAAGTAGACAGCAGAAGCTTTTTCCTGTAAAAAATAAAACTGTTAAACCATTAAATATGGATTTTAGTATGGTACCAGTAAACTCCACAAAAGTGGTCATTACAGCATTTAATGACTGATTTGATGTAACATTAGCACATTAGCATACTCGGAGTTTGCTTGGGATCATTAAATATGTGTGTTATTAGCTGTCGATAATAACCAGTCTTACAAGCATTATTTGATAATATATACCTTGCGTACATCTCATATGCAGCCAAGCATAAGGCAAGACTCAGTGGAAAAGAGATCACCTAATTCTATCAATATTTCACACTTCATAAATCAAATTTTAACACTGTAGTGATTCTGGTGCATACCGTAATTAGGAAAGACAATCACTCTATATTTAAAACATGTGTCTGTTCCTGGAGTTTGAAACGAAGGATTATATTCCAAATATATTGCTGGTGAAGAAGTAGTCTTGTCCCCCAGACTAGCACCCTCCCACTGTCCCACTCACCCCAAAATACTTCACTGAAGAAGTAAAAATGTAACTGTTCTGACTTTTAGCCAAAAGGTCCTCTCCTCTCAGAGAAAACTCACTTTTCCATACCAAGCATGTTCTTCTTGTGTAGAAATTAATTCATCTGCAAGTCCAGCTCTTAGTCAAAGAGGTAATATGAGGTAACACATTTGAGCACCTATATGCAGCCCCGGCACAGGGAGGGCAAGGGAGGCCAAGTCTGGGAGTAGAGGCGGGGGGCTCGGGGCAGCGAGAGGTTGGCTGGGGCAGCAGGAAGCTCCACAAGTGCTCGGGTGGCTTCTGCAGCTGCTCCTCACAGCTGGAGTCCAGGCACCTCCCCTCCCCAGCTTCATCCCCCCCGCTGCTTGCGTTTGGCAGGCGAAAGCCCCTCTCGCCATAAGGGAAGGCTCTTCTGCACACACCTGGGGAGGCAGAGGCGAAGGGGAGGCTTGTTTCGAGGGACCTTGTTTTATTCCTGCCTTTTTGAGGAGGAGGCTCCTGTTTTGCAAACTGCTTATACTGGATAAAGCCTGGCTGGTTCATCTCTGCAGTTTTTCCCCAAGGCCGCGTTACTGCATAGTTCTCCCATGGGGTTTGATTGCGTAGCTTGTTCCAGTTTCAGAGGGATGACTGATTCTGCTGAAGGTACCAGTGCATAAATTGGAGTGCCAGGAGGACCAGTAACATCTCTAGGATGAGAACGGACTTTTTAAGTGCAACCAGAA
Source organism: Fregata magnificens (assembly GCA_013389945.1). Taxonomy (NCBI): domain Eukaryota; kingdom Metazoa; phylum Chordata; class Aves; order Suliformes; family Fregatidae; genus Fregata; species Fregata magnificens. The sequence goes on from WAAD01042330.1 coordinate 89,177, forward strand.
TGATTCCTTCACTTAACAGACAACTTTCTGCAATACCTCTGCTCAACTTTTGCACAAATATCAGGCCATGAAGCTTGAAACAGTCTAGCAACAAAGACAAATAATAATAGTTTCAACTATTGAAGCCTTAATATTACAACAGGTGTAAGAAATAAATGTCCACAGAGTTTATGTATTTACAGTCTAAAGTTGCAAAGCATAATCTGTCTTAAATCCATATGCTTTTAAACCGTCCCCATTCAATGCAGTGGCAAAACTTTCTTTGATAATCAGTGTCAGGTCCTACATTTTAATACTGCTGCAGCACTAGCATGACTTTAGGATTGTTAAAAATGGCATGTGAGTGTTTTAGTGTAACTTGTCAAGAGAAGAGACAGCTCCTGGCGTTCCCAGTGTGCTGCACTCCTCACATTGAAACCAGGTTACCTCCACTGCACTGTGTCCTGAGGCAGCTCAAGGGTTTTCAGAGGTGTGGGGAAGATCAGCTGCTGTGAGGTGCAGGGGGAGCTGGGGAGGAAGTTAGGGGTAAGGTGCTGCTTCCGCAAGAAGTGAGGGTGGGGGAAAGGGCAATGGTTTGGACAGCTGGGGCAGGAGCGAGACCTGTTGGTCCCACCATGGGTGAGGGGAGAATGGGTTTCTGAGAGGACATGCCCCATGTCCACCAATGCCCCTGGCTGTCACAGTAGGACAAGCCTATTTTCCAACGTCGTGATGCCCACTCTCACCAAGGGTGTTTTATTGCTCTGGGCAATTGCCTGCATAGCCCACTCCAGGTATGACTCTGTGTCATATCTGCAGTTTCTGCCAAGACTCCCTTCTTTCCTTTACAGCTGTCTCCCCACAGCCAAATGTATCTAGAGCTTCAGGTATTTGGTTGTCATTTTTCTTCCAAAAGCTCTTTGATGCACAGCTCCAGTTGCACTGCTCCGTGTGTCAGACTTTCTGAACATGCAGGGAGAGGTTAAACAAAGAGCAACCCTATGGAAGAAATGCGTCCCTTAACAAGAAACTCAGTGAACAAAGTGGAGCCTACTTTCCCATGGTGTCAGATCTCATGGTCAGGTTCCTCAGCATCTAATAAGGCGTGGGTACCACTTGAAGATGTCTCTTCAATGGAAGGAGCCATTTTTTAATCAAATGTTTCTGCCTTGTTGAATTCCAGTGTTGAATAAAAGGTGAAGTTACCTTGCAACCTTCCTCTCTGTGGGGATGCTAATAGGATCGTTCTTGTCCCAGCCACCTGTTTTCATGTAACTTGCAAGAGCTTAATACCTTTGAGAGTGGTTTCGACTTGATTTGACAGGCCAGTGGTTTCAGAAAGTACTGGGGAGACGGACACAGAGCACACGCTTAAGTGAATGCATAACCTTTGCTTCCATGGGGAGCCAAGCTAAGCAGCACTCTTACAATAACAAGATTGTTATGTACCAAAACAAAAGTATAAGCTCATACAAGGCAGAATGAAATAAACATGCAGAACACCATGCAACACCAATGAAACAAAATCTTTCTTCTCTTCTTACATAACTGCTCAGGGCTGGCCTAGCACTGCACTTTTTTAAGCCAATGAAAGTTTTAGGGCTCGTGAAATAGTTTCCACCAGCATGTTGTTGTTGGTTTTCTAATTTGTTTCTTTATGAAATGTCTGTTTTCTTCTTTTTTTTTTTTAAGGGAAAAGTGAAGACTGTGTCAACAACAGGTTAACCAGTTCAGACTAGGTTTTGAGACTTCCCAAACACTGACGCTTTTTTCAGCAGCCAAAAGCTGAAGGGGAGAGAATTTTTCAGTTCGAAGAATTTTTTAAATCATTATTTTTAATTAAAAAGCAAAAGATTTGAGAGAAAATGAAAGCATTTTCACAAATATGTAAAATAACTCCCAGTCAATTCTAACTTTATTATTGATTCAAATGGGAGCAGAGACTAAATCTGAACACATTTTAAAATTGCCCTAAATGCAGTTTAGGATTTTCTAGAATGGGCGTATCAGCGAAGCTGGTATGCAATGTAGTAAGATGATGTTCACAGACCAGGAGTTTGCATGAGTGTGATGGTGGACATCCTGCGCGGGGGGCATGAAAGGGGCCAGTGGTTTTATGGTGCACCTTTCCAATTTGATAATACCAAGCAGGTTTTGCATGCCTTGTTGCATGCTCAGCACTGGGTGCACAAGTCTTCAGCAAATCAGGACTGTGATTTTAGTAGCGGGCCATGCTGTTGTAGCATTGCTTAATACATACAAACCACTGTTGTCTGTCACACTGCGCGACCAGACTGGAAGTTGCATAGTTAATGGACTAAATGCTTAGCTCTCCTCACCTCTTTGACCAGTCCCTGTATTTTATCTTTAGTGCGCTGTGCTGTGTTAGTAACAGTGTTTCTATTAAGTTAATTTGGGTTTGAGTGGTTTTCATTCATACTTATGCAGTCTGGTTGATACCTCTGCGAGGTGGTCTCTGATTAATCTTGTCAAATATATCCTGCGATCAGTGCATACCAAGTTCTTATAAAGTACTGACGTATATTTGTCAGCAGATTCAAGTATTTTCTGTGCACATAGGCAAAATTTGGATCTCCTTGAGGTCATATTCACATTTCATAATAGGAATGTAAAAAAAGCCCGTAAAGATGAAAACTGCAATTGCATACCACTTATTAGAAAGAAGAAATAGCTGAAGTATATGATGACCTTCAGTATCTAGACTGCAGATTAAGTAAATTTCCCGGCATATGAAGGAAATCATCTCTACTAATAACCAGAATATACTTCTCCAAAATGTAAACACCACTGCTGGTCTGCCAGGGCAGAGGATAAAACAAAGGAGAGAGAGTAATTATGAGAACCGTTACCCTTGTTTATCAAAAATATCATACACTGAACTAGAATACAGTAGAAGCTCCTGCACAACTTGTGGTCGACGTGATTGTTTTCTGGACAAGGCTCATGCCCAGCATCGGTGCACATGTGTTCTCCCTCACAGAAAGAGCAGCGCTGGCTGCAGATCACTAAGTCCATCCAGCTCACTTCCACTCAAAGCCAGACAACTGCCAGCACTAGATCAGGTCAGCTGTTGCTTTCTCTAGCGAAGCTTTGCAAACCTCCAGGGGCAGAGATTCAGCAATCTCTCCTGCTAGCCTGTTCCTCTGCTGCACTACTCTCCGAGTGAAGAAGGGGTTTTTTTTCCTACATTGTCCTAATCCAACCCTCCCAGACACAATCTGTGACTGCTACCCCTTGTTATACCATCTGCTGAGTATGAGAGAAGTTTGGGTCAGACATCTTTGTACCTTCTCTTCAATGTATGCTCCTACCATATTGCTTCTTACCCTCTTCTTCACCAGACTTTGTACCAGCTCCCTCCACCTGTCCTTGTCGGGCACACGCCCATGGCCCCTGCCCATCATGATAGTTCTCTGCAGGACTCTCTCCAGTTTCTCCACATCCCTTTCAAGCTGGGAGGCCCAGGATTGGATGCAGCATGCCAGTGCAGCCTCACCAAAGATGATCAGAAGGGTATAAGAGCTTTTCTCAGCCTGCTGGCCACCCTCCTCCTAAAGGAGCCCAGTGCCTGATTTGCAGTGACAGTACTTCATTGGCTCATCCTCAGCTCGACATCCACCGTAACCCCCAAGTCATTGTCTTTGTTCCATGTCTCTGCTACTAACTTGTTGCTTGCTCTTTCTCAGGTCATTAATTCTATTTGCACATGCCCCTCATCCCTGCTGCTTCAGGGTCTCTGTCAACGAGAAGTGAGAGCTCTGTGTAATCTCCAGGAGACTGTCTCACGCTGTATGTTTGCACAGCACTCAGTACAGTGGGGTCCCATAAGCTTGCTTATATTTATGCTTACTCACAAAACGGAAAGGTTTTACTTTCTATTGCTATTTTAATATACACATTAAATAAACTATAAGTCATCTCTTTATTTTAGGACACCAACAATAAGAACTATACTGTGAAGGGATTAACATGATAAGAGTGCAAGGAATATAACGGATTCTTGTGCTGTTTTGAATAGACTTAAATCTGTGTAAATAGCCAAAGATGCAGTAATGGTGGAGTCTGCTTCATTGACCTGGAAGACAACCAATCACAGTCTACATTTACATTGGTGAAATACTGCCCAGAGATGTTTCTGAGCACTAGAAAGCAATCACCTGTACTCTTGAGTTGTTAGAACATCGCCTTATATGCTTTTGCCCCATATCCAGTCCTCCCAAACCATTCCCAGCCAAGCTTTGGGAGTTGGAATTTACCAGAAGCTGTTCCTTACAGGTAATTTGTGGTAATCTCATCTCTGATATGTGGTAATTGCATCTCAGAGATGAAAAGAATTTAGTAGCATAGATCTGTGACATGTAATGTAGCTGGATTCAGTGCCTAAGCACAATCCTGGGCATATTTAATTTACTAGTAGACACAGCCATGCATGCCTGCCCTGTGCAATTATGTGGAACTCAAGTTCTGTATTCACACAACAGCAGTAGTTGAGAAATAAATAACTTTTCTTCCATGACTGAAAAAGGTGAGTAAGGCCCATGCTACTTGGAATGAAGCACAGATCAATAAAGTTATGCTAAACAAAATAAAACTCAAAAACATGTAACAGAAATCATACTATTTGCCGTAATAGGCTTAATTCCTATCTCCATAATAGCAAAAAAGGACTCCAGTGATTTAGAAATAAGGGAAATGTGCTGCTTTTTGCAAAACATATTTTTATGTCAGCTCATCTCTTTCATCAGCCTTTCCTCCCCCCCCAAAAAAAAGGAAAAAGAAAAAAAGAGCCTGTCTGGAAAATTTCAAGCTATTTCTGGACAGCTCTCCATCTCACTCACTTCCTGGTTCCCTCCATCCTGCTTCCTCCTTCACCATACCTTGTCTGTACCTCTGCTGTCTAGGGCAGCCAGCCTCCAAGCTCTTCCTTCTGTTTCCTTCTCTGCACTGACTGTGGCTCCCTCGCTGCTTCTGTAACGGCACATTCTGAGTGGCTGTGAAGGGGGTTGCTCCATCGTCTCTAAAGGACCAACTGTGCATCAAGTGTCACTGTAGGGGTGACAGTGGGGTTGCACAGCTCAGCCTCCTGCTGCTGTAGTGGCAACAATGAGCTTTTCAGGCTCCTTTATAGTTTTCTGTGAGTATATACAACCAGCTCCCAGACCACTTCACCTCACTGGATTTTAACCTCTTTTTTCTTCTTCTACTTTTTCTTCTTCCTTTCTTTCTTTCTTTCAAAGCATTTTTACAAAAATGCATAATAATGTGGGTGACATTGACATTTTTTAAGGGTTTATGACTCAGGCAAAACATCCACAGTGGAAGTTTCTTCTCTTGACATCGCCAAAAGAAATAGCTCAGCTCCTGAAAGGCAGAGAGACACCATGTTAGCATCCAAGAAGGAATCACATGTAGATTGGGGGATGTGTGCTGGTGTGGGCAGAGGAGAATTGAACGTGTAAAGCAGGAGAAAGGAAGTGAAAGAGCCACAGTAAGACACCATCACAGAGGCAGGTGCATGGAAGGAGGAAAACACCTCCCTGAACACAGTCTAGTGACAGAAGTCCAAGAAAAAAAACCCTACAGGATTTATTTTGGCTGCGGTGTGACCTGAGAGGAGCTCAGAAGCGTGAAATGTCTCCTGCAGGGTGATTTGCCTTCATCACCCTACTGGTAAACAGGGCTCTGAACAGTTTTTGTAAATCAAAGAGACTGAATTGCAGTTACCCAATTCTACCATATGCTTAAGCCAAATTAATATGTTCAGTGGAAATTCAGTTCATCTCTGCACTGAACAGCTACAGTTCCCTTTGCTTTATTCCGCTTCCCCACTATAATGAGTCAGTGTAACCCTTGACTTAAATGTAGCACAGGAGATGCAGTCAAACCAGAGAGACCAACACATGCAAGAGAATAGGACTGCGTGATTTAGAATTACAATTTGCACAAACCTCTGTGACAACTCAGAGGGGCAGAGTTAAGTTGTCACTCCACGCAAAAACCAAGTTCCTTGACATATTTAAATGAAAGAAAACTTGCAGAGTTCCTCACTTCCTTTTTTAGTCTCTATTTTGACTTGCCATTGTAATTCCGGATGGAAACGGTGTCTAAGCATTGGAATGGCCTGCAGGAAGGGCTCATATTCCAGCCTCCCTACTGCCTGGTGCTATTCTACGCACTGCTAGAGCAGCTGCAGCTTGGGCAATGAGCAGCCCAGAGTGCTAATAACCAAGTCCTTTCCCACTTAACCAAATTTCTAAAAGTGATAATTCAGTGGTTCCAGTTAAATACCTTATGTTTGCCCTATATTTGCTCTCAAAGAGGCTCTAAAAGAAGATTAATGATGTATTCTGCATATGCGTTATCTTTAGTAAAGGCAATCTGGCATGTGTTAGTAGTACCGTTCAGGACTGTTGTCACATTCCAACTTGCTTCAGCAGGTGTTGTCAGAGCTGTGCGAATGTCAGCAGACAGGTTGTTGAGCCAAGAATTTACTCCTAGACCTTATTATTTTTCTTTTCATTTGTAGTTTATCATTTTTGAAAGAGCAGTATTTGCTTCTTTCATCAGACAAAGTCCTCTTTTTTTTTTTTTATTTTCTGGAAGCTTCTTTATTGGGTTGTGATGAGATCAAACTTTCTTCAGAGCCCTTAAATTTGTTGTCAAGGTCGTGTCTTATTCAGTAACATGCAAATGCACAAATTCCATCTTGCTTTCAGTGTGTATGTGTACAAAATTCTTTTTTTCAAGCACCTCTCTAATAATCTAGAAACACCAGCCAGCACAGTTTATCAGAAAAACTGATTAAGTAACTTATCTAGTACACTTCAAGTATTAAAAACTAAGTCGCACTCAATCAAAGCCTCTTAGAGGAAGTTACTTAACTCATTTTAATGCAAAGAAAACCGATCCCATCTGTGTCAAGGAATAAAATGTTTACTATTGTGTTTTCAAATCAGAAGAAAAGTGACATTTTTTTGTCAATAGAGCCACGTAAACAGTGTTGTAGCTCACCAGCTCACAGTACAGGACCCAGACGGGTATTGATGGAGTTAATGGGTTTTCAATAGACCCTCAGAGATTACTCTCTGGAGTTCACTAGGTGAATTACTAAAATTGTATGACTGTCAGAACTTTTGAGCTGAAAATGCAGTGTATTTAAATGCAGTGTGATAAATAGTACATTATGTATCAATACAGTACCAAAATGGAAACAGGAGAAAAAAACCACTAGTGATAATACCCCGTAGGTTGCACTCTTATGTTTTGATCTGAGAGACATGAAGTTTGGCTTTTTGAAAATGCTATAATGTCTTTATTTATGAAGGTGCTCTCTGATAGTAGCGGCTAATCTGCATCTGGGCATAGATGTGGCTGATAGTTTCATAATTTGCATGAAGTCATGGTGATGATTAGTCAATGTAAAGTTTGGCGGCGTTTTGTCCTCTGTGAATGAACTCTGGAGGTTCATGAGAAAGGTACTGATGGGAAAGCCTTAAGCATAAAAAGGAAATATCAAAAAGATGGTACAAGTAGCACGATGTAGGAGATGAGAGACATAGAAAAAAAGCACAGTAACAAATGCTGGCAATGTTGCATCCAGCATTGTTAGCAGTTACAGGAACTGAAAGGCACAAATTAATTAGGTGTTGAGTTCCTCTAATTTCTGCTAAGAAAAATCATTGATTTTTGCTCTGTTCCTTACTGACAGTAACTTTGTAGAGAAGATAACATAGGGCTGCCGCATTTGCCTTCTTTCTGCTCCTGCTTTCACGAGTGGGTTTAGCCAAATAAATCTGGGATATATTTGCCTCCCATTGCAGCCAGGGCTGTGCTGATTGAACAGCAGCTAGTACCGTGGGGTGAGGTGGGGTGGGAACCTCACGCTCCAAGTCTGGGCAAGTAGAGAAGGGAAGAGGCAGATGCTGTAGCACAGCGGAGCATCAGTGACAGAGCTTGCTGGAGGGGAAAATTAAGCACTGCTCTGGGAACAAGCTATAATTTTAAGAGCCTGTTCTACCAAGTCTAACTTACTGCCTCCAGCACAGATCTGCACACAGCAGGCACAGCGCTCATTCTGTACTTTTTCTAGGATGGCTGTGCAGTTTTGAAATTAAGATATTAAAAACTTGCGCTGTGTCTTCAGTGAATAGGGAAAGCATGCTTCTGCACTGAACTAGCTATCCCACATAAAATCCTACAAAGGACAATGCAAAAGAGTGGACATATAAGTCCATATTCCATCACTGCTATCTACATGCAATGAGGAAACTATTTAGTGTTGGGTTTCTGCTTTGAGAATGGTAGGGGGAATTCCTAACATTATAATCCTGGTAAAGGGCAGGGGAAATTACACAAAAAGGGGGGGGAAAGTTGTAGAGGAATTCATATAGCAGGTGTTGTTCTTGAGATTAAATTGAATCTGAACCTTCCGATACTTTCAAAAGCAAAGATGACTTTAACTTTCTAAAAATACGCATGTATGAGGTTTGAATCTAGATCTGTTGTAAAGATTTTGTTTTCGGCCCTTAAAATCTGCCATTCCGCTCTTACACAGCATATTGAGTTGCATCATTTTTTGTTTATTTTTCTTGAGATCTAAATTCTCCTATAGAAACTATCTTGGTATCATATAAAATATGTATTTCATGCTGGGCTAGATTCTGATGCTCTACTTTGTGCCAGTATTGGTTCATATGCACTTAGTTTACTGAGAAACACAAAAAACCTCATAAAATAATAAGATATTAGAATCCAGCTCAAGGTGAGCCCCTCATCCCTCCTTGCATAAAAGCCACCAGCACTTGTAGTATGTTCCAGCAAAACTCATATGAAACATTATTCTCAAGTCCAGTTCATTAGCTAGATAATCAAGAGACTGAAAACATAGTTTCTATAGATCTGAGGACAACAGGGACAGCTGAGTTCCTAATATTTTTCTCAACCGGTTTCGATATGTGTGCTTTAATGACTGAATCAATGTGTTGCAGGAAGGACGTCAAGATTTTAAAATATTGCTGTATCATACTTAATTTGCAATGTTCTTCCTTTTTTGTCAGCACAGTTAAGATGACATCGTGCAGTGATTTAGGCAAGAACAAAATGTTTTCAGGCCTTTCCCCATGGGTTTTTTTATGTAAGGAATAATAAAGTTCACTCGTAATTTTTTATATATAAATACAGCACTTCATATTGTGTAGAAAGATCTGTAAAGGGCTCCGGTACTTGAATTTCTTCTCTTTTTACAAAAGAAAACATATCTATAATTAAGATTATACCATAAAGGATTTTCTTATTGAATTTTCCTTTTGACATGATTGATTTCTGTATTGACTCTAGGAAATGGAAACTAGTAAGTGGAATCTGACATAAAAGAAATATTTGGGCTCTACGGTAATGTCATTTACTACAATAAGAGCTAAACTAGAATACAAATTGCCACCAGCTTCTTCTATATACGCAAATGCATTTTTTTCCTCAGGATCAGAGTTGCATCCTGTTTGAGGAGGGCAAATAAACACAGCCAGTGCTTCACTTGTCACTGCAAAGANCTTCGGCCTGGAAGACATTAGTGTATAATGTGTCAGAAAAGCTAAAGCCTCCTTCTGCTCTTTCGCATGGAATAAACATGAGAATAACCTGCAGGTGAGTGGATTTCTGTGCCAGCCTGAAATACGCATTGGCTCTGCTCCTGTTGCAATTATTCACTGCTCCAGATGACCAGTGATACTGGTGGTGTTGTTCATCTGTGTTGAGCAGCAGTACTACCGTCTGTCAGATGCGCTATAGGTCATAAAATTGCAAAGTGATGGTGGTGATGTTCCAAGTGAATTTTTACCTACTGTATAATTTCATAAAACAATAAACACAAATCTCCTGCACTCATCCTGTAGCATACTTAATTTGCAGAGCATCAGGTGAAAAATCACCGCAAGTTGCTCACCTAATAATAATAACGGTCAGCCAGAATTGCTAATAAATCAGGCTTAGACACTATAAGACATTCTATCTAGATTATTTATTTTTTCATTACAGGGCTTGATTTTGCAATTTGTTATTCCTTTTATTATTTACATTCCACTGATACCCATGTTTTGCTCTGCTACGGCCCAAACTCAGCAGAAGACGCACATCCCTGCCCCAGGGATCCCACACCAGCTATCATGACCCAGTCCTTGTTTTGTTCAGTGGCAAATCCTGCACAGGGATGGCAGCTCCAGGCATCTTCCCCCAGCCTGTTCCCGTGCGTGCCTGGCATGGGGACCACACACAAGTGCAGGGGTCTGGAGGAGCAGGTCCAAATGCTGTGCTGCATCTGGGGGCAGCGAGGCTGCTGCCAGCGGGGCAGGAGTTTGACTGTGAAGGGCGCTTCGCTAATAGATGTCTCCTGGCAGAGTGGTGATGGCGGGGTTCGAATAGGCACTTTTCAGCTGAGAAAATCACGGCAAGATTTGGAGCGAAATGCCAGTCATTGCTATATCTCTGAATTCATAATGTGTGGAATAACACGTTAACATGTAACATTTGACTGTTTGAAAAGATGAAAAGAGGCTATTTTCAAATTCCCCAAATGACATGAGTTCTGCAATTAGAAGTAAAGGAACTTCAAAGTCTCCCAAAAATGCTACAATAAGTGTCGTCATGCCTCCAGGGAAGAAAAGCAATAAAGCTGTCATGAGATGCAGATCTTGCTTTGCCTTCCATTTTGTTTCTGGGCTGAGCAGTCGTCCATACAGCAAATAAGTGGATATATAGTTACGGCTTGCCTGAGTCTTGGATGTCGCAGAGACCTTCCCTCTCTCTTCTTCTGTCTACCACTATTGGAAAGAAAATTGGCAGAGCTGCTTTAACTAACAGCCCAAGGTTTAGAAAGAAAGCTGAGACAGACTGTGGAGGGCATAATCTATGAGATGTCTTCAGAGATTCACTCCCCCAGCCCTAATCTGACGGTACTCAAAATCGCTGATTTTCCAAATGTGTTTAAGCTCCTCTATTTTTCTGGGCTTTCTGTGCAGATGGAGTGAATGGAAATAATTGAGTTGTGAGGAAAGGCTTTCGTTTTGGTGCACCAAGAGGCTTGTAATAAGAACATTAGCACACTTATTAAAATGTCTTGTTTGTTCATGCCCCGAGTTTTAGACAGGGGTATTGCATTTTCATTTTTTTAAAAAGAAATCTAAATAAAAAGCTAATAGCCAATTTCTGAGCATGGCTGACTAGATGGGAATTTGCTAACATTAATATATTCTCATTAGAGAAATTCTATCGTGCTCCAGTCAACAGAGAAGACATTTGGCCACAGATAACAGTCAGTTTAAAAGCAGGACGAGCTCCAGCGGCCAAGGTGGCTGTTTCCCACTGCACTGCCAGCAGTTTCTGCCGAGAAACCTGCCATCACCAATCCTGGGCAAACCACCGGACCCATCAGACAGCATAGGAGACACCGTGTCAATCTGCTTTCCTGCTGGTGTCAGGGATGCCACCAGCGAGCCCCCAGCCCCGCTGGCTGCTGGCTGTCATTTAAGCATCCCAAGGTTGTTGTGGCCTTCACCGGACCCATCTGCAGCCTGCCCCCAACCTGTTCCCAGGGAGAGGGAAGACTGAAGGACTCTTTCTCATGGTTTCCTTCTCATCCTCGTGTCACACCGCTGCATGCAGTGGGGTCCTGCCTTAGGATGCCACCCGTCTGCAGACCTACCGGTGAACGACAGATTGCAGTGTTCTCGTTCAGAGCTTGCAGCCCAAGTGCTTTTCACAGCCTTTCTTTTTGTATATTAATTGTGTGACTGGAATGCCTCCACGGCCACCGCCTGAGAAAAAACAAGTTAAAACTCAGCACCAGCCTTGCTTGTAGTTAAGCAGAGGGCCCTACTGCTTATTAATGGGTTTCCACAAGGACTCAACACGTAATGCTGAGCTCCAAGGGACCATGGCACTGCGTCCCGGATGATACATTGCCTCCTTGCAACAGGCGGGAGCTAATAATTGGGTATACCCTCCCCGTGAGGGAGAGAGCTGCAAAGATCCAAGATTCATCAGCTGGCTGCTGCCGGGGGCTTTGAGATGCTCGCCTTGATGCAGGGAGGAGGGCAGCTGTCCTCAGTGCTTGGGACACGTGCCCCATTTGGGGTCCCTCTTCCCCAACTCTCCTGTAGAGCGGTCCATGCAGCGATCCCTCTACCCGCCTCTGCCATGGCCTGACTGGAGGGGAAGGGCCCTGCCATCTCTTTAAGATGTTACTTAAGCATCTGTTCAAAGTTAAGTTTGCAAGTAGTTTCTACATAGGCTAGGAACTCTGACAGTTTTGTGTACAAGTAATTACACAATAGCTTTATGCTTTGCATGGCCTCTGAGCACTTCCATAATTAAAATAAATAACGTAGATATTTTTACTGTACATGTTGAAAATCTGCAAAGTAAAAATACAACAACAGTGAACCTAATGTACTGCATAAATTTGGAAATATATCCCTTTATGTCAAAGTACAAATAAAAGCATCTATGCAAAGTGCAAAGACTATTGGAAATTCTGAGCAATGATGTTTAAATACAGCTGAACAGCAGTTTAAATTATATTATTTACAGGAAGTTTTTCCTCTAGCATCAGGAAAAGAAATGTAAACCCATCAAGGAAACTATAAATATTTTGGGTGTGCATCTAGTAAATCATGACAGAGCTGAAATACTGTAACAGTTTCTCAAGTCGGATGATTTACTTTGTTGGGGACAAAATAATAATATTTCCCAAGTTGTTTATGCTAGGCAACTGTTTTGGAAAGTCACCAAGAGAGCAAAGGTGATGTTACCTTTCACTTGCTTTACAGTTTGATGAGGAATTTGCTGAAAATGGCCCTCCTTCTATCTAGTGGCTATATTCAGTATTGGAGTATAAAAACAAAAAAGAAAGAGGGAAAACTTGGAGAAGTTCTGCAAACTGCAGGGTGAAGAATTTCCCCAAGATAATCACAGATATCTGCAGAAAACCCTTTCAGATGTTTATTACCCTTTCGTACGGGGATTGCAATGCTTCTGTGCACTGCGCATTTCTGTGTAACACTTCATTTGACGTGTCTTAGGTGCCTCAGCTGCCATTATTCAGCAGGCTTCATTTACCTCAGCGGAGCTAAGCCAGTTTACATCAAACAAGGATCTGGCATACAATTCTCAGAGTTGTTTAAGAAATGCGTAGCCCTTTTCTGTGGGGTTAGCAGAAGCAGAAAACTTCCCTAAGGATTTAATGTTATGTACTTCTGTTGGCAAACCACAACATAAGTTTTTAAGTAACTGTTGGCATAAAACACTAATTTAAAAAAAACCAGTAACAAGACACTCCCACAGCCCCCCCCGCCCCCAGGTATACAGGCACAGACATACACGCAGATTAAAAAACCTGAAATATAAAATTTATAAAACCTGGGCACACAGGAACATGGGTGAAACACCCTCCTCCAAACTGACAAATAAGAGTGACTTTATCCTATGATACTAGGAGTATGATGGACATTGGGCTGTAAACAGAAAATGTTCCAGGTGTAGGGAATCTGTGCCCTTCCCCCTCCCAACTTGTGCTATCAGGGAATGAGCCTCTATCATTTGATACATGGAGTTTTATGGTAGCTCTTTTTCTTCTTTCTATTGTGGGGTTGTGAAAGCTAGCAAGGCAAAAAAAAAAAAAAAGCGCTGATGTTGCTGATGATAACTTATTAAAAAAAAAAAGGAAGCATATTAGCATTTCAAACACTTTAAACGAAGGGAAAACAAAGCCACAAAGATCTCTGGGTAAATCCGCAGCTGGTGTTAAGCAGCAGAGTGTCACTGAGGTGCATGGCGTCTTCTTCTAGTTCAAAGAGAAATTAATTCAGTGAGGCTCTGTAGTCTTATGTCATGTAGGTCAGACTGGATGAGCACTGTGGTACCCTGTGGTTTTATATATAGACTGTAGAAAGTGGCCAAGCTTATGTCCTTTCTTTAAGTAGCATTGTGTATTCCCACCGCTGAAACAGAATCCTGAGCTAAATGGACCATCGATCTGACCCAGTAAGATATTCCTTATGTTTTTATAATCTTACCTATAAATCTCCACCAGCTGATAGCAGGAGAAGTTCCAGCCTATGTTTGTGTTATGAAATATTTATCAATCTGTCTACCTAGACTGTATCCTTCCTCTTGTATTCCACTTCTTCCTTTGCCTACATTTATTTGTTCTGTTCTTCAGTTAAGTTATAAGTTCCCCGAGGAAGGGCATATCTTCCACATGCTTCCTTCAGTGTGACTAATATACTTTTGAGCAATACAAAAAAGAGAGTAATAAAGATTTTGCGTTTTCCAGAGCCACCTATTTTACTTCTCCTATTGCAGAATTCCTTAATTCTGAGTGAAGGAAACCGCTGGTAAAATGTACGTGCCAGAAGTAACCACAGACAGCATAACCATCACAGCTGGGCTAAGGGATGGCCTCAAAATTCGCTTTCCTCTCTAGGAGGCAAATTCAGAAGGTGCCTACCTCTAGCTGATGGAAAACATGACAATCAACAGTTTTTGTCTATATTAAAATCAATATGGCTTTCAAGCGATCCAAGCCTACTTGGCAGACAGTCTATGTGCAATAGCCAGCTGGAGAAAACTCCAGCCTAGACCACTGACAGAAAACACCCAAAGCGCTGCAAGTGGATGTCTGTCAATGGCGTTACCAGTATTCATATTCCATTAACAGAGGCTAAAGATGTGTAAAACAGAGAAGGAATGGAGCAGTTAATTAACAAGGCGGAAGCTATATTTAGTAACCTGTGTAAGCCCTAGATTTTCTGGACTAGAAAAAAAATGAAAATCATTATTAAAATTTGGAACACTCTTTTAAAGCTTTTCCTGCAAATATCTCAAACCTGTCTTGCTTATGCAGGCAACGCTCTGTCAGCAGTGTGGTGTTGTTAAGACCTGCACTGCAGGAGAACTGCTGAGACAGTGTTGCCTCCGAGAACCACCCCAGTGGGGCACTGTGCAACCACAGAGCAACAAAGGGCAGCAACTCGCGTGTGTGGGAGGTAGAAGTGTGCCAGGAAATGTGGGGCCTGGGCTGTAAAAATGGAGCTGGTGGAGAGAGCACTGGCTGTTGGGTGAGCAGGGGACAATGTTTCACTCCTGTTCCTATTCCAGTCTTGCTATATCTGGGACATAACACATCCATAAGCACAGTCGTTCCCTCCACCTCTGTGCTGTACAGGCAATACAATAGCCACAATTTGCCAGTCTTTTGCTTAGACATGACTTGCAAACTCTAACAATTATCTCAAATTAGGTTTTTTGGGTTGGGATCTTCCTTGTTAAGCATGCTGAGTTACAGAAGCTAAAGAGTTCCTATGGGCGAGTTCCAGGGGGGTAGTGTGAGATGTTACCCTCCCGTTTCCCACCCTCCTCCCACGACACCTTACAAGCCTGGGAGAGGAATCAGCAGGAGGCTTCACATCACAGTCTAGTGTAACAGCTCCGAAGACTGAGGTTTTGTTAATGAGGTTTGGGCTGAGAAAGCAGTTAGTGAAAGGATGCAGCTGGCACACCAGTACACAACCGATGTAGCAGAAGGGCGGGAGCCTCTAGCAGAGAGAGTTTGGGTAATAACCCTGCAAACCACTCCAGTAAAGTCTGCCAGATTTCACCTGTCAGAATCCCAAACACCATTTGCTTTCTGCAGTGCCTAATATTTGCTGAACCAAGTCAACTATTTGCAGTAGAGTTCTGCGAGCCAGAATTTCCCCTGAGGTTTTAAAAACTGATAATCCAATATTAGACAGGATAACATTAAATTAGGGAAATACAATCTCATGCTTCGGGGCATGTGCCAACTTAAAGCCAAAACAGCTAGGTAGGAAGCAGGCTGAGCTGTGAGCATGTTACGCCATAAATATCACGTACCTTCTCCTGAAACACCTAGTACTGGGTGTTGTCTGAGACTGGAGGCTGGATGAGAGAGAATAAGTCTGGTTTGATAGCTACTTTTCTTACCATTTTTAGACTAGTCTTATGATGTTAGACTAGATCTTTTTGCTGTTTCTTGACTTCTTACAGTTTATGTAGAATCATGTAAACAATTGGACTATACTCAGATAAAAATACAACATAAGAAATAATCACGTAAGCAGTTTCAAGAAAGAGCCATGTAGTGATGTGCTGACAAACTACTGTGTATTTGAGTGCTCCAACAGTAAATACATTTGGCACGTACAGCTATTGCAATGCTAATCTGTGTCCCTCGGTAATTAAAACGTGCCCCAAAAGGTGCTGTACAAAATCATTTTGGTCTTCATTCATCATGAATGCCCAAACAGCTTTATGCGTGAAAGTAACATGAAGAAAGATGAACAAAGGACTTCCAAATATGCACGAATGGGGATCTTTTTATGTCCAGTTTCCTAGTTATTTGGAAAGGCCTTGCCATACAATACAGCACTGGATTTCTCCTACAGTTTCTGCTGTAATAATGCACATGAGCTGTGTACATCTACATATGTATATCATTCAGGCAATATTCCTTGGATGTAATGTTTTTTGCCCCTTGGTGATGCGACACATAAGAAAGAGCTCCAAAATCCAAAACAAGCTAAAAGGCTATTTAGCACATATTATCTGTCTTGATTTCTATGGAACACTCATTTCAGACAAAATTAGGGGAATCAATTTCTTTTTCCCTGGAGTAGCTTCTAAAATTATAGGATTGTTTCACAATCCGTACTTTCTCCTTCCACCTCTATTTCTGTTCACCTGTTGAGGCGAACAGATAAGTAAAAATTAAAATGGGTCTGGGCTGTACTGGTTTTCTACAAACATGACAGTAAAGTAACTAGTCACCTGAGCAAGTGTCCAAAAACTGTGACATTATCCATGTACTGCAGAAACAGATCTCTTCAAAAGCATATAAGAATCTACACCATATTTTCACAGACACCTAAGAGCTGGAATAAATACCCAGCTCTACTCCAAGTCAGTTCAAGACTCATATAACTATGTTAACAAGACACTGGACCTAAATTTGGTCACTAGGGTTGAACTCAACACCATGCTTAGGTAGATATGTGACTTCCAGATGGAAATAGCTCACTTCTGCCATGCCTGGAGCAAACATACAGTTGGTCTGCACCTGTGTAAATTTACCCTCTGTCTGAACGTTGATGAAATTAATGCTCTAAGATTACTTGTGATGATAGGAGTACAGATGGTAATTTGCCTTGCAAGTGCAACCAGTCACTGATTTGGAAAGAAAGGAAAAAAATGTAATAAGGTCGTCATTCCCAACCAACCCCTGCAGGAAATTGTTGCCCACTTAGAGCATCTCCATGCACCAACAGCTGATCTGGCACTTGCCACATAGGGAGGTGGAGATCTCTCCTGGCAGAAACCGCAGTGGGTGCAAAAGGGCAGCTGGAAGTGTGACCAGTGGAGGGAGGGAGGGAGGCAACTGCCAATAGTCAAGCTGTAACAAAGGAGGGAGTTTCTACTCCAGCATCAACACATATGCTTTAGGAAGGTCCTGACATCTCCTTTCTTCTTACCCCTTTCATCTCACTTCTGTTGTGCTAAACATTTAGTAACTGTTTCTGCGGTCATTCTCTGAGGGACAGAGTAATGTGTACAGGGACTGCGAGAAGGAACACCAAGCCCTTAATAAAAAGCTGTGATAAACCAGCTACCAAGTCTCAAATTCAAGTTCAGTTTGTACTGGGTACTGGAATTAAAAAAGTAGTCAAGTGTTACCGAACTAAGGGAAAAAGAAAAAAAGAAGAAAAAGCAAGTCCAAAATAAGTTCTCCAGACTCCATTTTTCCCATATAAGAGGAAACAAGCCTATCCAAAAGAGAGTTAGCTCAATTTCTGCTGAACTTCATAACTTTAATAAGCAATCTTCCTTTAAAATCAATACACAACTGATGTAGCAATATAAGGAGTTCAGTGTTACAGTATAATATGATAGCTGAAATACTACCATCCACAGTCTTCCTTGACACCAAAGGTCATGTTTATGAAAGATTTTACTCCCACTCTCCTTTTACCTCACCCACATTTCTCAATTCTGCTTTGAGAGACTTGGAGAAAATGTATTACAAGGAATGCCTAACATCTAGGTTCAGATTAGATGATTTTTGTCTCCAAAAAAAAGTATTAGCTAATAAAATCTGTCCTTGCACCCCTCAAGAACTGTGTTCCATTACTCGTTTGGAAAAGAAAAAATATTGAATGACTTCATGTCCACATGAAATAGCAACTCGCTTTGTCCAGTGGCAGAATGACTGTCTCCTGAAGATTGAACTCAGTGAAGCAGTTTTTCTATGTTGAGGAAATGTTTCTTCTCCTGAATTTCTACAAAATGTCAAAAAGTTACAACATCCATAACTAAAGAGTCCAATAAAATTTGTATATTAAATTAAAATTATTTGTTTTAATGTTGTGAAATGTTTAGGTTGGTTTTGACCTTTTTGAAGTACTTTCTATGTTTGGCTGCCCTTTAACATAAATTATCTTCAATTTTAAATTGAGGATATTTTGAACCAAAAAGTAGAATGCATCATTAAGACAATGTTGAAACAGATATTACATTAAATGGCCAATTCACTCATTCATTCACTTACTTGCTTTGGCTCGGAAAAATTGGAAGTGAGTTGACAAACTTTTTCATTGAAAAGCCCCTGTATCGAAAGGCTCTAGATGAGGTAACTAATGTATAAATGAGTTTGAAGTTCCAATTCAGATACTGATTGACCTGTTCATAGTTCTTGAGGAACTCTGAAATGCAAAACTTAAGTTTCACATACCTGGCTACATAAAAATCCTAATGCTGGGACATCACCCCAGTATTGAAAAAAAAATTCCAACACATCATAGAAGTTTTCTAATTCCTCTGTCTTATGTCTCCCACTATGAATCTGTTGTTTTGATCCAATTACCAAAAAAAAAAAAAAAGTTAAAAATTCATAGACATTTACTTTATTCATTTCACTAAAACCTGTTGAAACTTATGTCTTCACATTACTATCACTGTCATCTTCTTCCATTGTTCCCATAATCAAGTAGACTCTAAACTCTCTTCAAATATTATCTTACGCTTATTTAGATGTCAATCCCTTGGCCAGTGGGTCTATTCATATGGCAGAAAGACTTTACAAATACTTTATAAATCCTTTGCAGGATCACGGTCTCAGCCTATAATTAAGTAGTGGCTATGTAGGTTAAGTAGTGTCCTAGGTTGTATAGTACTAAGTAAAATGAAGTTGTTGTCCTTTGGGAAGCATCTGAGACTTCAACAAATCAATTCATAAAATAAAAATAACACTAAAAAAGTGACCTTAAAGAGCACAAAGTAAATTCCAATACTTTAGAAAGGTAGGATTAGTTTCTTTGGTGAAGCTAACTTCTTTTCCTGTGTGTCTCATTCAAATACTCAAAATGGAGCTTACCTAATTTCATCCTGGGTTTGTTTCTATCAAAGTCCATACTCCTTCTGATGGCCAGTCCAGGAATACTTAAGAACAGTTTTTATTTCTATATGTATGATATTTTTAGCAGTCTTCAGGATACATGGTCTTATTCTTGTAGTAATCCTTTCCCCATTTAACCACTCAACACTTCCTTTGTTTCGTTCTTTCACATCTTTAAATTAGAGTTTAGGGCCTGGCTCACAAAAAGCATGTTGGTAGCTGGTTCCCCTCACAGTAATATTTAACCTGTTGTTTTCAGCTGAGGAATCTGGCCTTTATTGTCACAAATAGGGAAGATAACTAATTACATGCATTAGCACTTTCAACAGTTTGGACTGGCTACTGTTCAGGACAGAAAGGTTTTTTTGTTCTCTGACATACTGGGGCATCTCTGAACACTTTGAAGCATGTTATTCCTTGTACTTCCAGTAGTCAACAATTTGAAGTATATGTGTGTAATTAATAGCGTCAGAAACAGGGAAAGACATATGGTTGATTTTTTTCTTCCTATGGAAATCAAAGCTTTAATATTTCATTTCAGAAAGAAGATGCCAGACCAAAGGAATGCCCTCTGCTTGTTGCCTTGATAGTCAGGAGACATGAATGATATTATTGATGTGCAAACACAAAGAGCTGGAGGCTTATAACTCTGTTTCTGTGTGATTAAAAACCTGCAGGAGGTACTTAGTGCCAATAGGCACAGGATGTTTATGATATAAGGGAGTAGAAATGACAACTGACCTTTCCTGGAATCATAAATGAGCCTGCAGCAACTTTGGGGCTCAATTTCCCTGCAAGTGCCTCTTTTGTCTTCCTACCCCACATGATTCCATCCTTTTGGATCCCTTGCTTCATATTACTGTGCCATAGTCAGAGTGTACATTTTAATCACTGAAATTTTTAGCCTCTCATGAGAAACCTTACCTTTTCTTTCTATCAACAGTCCTTCTGATGAAGATGTTCTTCCTCTACTCCTGGCTTTCCTTTCCCTCAGGTATCAGTGTCATGCTTAGGCCAGGCTCAGTCCTACCACCCCTTCCCCTGCTCCCAGAGTGTTCATGAACTTCAAAAGATCCTGGAAGTGACAGACTTGGAAGCCTTGGATATTCGCATTTTGCTTGGGTGAGTTTTTCCTTCACTTCTCAGCACAGACACTGAAGTAGCCCTGCTGCAATCTAGTAGAGCACTGCGTGTGAATCACTCAGATGGCTCCTGAGGTGGCAGCAGCAACCTGTTGTAGCCTGGGAGCATCCCAGATACCACTGGGTCTTCAATCACACACAATCACTAAAAGTTGCCACCACAAGGCCAGAATGAGAGAAACCCAAAATGAATTATTTGGCTGCAATTTACAACATATAAATATACCTCCCACTTTCTGAGCTTAAGGAAACTAGACTAGCACTCGTGCTCTTTGCAGAAAATAATCTGCAAGTAATAATTTGATTAGGTAGGGGTGCTGTGATAAAGATGTGATGATAGGATACAAAAACAGAGTCTCTTTAGTTTTCCCTTCGACACTGTTTTCATTTGTCCTTGCTCCTTTTGCTCTTCACAGATTGCACAAAATGGTAATAGTAATGCTCGTTGGTAAAGTATTTCAAGGATTAACGGTGCTGAGTATTGCCCTCATTTAATAAGGGGTCAGGCCAAGATATGTCAGCTCTGGTACAGCACAGTAATTGTGCCACAGACACCTTTAAACTCCCCTGGCTTTAGGCTGCATTATGCTCCTAACCTTAGAAATGCAGTGCAATGACTTTGGAGTCATCCAATGTCTATTTCGTATAATTCCATTGCTCAATGCATAAACAACTGTATCAAGTCAGAAATCCTGGTATAGCTGCCCTACTGCAGTAACTTAACCTTTCTCTTAGACAAATATATTAAAACATCAGTCAAACTACCCTCGTTCCTATGCCTTTAACCATCTCTCTTTTTTTCCTCTTTTGATTTTCTTACTCTGGTAAGGTTGACATCAAAAACCTTCCACTTATGAAGCCCAATCTGAAGTGCTCCATAGGTTACCTTGATAAAGCTGCTGGGTTACTGGTTTGGTCATTTCACTTGTTCCAAGAAGCGAAAGCCTCATAAATCTTTGGTGACATAATCACCATCTTGCAGCATGTGATGACCACGGGTTGGACCCCACTTAATTGCCTTTGCACTTCACCATTGGTAATTGTGGAGGAAGATAATGGGTTTATTTTAAAAAATAAAGTAAAAATTCCCAAATTAAAACTTTTAAATTCCATTCCTGCTAGACTGCAAAGGCAGCAACATTCCCTGAGATGAATAGCAGAAGACAGTGTAACAAATTAATACAAATGAAGTCTTTCCTGAGTGACTCCATCTGCTTTGGAAATGAGGCTCGGACTTTCCAAAATGTGGCCATGATCCAGATAATTAGGCCTGACTCCAAATGAAGCCACACAGGTAACTTATAGCTTCATTAACTCTCCTCGGGAAGGCAGGCATCCAAAAACTAACCTTAATAGAGCAGCATACGACCCATTGACAATCTGTTTGATGTTAAAAAATGAACTTTGTTTTTACTATGTTACATGAATATTAGGCCAATAACATATGCAGAGCAAAATGTTAGGGATTGGACATGTTCTTGTATCTTGCATTATACGCCAGTCACTATATCCAGAGAACTGGGATCGTAATTTTTTGTTTACAAAGTTTAATCAAAATACATTAATAATCTACAAAACCTAAGCAAGGCACATAAGGTGTCTGCAAGTGTCTTTCCTCTGTAATCAACAGGAGGATTATTAGGTAATAACAAATGTTATTCATCTTCATAATGGCTAAATGACAGCCTGCTTAAAAATAACAAATGACTACTCTTCATCGACCATTACAGGGTGAATATGACCTTCACGTACTTTAAGTAAACAAGTCCTCTTTTCAAAGACTTCCCTAGTTCTTTAATTGATAATGATGAGATGCTTTATCTTTGCTGAGAAAAAAAAGCTCTAGTTATACCATTTATTTTAGGCTTGGAGGCATTTTATATAGCCCTCTCTGTCAGAAAAGGTGCTGAGATATAATACCAATTTTTTCATCAATAATAAATTAATGCATAATTAAAATGGTTAGTGAGGTGCATAATGAACTCCTGTGAGATGTTTCCCCCTAACGTTCATCAGCCTTCTGTGTGATTTTTTCTGTTGACGTGGTACTGCTTTAATGCAACAGAACTGGAGAAAATTGGGCTGAAAGAAACCTCAAGAAGTTCTCTCTTACATCTGTCCATCACGAGACAAGAACAGCAATGCCTCAGCCATCCCTGGCAGAAGTCTCTTTTACTGCTTCTTGAAAACCTCCAGTGTTGACAATTCCTCTCCCAGGAAAATCAGTTCCAATCCTTGCTGCTAGAAATATTTTCATAATATCTAACTTGAATCTCCCTTGTTGCTATTTAAGTTCAAGTGTCTTGCAGAGTAGGCCCTGGAGTTTCCAGACTGAAGCTCTTCCATATATTTAATCTTACCTTCTTAGCAAGTTTCTTTGAGCCTGAAAAGAGTAAAGCATGTGCAACAGCTTACATACATCAGTGGTCAGACTGATCATAGAATCATAGAATATCCTGAGTTGGAAGGGATCCACAAGGGTCATTGAGTCCAACTCCTGACCCTGTATAGGACAATCTCAAAATTCACACTATGTGTTTGAGAGCGTTGTCCAAACGCTCCTTGAATATTGTCAGGCTTGGTGCCACGACTACCTCCCTGGGGAGCCTGCTCCAGTGCTCCACCACCCTCTGGGTGAAGAACCTTTTCCTAATGTCCAACCTAAACCTCCCCTGGCATATCTTCCTGGCATTCCCTCGGGTCCTGTCACTGGTCACCAGGGAGAAGAGATTGGCGCCTGCCCCTCCTCTTCCCCTTGTGAGGAAGCTGTAGACCGTGATGAGGTCTCCCCTCAGTCTCCTCTTCTCCAGGCTGAACAGACCAAGTGACTTCAGCTGCTCCTCATACAGCTTCCCCTCTAAACCCTTCACCATCTTTGTGGCTCTCCTATGGACACTCTCTAGTAGCTTCGTATCCTTTTTACACTGTGGCGCCCAAAACTGCACACAGTACTCGAGATGAGGCTGCACCAGTGCAGAGTAGAGCGGGACAATCACTTCCCTCGACCAGCTAGCCATGCAGTGCTTGATGCACCCCAGGACACAGTTGGCCCTCTTAGCTGCCAGGGCACACTGTTGGCTCACGTTTAGCTTGCTGTCAACCAGAACCCCCAGATCCTTCTCCACAGGGCTGCTCTCCAGCCTTTCATTCCCCAGTGTGTATGCACATGCAGGGGTGCCATGTCCCAGGTGCAAAACCCAGCACTTGCCCTTGTTAAACTTCATACGGTTGGTGATTGCCCAGCTCTGTAAGTTGTCCAGATCTCTCTGCAGGGCCTCTCTGCCCTCGAGAGTGTCCACAGCTCCTCCCAATTTTGTGTCATCAGCAAACTTTGATACTAATTCTTCGAGTTCTGCATCCGAGTCATTTATGAAAATATTAAAGAGCACTGGCCCCAAGATGGATCCCTGCGGAACCCCACTAGTGACCGGTCGCCAGCCTGATGTAGCCCCATTTACTACAACCCTTTGAGCCCGACAATGATGAGGATGGAAGCCTAAATAAGTGCTGCCTAATTCTTCTTAGCAGAATTTTCGTACAAAGACTTTTTATGGTGTTTAGGTAGTTTTGTCAATTTAGGCTGCTCTGATCCCTGCAAATGATGGTTTACAGAAGTTCTGGCCTTTTACAAATACTGAGGTCCAGAAAGGTATCCGTGCCTCCTGCTAAAGTAATGCGCAGTAGTTATACCTTCTAGTAAGGCAAATTAGGGCACTCTTTCGTGAACACTGTCTACAGACAAAGCAAAAAACAGAGTAACTACCATGCTTGCTTCTGCAATTTGAAAGATGTTGCTGCATTTGCCAAGTCACAGCCATATTTGACTCATTTGCCATACAATTTACACCCACAGGATTTGAGATGAGGTGGAATTAACAGCTCTCTCCTACCTCTTGTTTCTCTCACAGTACGATGGGTGTTGCAAACAAAATGTCATTTGCCAGATACACTCAAAGCAGAGAAAAAGTGATACTAACATTGGTGGAGATCATTTTACCGATCTTAGACAATCATTCAGAGTGAAGAGTGCAGTGCATTAGAAGGAACCTTTTAATCATGCTCCATAAAAAGCAATCCAATATTGAAAGAAGTGCAATATTGGCTTTGATTAGTCTCATATTAATTATAGCAGAGCATAATGCTCTATGTTAAAATTTTTGTTGTTCATTTTAAGGGAAAACAGTGATCCAGATCATTCCAACTTGGTCTGATTTGCTCTAGTATCTGGCTTTTCCTGCAAATCAGCGTGTAATTATTTATCACTGACTCTTCTTTATTCAGGCACAAAATGCAGGCATTGATTTTTATTTTTTTAACATGCTTATTGAATTATCTCCATAAGACAGCTAATAATTGAATAAATACTGTCACAAAGCTAAATAGTATCTTTCTCATTTTCCTGGGCTACAAGTATGCCAAAATGCAAATCTGTGTTAGAGATGTGTGCACACACACACATGCGCACACAGACTCACACACACATGCATAGAATTTTTCTTATAAATATATACATTACAAATTTATTCTGATCATCTTCCCTTTTGACAGATACGACAAACATTAACTGAAGACCATTCATTAGATGTTATTAATAACTTCCTGATTATCTGGTTCAAGCTAACTAGGCATGGCAAAGGCAGGCAGATGGTTTGATGTTCTCAGACAACACATGGTCAAAAGCTCACTACTACTTGCTGTAAAAGGAACATACCAGTTGTGCCTTCAGCCTTAAAGAGATGATTCATTGAATTTATCAGCATCGACCCCTCTAATAACAGCACTTTCCTGTTTCTGCCAAATTTGAGAAAATCAGGAGACTAAGGAAGAGCAAGGTGAAAGGGAGTATTATCTGAAAAGATTTTCCCTTCTGGGCTTTCTTCTTCCAACTCACTCTCCTTCTCAGGAATATTTGCCATCAAATTACTTGTGTTTTCTATATTTCTTGCTTGTGTCATGATTTTATGCCCATTTGTCTTCTATGTGAAATTACAGAATTATCAATGTGTTTTTAATGTGAAAGCTCTGCCTTTCTTGTTAGAATGGTGAATTACAGACTGGCAGGTAATATTGAACAGGAGCCTGTTTTCCTAACCTTTCTCCAAGGCAGAATTTCAGTCATTTGTTAAATAAACTGATAACAGTATAAAATTAATGCTAATCACCTCTCCACGCATTGTTTATTGGATGCAAGATGACTATAGGACAAAGACTGCAGCAATGTTAGTAACTACAGGTTCACAAGCTGAGGACTAGCACACCAGACTTCACTTACTGGTTTGTGCAGAGGGTACCATATTTTGAAGAGCCATAACAGAGCCCAGGATTTGCATTCCTCGTGACCAGCCAGGGTCTGGAGTGTGTCCTCCTGTATTTGCTTCTTCTAAGCCCAGCAAAACCAGGCTCTGTCTCAGGTGAGATGTTATTCAGTGCAAGTTACAGGCAGAGTAACCTAATATAGTGTTGATTAGCAACAGAAAACTAGTCTTAAGGTTAGAAAAGGCAAATAAAAGACTGCGACGCCATGGATGGCCAAAATGTGGGGAGTTCCTGGTCTGTGTATGTGGGCACGGGCGAGGCAGTTTCCTTGGGGTTCTTTCCAGCAGGACACAGGTAGGTATGGGATGCCTGCATGACCTTGTCACGGCTGCAGGCTGAGCAGGGATGCACCCGATGTACCCGGGCAGGGAAGTGAAGGGGCAAGACAGCTTTGGGAAGCAAGGCAGTCTCAGCTTCGCCTGCCAGCTCCTCGGGGAGGAGATGCGCAGCACTGGGAGAGGAATGAGTGGCGCGCGTTAATGCCGAAACACAGCGAATGGGAGCCAGGAATAAAGAACGCTGTCTCTGTCTCTCTGTGACTCAAGTTTACTCCAGTTTGTTTCTGTTTTGCACAGGCTGGTGACAGTCACACATGAGCTCTCAACAGACAAATAATTCTGCTCACTGAGATTCCCCTCCAGTTTCCTGCCCCTGCATTTTTTTTCTGGTGCTCTGCAGCCAGCTAGGGAGGGACCAGTTTTCTCTCCAGAAAGGGCTGCATTTTTGGTAAAAGATGCAGTGTGTGTTGTAATTTGAAATCAATGATGCACTAGGAAGTCAGGAAACGGCACTACATAAATCAGTCAGCTATCGATATTATGCTTGTTGCTTAATAGTGTAATTTTAAAAGAAAGTTGTCTGCAGACGTTTACCTTTAGTGTCTAGGTAATTGTTTAAAATAGAAGGTTGTAAAAGGGCTTGAGCTTTTCCAAGTTCAGCTGAGTACTCTTCAGCATTTTTTTTGTAAGGCTTATAGAGGTAGGCAAGGAAGTATTTGCTCCTTTATTTTAGGAGCTGGGATTCATCCAAGGTTTTGTATTAGAGAATGGTGTCTTTCCACATTGTAAGGCAGCAGGGTTCAGGTGATTTCTGCGGCTAGATGGCAAATCATGTTTGGACCTGGTGAGAAAGAAAACATAGGTACAAGTACAACCCACGTATTTGAGTAAAGTCTGATGAGTACCTCCTATATGAAAAGCCATATGTATACTATTATAAAGCAAATATCATCATGAATTGCAGTTCTTAACAGAAGTACTTAAATGAGCATAGGAAGCAGATGAAAAGATTCCTAGTCTCATTGAACCAAATCTTGTTGATTACAGGTATTCTTGATTCAGTCTTTTGGGAGCATTTGTGAAATGAGCCCTACAGAAACATGTCTCTGTATTGCTTATCTTCAGTCAACATCTACAAAAAAAATAGATTTTTATCCCCAGAGATATCTGCCATTTTAAAAAAGGAAGAATGCACAAGTCCTTACCAATACCAGTGCACGTGATACAAATCGTAAGAGTCAGGATTTTGTTTATTAGCAGCCTTCTTAGAGCTAATCAGCCCAAGAGAACTATATTACATAGAACCCATTTAAAGACAGATCTATTGAAAAATATTTTTTAAATGAGAGAAAAAATATTACAATAAATTTCCAATGTACTTTCTTTATTAATGTACCTCTTGAAGCAGATTTTTAAATGGACCTCAATTATGCAGGCACAGTAAATTGTGGGAGCAAATGTCTGATTTAAATGTCTGATTTGTCAACACAGTTCTTGTTTGCATCCATAAATCAGATGATAGATATGTTATCCTTATTTATGCCTACCATTTAAAGGCCATTCAGAAAATGAGGCCCATCTGCAAGTTTTCTCTATGTTTACTTGCCTTACCATTTTTCCTATGTCTTTCCATAGACATGGGGCCAGTGTAAGGAGCTAAAATCTAACAATCTGTGATAAAATCAGCCTCAAGAGGTAAGAGGAAAGGAAGGGATTGTTGTTATATTAGCCCATGCTGACTGGCAGTACAAAATGTCCCACCGATCTTTCAAAAGCTTCCAGACAGGTGGCTTTGGGGGTGTTGTCTAAAGATTAAAAAAAAAAAAAAAAAAAAAAAAAAAAGAATCATTTGGTCTGTCCGTTACCTATGAATTGTCTAAGGAGGGGTTATTCACATTGCAGATAGTCTATGCTCTAAGCTCTCTGATCCCTAGCTGTCTCGACCCAGCAGGCTAGGTCTGGAAGTAGTATTAGGCAGACTAAGTGGACTAACCTGCTTAAGTTATTGCTAGCCTAAAGATCTCTATCCTCCATAGCAGCAACATCACTATCCTTTCTTGTTTCTCCTGTTACTTCACTGTATATCTCTGAAACCTCACTTACACTAAAATTGTCTGGGGTTTTGCTTTATCCAGGTTAACACACTCTCATTTTCCCTCCCACATTAGCCTGGACAGTGAAGAGTTACCTCAGATGCCTTCAGATGCCACAGAAAAAACACCAGATGCTGGACATTATTTGGGCAAATCAAAGAATGTTTTCTCCAGGGCAAAGATGAAACACTCCATTGTAACATCTGTATGAAACAACGTCCCTTTTTATTCTGGAAAATAAACCCCAGGATATTGAAATAATAGTTATCCTTTGTTTACTTTGATCTCACAACAGAACAGTGACTTCGCAAGTCCATGCTCAAGACCAAGTAGTACACAAAAGCAACACCTCCTCAATTCACTTTGTGCTTCTCTTCCAAGGAAACAGCACCGTCAATGTTCTTCTCCCCTCCTTCCCCCACCATTGCAAATAGTATTTTCTGATTTTGTGACCAGAACATGGCAGTCCTCTATGATCTTCCTCCGACAAGACTGGGATCTCTGCCCAACATGAGGGATATGTAGCACTAGAAATACTGTACCGGTTCTGGCCATACCCAGCCTGTTCAGCCATGTGCACAGAAGAATAACTATGGAAGAGCACTCAGAGCTTTCTCAGGGCTACTGGCAAGAACTGGGAGGATGAATCTCTCTATATGTACATCACACATCCGGGCCATTCCTCACCTTTCAAAACAGGGTTTGGGCAAATGGCTTCATCTGCTTTCTTCCTCTTAATTACATCTCAAACAGCCTCGATGAACATAGAGCTATGCATGGTTTGGAACTAAACCTGTTTAACCTGCCTGTAAAATGTCATCTTTTTTTCTGGAGAGTGACCCAGCAGACCCTAATTAAGATGTTCTAGTCAGATACACAGTCAGTGGAAGCTGTCCTCAGCTCAAGTGAGGCAAAGACCTTTGATTCTTGGAGCCGAAGGTCAGTTTTTGCTGATGGCTGTGTAGCCCTTTCTATCTAGGAATGAGAAGACTCCTGGTAGGATAGGGCAGGTGGCCAAAGAGGATGCAAGGAGGAAGCCCATGACTATGTAAAATTCCAGGGAAGCCAACAAGGCAGCAAGCAGGGGCAAAGGTTTGTGCATATGGAGCTAATGCATGCAACACGTTACTCATCCCTGCTAATGCAGGTCTGCACAGAGTTCCACAATGGACCCAAGAGGCGGTTAACATTGTTTTCTGGTATCTTTTACAAGTTACATAGTAAGGAGAAAAACTGTGGGCAATATCTGATTTATTACATCATTATGTGTCACAGTTTTGCCTCCTGTCTAGTCAGTGGTCTTATCACATGAGCTCAAGCCAAAACTTAACTAACCCATTTGCATACGAAAAAGTCATCCCAGGGAACCCTGCATGAGATACTGAAACATATCACTTGGTGCTGTGGTATTTCTCATTAAAAAATTA
This sequence comes from Fregata magnificens, assembly GCA_013389945.1. Taxonomy (NCBI): domain Eukaryota; kingdom Metazoa; phylum Chordata; class Aves; order Suliformes; family Fregatidae; genus Fregata; species Fregata magnificens. The sequence goes on from WAAD01042330.1 coordinate 118,892, forward strand.
AGAAGTTGGGCATTCAGGTACTTTTAAAAATTACTTTTAAATACAACATTCTGAAAGTCAGTAATGGGCCGGGAAATAAGGCAAAGCTAATTAAATTAAATTGCGGTGCTTCTTTTTTTCTTGAAGTACTTGTTTAATATTAAATGAGTTATTTAAAAATAACTATGGACAACAAATGGAAAAAAATATAGATCAGGTGGACTGAAAATTAAAAGTGAATCTTAAATATTCATAGAGTTTTTCCTCTCAGTGCTAGAGCTGGTCAGAAACTTCTTACTGCAACATTTCCTGTCAGAAAACGGTATTTCATCAGAACAAAACAACCTCTGCGGGAATATGTCAATTATGACAAAATGGGGGGGGAGGGACAGTAAATGAATCCTTTTAGTGGTATCAAAACATTCTATGTTAAAGTGTTTCTGAACATTATCAGCATGGTGTTTCTTTTAATGATAATAATTTCATAGTCTGGTTTAAAAGTGAAGATTGGAATAAAACATTCAAGCACTATAAAAATGGGTCTTTCCAGGCTTTCTAAAAGCATTTTAAAAATTTTATTTTACTTCCTTTGTCTTCAAAATTACATTTTGGAAAATTATGTTGTAATTTAGGACAAAAATGTCTCAGCTCATAATTCTTAAAGGAGTGAAGTTTCAAATTTCATGGGGCTTTACTTAACATCTGTTCATATCTTTTACCCCATTATTTACTTTAGGTGGGTTCACACTTGTCTCGGGAGGTGACATAAAGGAGACCAAAGATGCTGTGTGGTTTTTTTCTTTGAAAGGTTCACCTTTCAAACTGAAACTTCTTCATTTAAGAGATTTCCTCCCCTTCTTTTCTCATTGATCCCCCATTCCTGCACCTTCCCCACCTGCCCCTTGTAATCTAAATCAGAGCACAGCAGTAATTTGGGGGTTTAATCAGAACACAAAAGTTTTTTGGTTTGGGAGGGGTTTTTTAAATCTATTTCTTTAAAGTGTTTTTAAATGCAGATCAATTTGATGATTATGCTTGCAATGTAACCGTAAAAAAGGTGTCGGTGCAAGCTGCCACTCCCTGCAGGAGAGGCAGAGACCAGTGATGGTGGGTAGGCAGGAGCAAAAGCAATGAGGAAGAGAGACAACTCTTCTGCCAGCCTCAATACTACAGAAAACATGTTATAGACAGACTTCTGCAAAGGTTCAGATCCGTCCACAAGGATGAGCCATGGAGTCACCTGGTCTATACTTACTTTGACCAGCTTGTTTAACACAAGACAATCCCATTCGGTGCACACAGGCATTAATGGAGTCATTTCATCCGCTGTAGTGATTTATCTTTGCACTGAATGTAACAATGAGGTTGCTTAAACTCTGAATGCTCCTGACTGTAGTCTAAGCTTCCAGTATTTCCAAGACATCTGTATACACTGTTCACATGTAAAATATACCCCTGTACTACACATGACATCAATATCATCGGTAAAAATAGTCAAGCTGTCTCATTTTACAGATGATTGAATAGACACCTAAGTGGGTTGGGATTGGGTATGAGGACTCTCATCTCAGAGGTCAAGGGTTCAAATGTGTTCCAAATCAATACTAACTGAGAGTTATTACCTTTGGGTGGCCTATGTAAAATGAATGGTGGTTCTAGCCTAATTTCTAGTTGACAGATGTCTGTGCCATCAAAAAAATCCCATCATTACATTTGGCATTCTTCACATAAGCCTCAATGTGGAAGCCAAAGACAGACTGGGCACAGAGGTGGAATTAATCTCTTATGAAAGGACTATAGTTGGTCCTTCCAAAACAGAGATAAAACAGATTATTCAGACAGTTTGAGGAATACTGAAGTGTTAGTGCTTGCAATTTGCTCCTTCCCATGAATAAAGAGAGGGCAGGATTTTCGTATGGTTTTGATCCAGCATCTTTTCCCAAGCCCCAAATTCATTTTTGCAGGGGAAAAGATATAAAAGGCTTATTTGTGCTACCAAGTTAAGACTGTGTCAGTGTCTCCCTTATAAGCCCCATCAAGCCATAAAAATTTAATCTGGGCTAAAAGTTGGCAGAGACGTTCTCAGCCCTGAAGTATGTTTTAAACCACATTAAAAAATATAGTAACTTATAACTTATAAGTTAAAATACTCAAGGCTACATAACAATAATAAAAAAGTCCTTTCATCTAAGTGTGGAATGCAAAGAGGAAATCGACTGTCAAATATTATATGGTTTAAATAATATTTCTGTGTCTGTGCATCAAATGAGGAAGCTTTGACAAGTCTTTCTGATTAAGTCTGAGGATACTTGAGAGATTCTTCTTGCTCGAACTGTTGGGAATATGCTATCAGCAGGCCCTGGAGACAGACCACAGAGAGCTTTAAAAAATGTGAGTGATAACATTTTGAAATCACTGCAGAACTTTACTGCCATGAAGGAAAAATATGTAGATTTGGCTTACTCCCAATGGGAAGATGAGCTGCATAGTTTTGTGCAGCTTGAAGGCGTTAAATTTGCCTAGTGGGAAGACCAGTTAAAAGAGAATTACAGCAGTTTAAGCATGAAAAATAAGAGTATGCTGCACATCAGCACTCTCAGTTCTCAAGCAGGTATTGTGAACCTTAATTCTTGCTGCATTTCTCAACTGAAAAGGAAAGATAACTGATGATTTTAAGAAAAAAAAGGTCTTCTTATTACTGCGTAATAAAAACACAATATTTTTCTACATTCAGGTGCCTCCTTCATCCTTCAAGATATCATGAGCCTGAAAAGGGGTAAATCTTGGCACCAAAAGGCTTATGAGATAAATGCGTTTAAATGGCATGTAAAGGGCTGGATCCTAAGTCCACCCGGGCTGACTCTAAGATCTGGACCCTGTCATGCTTCTCATTTTCTGTGGCACTTTGCTGCTGTGCCTTGATGCCGGAAGAATGGGACCTGATGTGAACCACGTTGGGAAGGAAACCCAGGTACACAGATTGCTGCTGTCTTCTCTAAACTGGTTCCAGTATAGGCAACCAGGAAAGCAGGAACCTGGAGCCTGATGCAGACAGCATCTCGCCCGCAATTTAGGTGCTGCCCAGAGCGAATGGACATCAGGCACAAAGCAGTTCTGAGCCATGTGCCCCAGGAAAAAAGCCATCTCACCAAAAATATTAAACTGTCTGAAAGCTCCTCAGTTGTCCCCATTAAAAATGCTTCTGTTTTGTGTGTGTTTAAAGATAAAAAAAGCCTATACTAGGCATTTCAGGGAGCAATGGCACGTTTATAGGAAATGTACCGGATTAGCTAACATATTTTTTCCATCCGTAAATTGCATGGAGCTAAACTGTAGATAAAAATAACAATCTGGGAATACGAGGTATTGATAGGAGAGTTAGTACAGAAATACCAATATTCCACTCGCAGTTTCCAGAGAACATACGGTCTTAAATAACAACTGATATCCCCAAATAAGAGATTTAAGTGAATGTCTGTAGTGGATCAAATAATCCTTAGACAAGCTACCTAAGTAGTCAGTCAAAAGAAGAAGGGTACTTCATCCTGATTTAGCTCCCTAGCTCAAGCGCTACTTGTAGGAGCCTCTTTCATGGTGATTGCGTGGGGAGACGCACGCGGTTGTGTTGGTGCCTGCTCTGTGAGAGCTGGGGGTCTGGCCCCTCGCTTCAAGAAGGGCTGGTGTGGAGGAGAGAAATGATGCCGCTTAGCTCTCCAAGCAAGCAAAGAGTTTACAGAGATTAACAGTGTTTCTGTATCACATAATTAAGCCGTATGTATGTATTTATGTAAATAAATAAACATATGTATTTACACGTGCATTTGAATTACACGGATGTATAATATACGCGTACACTGCACACATAGATTTAATGCGTAAGGGGAAACATTTGGAAATCTCTGTACCAGCTGCAGGTGCCCAGGTGCTGGCAGCAGCGGCAGCAGCAGCAGTGCGGGG